>CM050325.1:119345519-119820519 GCA_027475135.1 Bactrocera correcta
CTGCACGAATGGGGGTTGCTCTGATGTTGCAGGAAAAATTCAAGTACACACACATCTTATACTTTCCGTTTTACTTACCAGCTTGGGTATGGAGTAGGTGAACGCTAAAGGGCGACCGCTACTCAACTCACTTATGTATGAGGCCACTTCCGCCTATGAGTATGCATATTTGTATGGATGCATATGTGTGTGTGTTACAGGAAACGCCAAGAGTGCCAAATATCGTTATATTGCCAAATTATAAATTGCTCGTTTATGACAATCAATTTGTAACGAAACGAAATATCATTCGGTTTGATCGAGTGACGGAGCCCTCAAGTGGCATACAAACACGAAAGTATGACCGATTGATTGTGTAAGCGAATGAGTCGAAGAACGAATTACTGAAATGCGTGTGCGATATATGTATATGTGTGTGTGAGTGTGCATAGACACAAATTCACCGTTATAATTCAATTGGCTTTTCAATTTTTTTAGCGCATGGCGTCTCATACCATTTTTTTTATTTTCCATGTATGTATGTGTGTGTGTGGCTTTCGCTTGTATGCACGGCTGCGACATTTTCATTTTGACATTAACGTCGAATTTTATGAACTAGAAAGATCATTAATTTAATTCACATAAATAAATATCTGAAAAACAAACTCAGCCGCCGCGCCGTTCGCAATGTTTATTGTAATGCTAAAATGTTGCCATTTTTATTACGCATGACGCATGCGAGCACACACCAACACACACTCACACACACATGCCATACAAACATTGCTTTGCAAGTACAGTTGCTAATTTGTGTATGAGAGTGTGTGTGTGAGTGTCGCTGGCTGCCAAAGTTTGTCGGCGCTGCTCGCGCTGGTTGTCGCTGTCGCTATTGAACTGTCATAAATTAATATTTGGCAACAATAAATGTCAAAAGCGTGTTTTTGCACATGTTACAACCCCGTATGCATGTAAGTGCGCAGATAAAAAATACGCACGCGGCAGACACACAAGCAAATACACACATACATACATATGTATGTACAACTGTTGGGCAAATGTCCTTATGAAATAAACACATAATGACATTATTAATTTTTAACGCTCATACTTGTGCACGCATACCACATAAATGCGGCGAAAGTTGTGCGTATAACTGTAAAATGTAACACAATGTCTCTATGTATGAAAACTATGTACTTAAATTTCACGTTATTATTTATTATAAATGTAATATGACTTTGTCGCATTTAATTACAGACTTTTAAAGTACTTACATACATAAGTATAAATTCGTTTTAAAAAGAGCACTGCTTTTGAGCTACATACGTATGTATACCATAAGTAAATTTATAAATTAAGAATAAAATATTGCAGCTCAGTTTCTGTTGCATTTAGTTGTTATAACTCCATTTTGCATGAAAACTTTTTGCTATGAGACACTGTTTATCACATCTATTGTGACAGTCTAAAAATGCGATTTTCGAGAATTAGAAAAAACACGATATCAATTGTTTTAAAATTTTTAGGCTAAATTACATCACATACATACGTACTCTGGCAAATTATTCTATGAACTTTATACAGAAAGAAATGAAAAAGTTTGAAAGTGATGGGACCATTCAGTATTCCTTAGGTCCTATATACTATCTACTGCCGGAACCATTACTAATGGGTTTGTTAGTCGGTCCATAACATAAGTATGTATGTATATTTCACATTTAACATTAAAGTTTGTTAATGAATGTAGGTTTGCTTCATGTACTTTCCATGGAAGGCACGACGCCTAATCATGAACACTTCCCGTTAGTTAAATTTAAATATTACTACTGAGTGTTAAAAATGCGAGCCGTTTGTTGTTTCTGACAATACAAAAAATGCTCTTTCCTTAAAATCAATGTCATCCCACGTGCAAAATTAGATTAAAGATTTTACGAATCTGGTTTCTCCGCTTCGTATCAAGCCATTTCTGACTGTTCTGTTAATATATCAGTTCTTAATACTACTTCAGTTCACTTTACGCAAATCTGTTATGTTATACTACAGAATCCAAAACCAGCAATTGAGAGATTATTCTAATTTTTTCATATAATATACTAATTGCTAGCAGGTCAATTGAAAAGTCCCCGGCCTAACCATTATAAATCACTTTTTTTTTGGCAAAACCTTTCCCTTCGAGGGTGATACACTTTTTCGGCCGTTTTTCGGCAATTTCGTCATTCAACCGGTCAACAATGCTAAAGTATAGTTGCTGTTGATGTTTCTTATTTTTTCAAGGAAACCAAAATATGCACATTCGCCACAACCTTGCCAGCCGACTATTGCGTTTTTCCGCGCCTGGGAGCGGGTTCATTATGTGCAGTTCACTTGGATGACTATCGATTAGACTTCGGAGTGAAATAATGGAGCCATGTTTCACTTATTATCATATATCGATGCAAAAGCTCGGGCTTATTATGCTTGAACATATTAGAAGACTGCTCCGAATTATCAATTTGTCGTTTTTGGTCAAAAGTGAGCACGCAAGGCACCCACTCTACATGGAGCTTTCTCATATCCAAATATTCGTGAATGATATCACACATTCAGTTGATATCTCCAGAGTGCCTGCTATCTTGAAGAACTTCACTTTCCGGTCGTCCAACATTATTTGTGAGCTTTTTTGAAGTTTTCGTTGAAAACAACTTCTTTTGCCTTAACCGTCTTCGGTCCACATCTCGCTACGTGCGTGCGGAAACTCATCAAAACGATATTCACAAACTAAAATCATATGTATTTAAGTCCAGTAGCAACATCTATGTGTCACTTTAATTGACTCTTATGTATGAGTAGACTCTGCATGACAATTATAATAAGGAATGAGATTACTTTTCTGCGAATTTTTCCTCGCTGTATGCATTATGAACTTTGCAACAGAATTTTTTGTTTGACTAAGTAAATATCAAATTCTATTCATATTTTCTTCAAGGATAATGGGTTGGATTTTCAATTTTCAAGTTATTAATATTTTTCCTGTATGGAAAACGATTGAAAAACTTAAAACTTTTGAACCCAAAGAACTACAAAACCAAAAAACCAAACTTCAACAAGTTTAAACGAATACATTCAGGAAAATTGGAATTGCTTTATTTAAGTTGTGAATAATATAATTATAAAACTAATTTGTTAATTGCTAAATGTCCACTTTGAACACGGCATTAGATCCTTTTGTCTGAATGAAACTCCAAAATTTTTGTCGGATTTTATCTCGTGAATTTAGGTCCTGTGTACCTTCCTATAGTAGTTCCAAACGGAAGATGGATTTCATTCGGACTCATCTAAAGTCAAAGTAACTCGAAGCAAAAGGATTATATTTTCACGTCGGTAAATTTTAACATCACATTATTGATAGTTATTTAGTGGTAGGTTATTTTCAACTCTGTTTTAAATCAATTCTTTTGGGGTTGTTATTTTAATCAGCGATAAAGTAGGAAAAATACACACATACATACATACCTGAGAGCCACTCAGGCAAATAAATCGTACGTTAAGTGTAGCGATTTTCTAATAACGCACTCAATTAAACTTCAGATCAACTAAGATAAGAAATACTTCAAATATGCCACTAACATCTCCGTTATCTGTTGATCAGTAATAAAAGTGTTCATCTGCCACTTTTGCGAAGTCGCCACACGATGACTCACACACACAAATAAATATCAAACAACGAACCAACTATTCGAAAAAAACAATTCTATAATCAAATTCATGCGTTTATTATTTTAATGAATTTCCATTTGAATTACAATCAAAGCTGCACAAAGTTATTCAAAGCAGCACAAGATGGCGTGGCGATGGCGAGCGCCGAAAAAACGCCAGACGAGTTTATTATTTTGTTATTACAATGCGGTAAATGGTATTTACGCTGCTTTGCGTTACGGAGCGTCGCAATTTTTTCACATTCTTCTCTTCTACAATATTTATTTCATGTTTTCTGCGGTTGTTGTTGTAATTTTCTTTTGTTGTATTTTTGCAAATACCCGCCGAGCGATACAAGAAAATTTATGCATACTAACTTTTTACCCTACCGAAGCGCGCTGCGCTTACGACTGACTCGCCAACAACAATAAATTAGCAATTTACATAAATTTCTTTCACAGTTTAGCGTGCTCCCCCCGCCCCTGTGTTCGCTCGTATTTACACAATCTTAAAGTTATGCGCAAACTTTGTCCGCCGGCAGGAATCAAATACAAAACAAACGCACACACACGCAGCCGGAATTCGCAAATCAGCTAAGCAGCAACCCTAATGTGTGCATTGTGGCATAAGCTCGCAGTCTTATTGATATCCCAGCAAATGCGTATGCGTGTATGTGAGTGTGTGTGTGTTTAATTAATTCAGTCATTACTTTTAAATTACACCACGCAATAATTTGCCTATTGAAAACATATTTACATACTTTATTGTCCTGTTTGTGTGTTCTGCAGTCTTGTTATTGTTGTTCTTGTTGCTGTTCGTAAAGATCTAGGCGCGTTGATATTTGCGCTGTGACATAATTCGCAATAATCGCAAATTTCAACACTTTGCCACTCATTATTTATAGCTCCATTATCCGGCCGGGGTGCGAATGGGCAAACGCGATTATCTGGCGTTGTGTGGCCTTAGGTTAAAATAAGGGCTCGCAGATTAAGTGGAAGGATAGTGGCGCTGGGTAATCTACAAGGCAGTTGAACAAGCTTTGTCGAGGCAATTAAAATACTTTTCATTACCATCATTTATGTATGTACTTATTTATATGCTGCAATAAATTGTATATTTTATTGTGAAGGCATTATGAGATCCTAGAGATTGTTTAGCAGTACTCTTAAATTCATGTTCGTTTTATTCACTCATATACGATCTCATCAATTTGAACTGGACTGAACCATTAAAAAAAAAACGATTTTCTAGCCGAAAATCTTGTCTGGCTATCATTACCATGACAAAAAAAAAAATAACAACGAGAAATTTAGAGTTTTCAACCGAATCACTCTAATGGAAGCGTTGAAAATATTGCAGAAGTGTTTTAGGAAGTTTGCTATGGCATCTCTAATGGACAGACTCAACACATTTTGGATCAACGGTGACAATGCTACCCTTATACCAAAAGACGTACATATGTAAATCTTTTTAAAAAACAAAGTCAAGTAAAGATCGTAAATGGGATGCTTCACAACGTATCTGAGGACCTTGCATGCATCGAAGGCATCATTACAGGTGACGAGTCGTGAGTTTTTGAATATGTCGAAGAAACAGTCCAACGATCTAGTGAATGGCACTCCAAAAACCGAAAAAATCAAGATTCGCTAAAGGCACTGAAGGCTGCTTATAAAAAGTATGCTAAATTTTAGCATTAGATCATGAAAAATATGTGATACCATACCTTGAGTAAGTTTCTGGAATAGACAATTATACTATAATTATACATAGATAAGAAAAAGAGATCGCCAGTAAATAGGCTTCCAACAACATCAATGGGAGAATAAACCTTAATATCAAGGAAGTGAATAAACTATCAACTCATTTTACACTACTCCGGAATGTTAATAAGAAAAATGTTCGCATTTGAGGAATAGAGAAGCTGGTGTCCAAATGTATCGCAGTGATATTGGGACCATTTTTAGATGCGAGAATGTCTTTAAGTTCTAGAAAAATAGAAAATGAGCAATATCGGTTATGGGTGTCACGTTTGCTCACGTCGGACAACTAACACAACCATGAGACTTGTTTCCATTAGTGTTTGACGCTGTTTAAAGGCAATTAAACGAGTTTCCTGCAACGTGTCGTGGCTGTCGATGAAACATGAATTTCACCCAATGAATCTGTTTCGAAGAATGTTTCTAGTTTTGTTGATTATTTCTTTTTTTAGTGTTATTTGAAAATGAAAGTGTTCGGCAGCACTCTTCGGAGAGTAAAAATAACAGCGAGCCGCATAAAGTCCCAGAAATATGACTAAGCTACAATACAAAAAAGATCAAATATATATAAAACAATGGCAACCCTTTCACTGAATATCTAATTTCTGAATTGCGATAACATTTATTTAAATTAAAGTATAATATTGACTTGACTTCTCCCAGGCTTTCGCGAGAAATTTTCAGCGCCTGTTTACTCTCTTCAAATACTCAAATATTCAATGGAAAATATTTAATTATCTGCAATTGGCATTTAATGAAACGCCACAGACGCCAAAGTGGCAGCGCAGGCAATATTTTGATTTCACACACACACACAAACACACACGCAAACGCCGTCAACAAAGGCAACTTGGCTGTATAAATGTAATTAAAACTATTTAGCTAAATTTCTTCGATAACGAAATACGTGTTTTTGAAGTGAACTCACTTACACACTTATAATTACCCGCCGACATGGTTGCAGGCAACAAGCAGTAACAACAAAAACACGTTGGACTCATACAACCAGGCATACCAAGCCAATCCGTGGTGGCGAGGCGAAATACAAAGTACGACACAACTTGAGGCAGTTAGTTGAGTATGTATCGAACTTGTTGTTCTTGTACGCAGAGAGTGCAACCAATGTGCCGTTGCATGCTGACTGAGGCGCCCCAGTGAAGTTGCAACATGCGAAAGAGGTTCATGTTTTTCACTTGCTACAAAGTTGCTGTGCGCCATGAGATGATGTGAGTAGCACACAATTGAAACTTGAATGTATGTGTGTGGAGGTGTGTGTGCACATGCATTGTGGCACCGGCTGTGATGGATACTTAATGGCAGCGCTTGCAGACGTTTACACACTAAATTAGTTAAGTTAGCGGAGCTTCGCGCTGACACTTTATCCGTCGGCGTTCATTGCGCTGTCACTTGCTTGGCTTGTGCTTAGCGCCTTCGCTGACTCGCATTTCAGTTGCGCTCTTAGCAATTGGTATTAATCAAAAACTGTTAGGAGAATAACAGTAAACGTATATAAATAGCTGGCTAATATGTCTATAATTGTATTGTATGTATATATGTATGTGTGCGTATACGTACACATATGCAAATTACTTGCAAACACAAGCGCATAAAGCACATTCCGGGCGTCAGCTTGAATGCGTACAGAGAACCCTTTCACAAGCTCTCGAATAGTTATTCGGTCTTCTACAACAATTTTGTGCATTCAAATAACTGTATAAACAGTAAAAATAATGTAGTCTACATGTGTGTTAGTAATTTGAAATATCTTTAAGTAAAGTACTCGCAACTGACTTGGCATACTTGAGTATTTAGAGTTTACAAGTGAAATTCTTCGGTGGTTTTGCCGAGTAAAAAGCTCGACAGCATACTTAGGAACTTACTTAGAAACCACACACACATACATGCACGCACTAATGTATTTTATATAAATATGTATGTGCATATATACTATATATATCTGAAGAGAATGCTATATATTTCTATATGCGAATATTTGTATGCAAAGATCTTATTAAATTTGGCAAGTTTCGTATGCTGAGAAAACAACGGGAAATATGCTTCATAGCAGAATGGTTGCTAGTGTATTTGCATATGTACATATGTGTGTGTTTATATGTATATGTGAATGTCGCTGTACGAATTTGATTTTATGATCTGTGGGGTTGCAGAAACTTTTAGAAATATCAAAAAAGATAATGGAAGTATGATAGATGTAAATCCATAACTAAAGTTATATTACAATATTAGACATACTACTATATAAAATTACTTTTATATTAAAATTATCACAACATGTTCAACCAAATGGAAGGAGGGAGAGACTATAACCGATTTAAGCCGTAAACAGTCAACCGAAAGCTTGTATGTTAAGTATTTGGTGATTGTGAGTACTTGACTCGAGTTTACACTTATTTTGGTATCAGCACACACTGTTAACAAGAAAATAGGTTCTGTGAGTTTTGTTGTTATATCGCCTAGATGAATTCACATTCTTGGTAAAACTCAGTCATAAGCGCTCAGGTCCGCATATTCGATATCCGAAAGGACTGATAAGTTATCATACCATTTCTTTTTTCGACCTGATATGGAACATCTTTAAGCCTTATTTGTTCAAAATGTTATTCCGATATCTTTGTTCGTCCTTAATTTATATACAGTAAAATAAGAGAATCCGATGGAATTTAAAATTTTTTTATGTATAGTAACATATATGTAGTCCAAATTTGGTAGGAATTGGTCGAAGAGTTCCTGAAAGATAGGACTACACACAAACGTTGGCGGTCTCTCAGAAGCCCTTCTCTACCTTAAATCATGAAAGCCGTTCCCTGCCATTACGGGTGCAATTCAATGCATGGGCGATAACACACTAAATAAATACAAGTGAGTTATCACACATGTAGTAGTTCTAAATATAATCCTTTTACGGGGAGTGGGCTGGACACAACTCATTTTTATATTGCCTTAGTCCCTGTTTTAAATCACAGTTTTGCATCTTAATTTTGAACTTGGTTAAAACATTATATAAATAAGCTTTTGCTTCCTATATTTACATTTCTTGACATGGCAATAGTCCTTTTATGCCCACCTGTAATACCAACTACCCAACAACGCACAATGAGGAACACAATTCAGAAAGTCACCCGGTTTTCAACCCGTCTTGTCATCTTGATAACTCTATACATATTGACATTTATATCACCAATAAAGATCGATAAATGTAGAATATGCTGGAAAAAGGAGACAAAAAATTATGAGATATTCCTTATATAGCATAAAAGTGAGACCCAATCTAACGACGGCAGCTAAAAATAAAAATATTGAGTTCAAACTGAGATCACGGCTATCCATGTACATTCATTCAGAATAATAGCAGAACTTTATCCTCCTCTCGTAACTTATAATATAAGGGTTCATCAGCTTTTTTGCCCAGAAAACCTTATGATATAACGTCGATTCTCTGTGCATAAAATTTGATTTTTTCAAAAATATAGTAGAATTGAAAGTTCGATCGAAGTCATTTCGCGAGAGGAAAAAATTTTATGTTAGAATATATAAAAGTATACGAAGACCTCTAAATAGTTATGCGTAGATAAAACGGTAACTTTAGTAAGTCTTACACAAAGTTTCAAACTTATTGTGTATACCCAGAGAAGAGAAAACGATAGATAATGTCAAAGAGTGAAGTATTGACAAATGTGCAGCGAAAATAAATGCAGGTTGCTAAATAGACTATTTTGAAGCGGAGTAAAACTATGACTAGTCCGGATTTCAAACAGAAGGCGTTTCAATTGCTAAATCCTTAAAAGGAGACCTTCCAACTCTTTACTTGTATTTATAGCCGCGAAGGAAAGAAAATAATATCAAACGTCAGTTCTTAATGAATATATTAGCTAAAAGCTCCTTAGAATATTTATCAACTGCCTGCAATATAAGAATCCATGTGCACTAGAATACTATTTAACTTTCAATTTCCAGCTACTAATAAAATCTAAATACCGGAACGAGTAACCACAAATCAAATTAACTTTCAGATAATACATAATTTTTGCTGCAGGCGCCAGGCTGTCTTTGGCAAGTAATTACATTAAATTTCATATTCATCAACCAAAATGACAATTATGTAAAACATTTATTATGACAAAATGATAAAACGAGTCCGATAGCGCAATATTTGATTTGCTTCACCACAGACACACACGAATACACCTGAAAGGAGAGAAAGAGACCGTCACAAAGGAAGCAATTAAGAACGCAAATCGACACGTCAGTAAGGTGCGATGGTCCACACGCGTCAGGGCCTAATGACATATTCGAAAGGAGGTGAATAATCGATTGAAATGTGTCAGCTGGAGATTAACTAAGTAATTGAGGCACAAACTGAATGAATACATCGAACACCTGTGCCAATTCACAAGCTTTAGAAAATTGGCTAAGGATGTTGATCACGACATAAGTGGGTACGTATGTATGCTATGTATGCGTATGAAGGTTTGTGGCGACATAAATGCATATGCAGATGACTTCCTAATATTTGTTCCTATTCGAAAATCTTTTCTTATTCTATTCCAAAGAAATAAGGAGACTTATTTATGAACGAAATAAAATAAAAAATTGCTTTTATACAACATATTTTAAAATGAAATAGTTTTTTTTTTTTACTTAAAGGACCTAAACTACATTAGTCGATAAATAATAGTCTGCTGAACGTGGGATTGGGTATCTTTCAAATCAGTCTAATCTTAAATATGTAGAATAGTTTCCAATAACTGAACTATCTTCTATAAGAGAAATGGATAAAGAGTTTCATTTTTGAGCTGATACTACAAGTTTCTTACTAATGAAAATGATCATACCTTTTATAAAGACTAATTTCAGCCGACTGAAATCAAAGCAACACAAATCTTTGCCCCTATTTGGTTTACGAAGCCTTCGTTAAAGGTTGATATTGATAGGCATTGATTTGTCTATATTTATTTAAGCACCTATGCTTTATTTAAACAGTTGTTTAACGGATTTAAGTGCAAAATGGTGTAAATAGCACCGCTATCTTACCTCAAAATCCCACGAACATGCAACACTATTAATGAAAGAGCTGTGGTAACGGCATCATTCCATATCGCATTTCACACACATCTACAGTGAGAACAGAAACTCAACCCCAATTACAAACAAAAACAATGGAAGCGCATAGTAATGCAAAGAAAATATATTTGATTTCACAATTTAAAAAACACCAAAGTTAATTTAATTAATTCAATGGAATATAAAACCACAAAATGCCACACTGCGTATTTACAACTGCAATTCAAAATGCGTGGAGAAATACTTGGCTACATACATAATACCTTATATACTCGCACATATGTGTGACCTCATGTGTACAGCGTTGATAGAGGTATTCATTTAAAGTTTTGTAAAATTCTGCAGTTTCACATTCAAAACCAACATTAGAAGAATTTCGAAAAATTTATTAAAAATTATCAATCTTTAATATTTTTAGTATTTTAGTTTTTATTATTATATTATATCTTCAAATAAATTAAATTAATTATTTAAAATAAAAAACGTATGTGTGTTTACTTCCAAACTTGAAAGTGAATTGGATATATATAAGTATCTCTCTGCTACATAAAGCGCACAAAAATTAGTTTTCACAGTGAATGCCCCTAATATGTAAGCATTTCGTTGTGGGTATGTGTATGTGCTTTCCTATGTACACATTCTTATGCACAAACGCGTATATGCGAAAGTATTTATTGATAGACCAGTGAGTGGTGGTTTATTTATATAAATTATTTTAATGCAATTGGTGAAGAGTGCCGAAAAAAAACAATAATTAATTAAAATTAAATCATTTTCAGAGGAATTTTTTAATGCAATCAAATATGCACATTGCTCTATATAAATACGAGCATATTTAATGGTAGCTCGAATTTAAGTAGAATTATCAGCATATATTTTAAATACAGTTAAGCAACACCAAAAGCTGTGCCAGAATTAGGAAGAGCCTCTCCGAAACATTCGTTACCAAACGAGGTTTCACGCAAGGCGACTCCCAGTTTGGGCAAAGAAGCGCAGCAAATGGGTCTGGTAAGGGGCGAGGACAAGACGAAATATCTCTTGTCATCATACAAATAATCGTCATACTTGTGGCTTGGTTCCCACGTCAGAGTTGACACTCAAAACATCGAAGTCGTAGATAATTCGTCTACCTGGAACCAGCATCAACATCACCAACAACGTCAGCCTCAAAATTCAACGCAGAATAACTCTTGCCAACTGGTGCTTCTACGGACTGAGAAGTAAAGGCCTCTCTCGACGAACAAATCACTCATCACACTCCGTTGGTAAGATCAGGTGGAAGAAGAATCTGGTTACACTTAGATCTCCAATTGTCCAATGTAATGAATGTTGTCAGTCGGGACATACTGTGTAAACAAAAAGTCTAGTGATGGCGGATTACGACGGGTCGACTCCCCTTTGAACCAACTATCTTTTCAAAAGTACACTACAAAGGTAGAAAAAGTATGATGGATGCAGTATGCATTATCAATATTATACGGATCATAATATTGAATGTGAATTCACACCTTCCTCAGCTGCTTTCATCAGAGCTGCAAGCTGACGAATGAATAATCTGATATCCTGTAAGTCTTACAGATCAATCTAAAATCCTTCCTAACAAATATAAAAGTCCTAAAACGTTGCTTGTGTCACAAATGTTAATGTAACTTACTGTAAATTAATGTAAACACAAGAAGGAAAACGAAAATTTCAGTTACACCTTCACAAATGCTTTTCTTATGGAAATTATATGTTTGGTTGTTGGTTTTTATCCTTGAAGTCGAATTAAGGTCACTTAATAAACAAAAAATAATTTTATGTAAATCCTTATGTTGATGTTGATGTTATGACTTGTCTATGTTAAATTTTATGAAGATATCTTGCCAAATAACTAAAAATGACTTAATTGATATCGATCAGCTTTAATGGTAACTGCCAGTATATTGTACTGTCGTGGAATTTCCCGGCTCCAACAAACGAGCAGCTTCTCGGGTGGAAAAAGGCTTTACATAATTTCAGATCAGTATCTCAACAACTGAGGAGTTAGTTCGTGTACATTCAGGTAGACGAACTATACATAACTTAATCGACTCAGCTCATCATTCTGATCACTTCTAATATATTTATTGAATCTCCGCCGTTTTCTACTAGGTGTTACAAGCTTCTAAGCAAACTATCCTGTTCAGTGTGTAAAAAGGAGCCACTTGGTTTTACAATTCGGAGACCGTTACAAAGGGCGAAATATTGTATCAAGATCACACTATTCGCTTTAAAATGTCAGGAGAAATGAGATGTGCACTTGGAAGAGTTTTCCTTACCATTTTAGCCTCTATCAGCACTATTCCAGAAGTTCAGATATCATTAATATTTGTCTCCGTTTTTAATTATGAAGCAAAGCCTTATTCCAGCTCATGACTTATGCTAACTGCAGCTATTGAACTTTCACTCGCGAAAAGGAACTCGCACTCGGCTCGATTGACAGCTATTGGGTTACGAGCTTTTGTAATGCGACGACTGTCAATGCACTGACCGCAATACAATAAATTTATGTTTGAACTCGTGTGAGTTAATGTCACTTGCGTGTGTTGGTGTGTGTGCATGTGTACACTTGCAATTAACACAACAATTAATTGCGGTGAATTAATGGTGAATTTTGATTAATTACAAAATGATGAACGAAGCAAATGCCAGAAACTTGAACTGCAGCGGCAACCAGCAACCAACACAAATACCCATGTGCGTGTGTGTGTGTAGGCACTAAGTTGCGTGAAGTATATTTGCCACAATCTTCAATATGTATTAACCAAGCGTGCCGCAACAATTTGCAATTGTCATGTTGCGGCGTTGCCAAGTGCATTGTTGCATTGTTGCACGACTGCATTGCTGCATTGCCGCCTTCTTGCATTGTTGCAATTGTTGTGCAACAATATGAGCGGCACGACAGACGACAATCAGGCAAATGGACAGTCGAACAAATTGCAACTTGCAACACATTCTAGGGACCATTGTAAGTAATTGAGGGTCACGCGTATGCACCACATTCCACTTGCCACCACTCACTAAGTGTGGGCGAGTGCTTGTCAGCACAAGTGGTGTGCGTGCGTGTATGTGTGTTGGTGAGTGTGTGGCGGCAATCGCAGGTGACAGTGCGTGAGAAGGGCGAATGTCGCACGCACTTACACTGTCAGTTGACACATTCTTGGCACTTGAATGCAAACGGACCCAAGTGATGTGCAAGCAGAGCGCTGGGGCGGCTGTACGGCGCTGGCCGGGCACCAAAGTGCCGTTGGAAATGGCAAATGGAAACGGTAGTGTAGTGCAGGTGTCATGTGCACTTGACAGGCGACGCTACAAGCTGACGAGCAGACCGGCCGAGCAGCCTGCCACATGCGTGACTGTTGCAGAAATGTGAGGCACAATTAAAGCGCCACGTAAAGTTTCTTCAACACCCAACCAAGCACCAACATTAAACGCACAAAACGAACGATGTGAGTTGGCTGGCGCAATGGTAACCGTAACGGTAACGAGAAGAAATGATGTGCCGTTTGGATTGCAAGCAGTTTTTGATAAATTGACTGAAAGGTCTGTGCGACAAGCCCATGAGTCACCGCGTCACTCTCGCGCACCCTGACTCGCAGTCGCTAAGGTATGAGTGTGCATGTGTGTGCATAATTGCATTTGTCGATTGCCAACTGTCATTTATACATCAAATAAACATACCTCCCAACAAATTGCTGCCGCTGTGCCATGGTCGAAAATTGAGATATATAACTCACATTAAACGACTGCGCTCCCATTTCCCGTTAATGTAAGTGCCTCTGCCATGTTGCAGGCACATTTTCGCACGTCCGACCTGCCGCAGCACAATGTTCTGCGATGAAGTTCTAATTTTATGCTCGTTTTTTATGTCACATAGTCACAGCAATGCGCCTTCGCTTGTCAAACGGCGTGACGGCGTCGTAATTTCGACGCGTGCAACACGCGTGTGTAACATTTATTCTGCATTTTGAACGCACCGTTCTCCGTTTACTACAAATTTTGTTTATTACATTAAATTTGTACGCACAAATACCTCGACACACACACATACACATATATAGACACACATAGTTCATGCTTCTTTATCCAAATAACTGCAAGTTGTGTTCATTTTTTAGCCATCACTTGCTTCTGTTGCTTGACGTTTGTATGTAATACTTGTAAACCCGCGGCGCACGTGTCGCCATTTTAATTAGACCATCATACGTGCAATTGCTGTGCACGGACGGACATTTCGTCGGTATATACCACCCATTAGTTGGGCATGACTGTTGTGGAAATTAACAAAATCGAGCCATTTCACGTCTGAGCGCATAATCCGTGCCTTTTTTGTCGCCTAATCATATTTTCATTCAAATGCGTTATGGAGAAGGCAAATATATACACGTGACCACATTTTACTACCTTCATACTTTTGTATGTTTAATGTAATTTTTTTAATGTGTAGTGTTCGGTACGATTTTATTGCGAAATATTAGATGATCTGACCAATAAGTGTGTTATAAGCGTTGGTTTGAGAATGTACAGTTTCTAGAACCCCAACTGAGATGATAATGTTTCGCTGAACGTTTTTTTACCGTATGTTTCGCGAACGTGAATTTTCGTATTAATTTTGAAAAATTTCCAAGCGTTGTACTTAAGTGGAAAGTGACGTAGTAAAATCAAAAAAGCTTTGAAAATCATTAAAATGGAAAATTCTTACGCAATAACCATTATGGAGAGTGGTTAAACTAGAAAGTTTCATTTAGAATTATCCAATCTTTACATATTTCAAACCGAATACTTTCTAAAGTTACCGCTCCAATTCGTATCTGCATTAAGTATAAAAAATTGATAAAAATCTTAACTAAAATAAGCCGAACAAAGACACGGTAAACGAAATAATGTAAATCTTCGAGTGCTTTAATGTGGCAATTGAAACTTCAGAACTTATTTTGACCGCATTATTTTGAAATATAGTTAGGGCTTCGGTGAGAATGCCGAATTTACCCATAGTTAATACACACTTTTACTATTCTGTAAATTTTCTTATCTGTTTTGGGCTGCCCTTAGGTTGTCAACTTCATTTTTCGTTATAAATCGTTCCCAAGACTATACTTAATATTTCATGTATAATATCAAACTACTCTTTCCCAAGTTATCAGCAAAGTTGCCTTTAACTGATATTTTAAGGGTTAATATGTACATATAGTTCGATCAAATTTTAAATCCTTGAAAATGAAGATTGAATGTTGAGTTTACTTTATAATTGGCACAAAACATTCAGTAATGGCCGTGAAGTCATCGAAAACTTGTTTCATGCGAGTCGTCCATCCACCTCTGTTAATTTAAACAACATCGAATAATTTAAAGAAACCGTGCTTGAAAATCGTCATGGAGATAGCAGAGGATCTCAACCTATCTAGCGATCGACTTAACACATTTTTGTTAATATTTCCGGTTTGTAGAATGTCACTGCTAACTCCTACCAATACTACTGAATCGTTTGCAAAAACGTCATCGAGTAAGATTCGTAAAGGAGATGGTTAACAAGATAGCTCAGAAAGCTGGACTCATCAAAGCCAACATTAATGGTGACGACACGGCGGTTTATAAATATGGCATTGCAATGTTCCAACAATCTAACAAGTAGTGCTCCAAAAATTAGCTGAAGCCGAAAAAACAGAACTCGTTGAAGACACCAAAGGATTGGATAAAGCGATGACTTACTTGTATTGGCTTAGGATCCTATTTGGAAGGCGAAAACTCGAAATATATCTAGATGTAGAAAAATTAGCATGATCAAAAAAATAATTCTTTAAAATCAGATTCTTGTACATATAGTGTATGTCATTGGATAAAGATACACACAAATATTTAGAGTCACGTAATTCCTTAGTGATCAGAAGATTAGTATTATTAAGCACAATAATTTAAAATAATACACTTTTTTGGAGTACACCTCAACAATTCATTTCAACAATTTATCACGTATTCTTATATGTTTTTTTATTGAAAAGATATCGAAATTTCAATTAATATTACATATACACATAGTTAACTAGGTAAGCACATAAATTTAGCAACAACACTTAGATTTCGAAATACTTTATTAATATAGAAGCAAAATCACTTAAATAAAGAAACTATAATCGATGAGAAGCATTCAAAACTCATTCATCTTTAAACAGTGGCCACTATAAAAGGGACAGCAACCTTTCTCAGTAATTATTAAAAACTTATGCAATGAGAAACTAAAAACCATTGCTTTCAAATTACTTTAGCATAAGTAGTTAAAGACTCAATCATCAAAAATTGTTTCTTTTTAAAAAACTGGTTTGCATGCATTAGCGAAAGTTGTGACGAACTTGAACTCAGTAGTTGCGAAATGGCGGTTTTTAAAAGCACATCAGTTTTGCATTAAGTGTGGCAACGCCACCTACCCGCGAAGCATGTCAACTCTCCGACTGCTAGTGAACAAGCGACGGACGATGACAACGAAAACTAAAGCGGAAAAAAGGATTTTTATATACATAAATATATGGATGTGTGTGCGTGCAACCAACGGTAATTGCCGCTAAGGCAACATCCACGCAGCAAAGTCGTCTTTGCCGTTTGATTAATGAATATTTAAGTTGCAGACTTGAAAAATTGTTCCAACGAACGTGCACCAACTCAACTATGATGCAGCCAAGCAGTAACAACAACAACAACAAAACAATTGTCTGCGCTTTATATTTGTAATACAACTACAATAGCAATAAAGGCCATGTACGCAACTTAACCCAAGCGACACCGGCATTACGGGCATTACGAATTAAGGGTGTTGCATGCAACAGGGTCACATCAGCACCAGCAGCCAACGAGCGCCAAGTGATTTACTTGCCACCACCGAAAGCAAGGTGTGCACGCTCTAAGTTTCACACAATTTTCCAGCCTTCATACATACTATATGCCTGTGCGTGTGTGTGTGTGTGTGCGTTTGTTGTGGCATGGCAAAGCTCTAAATTAGGCGGCTGTTTGTCGAGCACACGTACGTGGTAGACGACGGCTTAGTACAACAAATGGCAAATGGTAAGCAGTTAGCGGCTAACGGCATAAAGCAAGCATGCAGCAGGCGGCAGTTGTCAATTGAAAACGTGCCAACAATTTGCAACGACGATTAATCGTTCCACTTTTTCGCCTTTTCCTCGCCATTCTTACTTACTTACCGCGTACTTGCCACCGGACTAGGTGTTGCATATTTCGCATTGGTGCACGTCCTGCAAGAGTCATCTGCAGTTAACGAACGTACACGATTTGCTTATCGTCGCCTTGTCATAGAATAACGCCGCGCTGTGGACGCACAATTGCCGCGGTGTAGTTTTGAATATCGTGGCTCTCACGCTGGCAGTTCACATCGTGTTGTGAATGTTTGAGTGACGGGTCCGCAAGGTCACTTATATGTATATTGACCTAAGTCAGAGTTCCCCTTTAATCCTTCTCCTTTCATTAATTAGTTAAAAAATTTTGCGTACACTACGAATGAGTGGAGAAATTCGTCCAAGGAACTTTCAACATCGAGCTTTATCTCCATTTTTGGTGCGAATATTGATATTATCTGATAAATTTTAAAATTCTACCCCATATTCAGGTGGGCTATAGATTTTAGGAGAGGATTAAGTGGGGAAATTTTTTTGCAATATTAAAAAAAAAAAACCCTAAAATGGTAGTCAATTTTTGAGGCTATATAAAAATAGACTATATACAAAAGTTATAGATCTGTTCATTACCTACAACATTGCCATATAACTTTTTTCTATTGGACTGGTCGTTTTGAAGGAAATCGAGACAACTCTTCAACGTTCAGCCACGCCCCTTCCATTTCTCTTTCCTACATCATATAGCTCTTAAATTGTTTTTATCTTAATGTTTGATATTTTGTCTTTCGTCGCCAATGGATTTCAAGTCTACGAGTATCTGATTTAGTAGCTTCGAAAACTTTCTTTCAGCTATTACTAAATGAAGCTGAAGACGTTTCTTTGCAAATGTAAGTAGTAGGTGCTATGGGAAACGAGTTTTGAGGTTATTATCTAGCAGAAATTTTACGTTGTCTAATCACTTGCTCAATGTTAAAGGTTAAAGCGACAGGTTCTAATGACCCTTTCCCTTTCTACCCAATAGAGATCTCGACAAACTAACCTTTTTCCTAGCGATGACCAAGTATTCCGCATACCCGTGCTGCAAGCACTACCTAACGGCTGTCGCTTTATAATACACACACATACTATATCAATTTTCAGCTATCCTCTGCCATCGCTTCACCACTTTTGTTATTGTTTTCGGTGCTCTCACTTCCCCATAATTTGTTTGCGCTTAATTTGTTGACTTTTATTGTTATTTATCGCGCTGCCAAAGGAGCTGCCAAACTGCCGAGGTGTGGCAACCACTGCGTCCGCCTCGTCTATGTATGTAGCAGCAAGAGTAGGCACCAACATACACACATTTTTGTATTTTGCGGTGCGTTCAGCCATAATTTGGCACAACCGAATCGCATTTTTATTCATTTTTGAGGAGATTTTAATGTGCCACACATTTGAGCGGCGCTGTTCCGCTGCGTTGCGCTGTTGAAAATTAATAAATTTCCCGCTATATGCTGTGTCCAAATAATATTTTATGTATTATGCGGTGTGGAGTGAGTGGCTCGGCTCTTGAATGGAGTGTTTTAGACTTAGTTTATTGAGCAGCTAATAAAAGTGGAGATTTTATGAGTGTAAACATTTCGCCCGGCAGACGTCCGCACTTGGCAGCAGTGAAGCAGGAAATTAGATGCTTTTCTTCGCCAACGCATTAGCATACTTGGGTGAGATTTAAAAAACAAATACCGTTATTTGATGGTGTTCTTAAAGAAAGTATTTAGGATTTTAAATATACAATTTAAAGAATCTTAGTTTAAGATTGTTTATTTTAATTTCGAATACAACGTTATGCTTGCATCTGAAATAAATTCGTTGTCAGCAAAGCTTACGTTATTTAAACTTTGCGTGGCAGCTTAATGCGGAAAGAGCTCTTCCTCCAAAGCAGTAAGTTGTTAGACGAATGTTAGCGATTTGCTGTAAGTCTTACTTTAAGAATAAGTTATTTAAATATCCTTTGACAGAAACCAAATCGTTCTCTGTATGAAGCCAAGTGGAGTTCTATTTGGAGCTGGAAACTTTAAGTTGGACATTTTTTGTGTTACAAAACAAAAAAAGCTGTTAACTTTGGTTGCTTCGAAGCTATAATACCTTTCACAACTATAAAAGTTTACAGAGAGAAACTGGATTTTCATCGGACAGTGCATATAACAGTTATATGAAATGACATACCGATCCAAACAATATGGTCAAAGATTATAGCGTTGCCTTAGACAATAATCTGCGCCAAGTTTCGTGAAGATATCTCGGCAAACCAAAAATTTTTCATACAAAGACTTGATTTTGATCGGTCTGTTTGTAAGGCAGCTATTGACGGCGGCTTTTTGCGGTAGCTTTTGGATAACATAAAAGGATTTTACACATATTTGATGAAGAGTAGAGAGATGTAGAAAGGTAAAAAAACACAGCTTGGAAGAAAATAACGGAGCTGTATAGAAATATCTTCTGTTTTGGAAAGAAGTGGTTAAGGGTGATAAAAAAGAACAGATTTGAAGACTTGGGAATTATTTTTAACACGAAAAGCAAATGATTTGGAAATCGGTCTCATAGACAACTTTTGAACTGAAAATCCTCTCTCCTACAGATCACATCAGCGATTACTGAATATTAAAAACCAAATCATCAACTCAACGTATATGTATTCTAGGTTAAATTATTTATAAAACCATTGGTCTTACGTCTCAACTCTCAATGCTATTCCGGAGACTGCCTTCCATGACGCCTTCAATGCTTGGATATCGCGCTGGCAGCGTTGCATCGATGCAAAAGGAGCCTATTTTAAAAGTTTTTAAAGAATTGTAACGATAACTTCATTTTTTTTTATGTCGACTCAGTTCTATTACTTTCCGCACAAACCCTGTATAGCGGTATGCAATATTTTCTGTATCAAATTTAATCTGATCTTTGATTGCATTACGTAAGGTTGATTGGTTTCTGACAATTCTTCTAGTGATCATGTTGACAAACGACTTTTCGTCACATTTTAAATATATGAACGTAAGCGTATTATTCACTATGATTTCTAGTAAAACTTAAAAATTCTTCCTTCCCTTGGGAACATGTTGCGCTGATTAAACTTTTGTAAACAAAATCAACAATCGGACTGATGAAATATGAAATATTATTTGTAAATATGCCACGGCGCGGCAATCAACAAAGCCCGGCCGACTGTGTATTCGCAGCGGACATGCCACTTTGGCTCGCTGCAGCGCACGCCGCCGCATGGCAACGCAAACAACAACCTCTAACAGCCAACCAACGAGCAGCGACCACCTGTACCATACAGTACCGCTCAAACGCCTCAACGCTCAGCGACCATATGCGTTGCCTGGCAGCCGAATATTGCCTTTGCGCTTGTTGTTTATAAACAAAATCACCTGGCAAGGCTTACGCTTTTCAAATATTTTCAATTCCCCGTATTTTTCTGGACGCTTTGTCAGTGCGCCCTTCACATTTCAACGTCATTCCATTTATTTAACTCGATTTCATTTTACTCGCTGACGCTGAGGCTGTTACAGTCAAACGCGATGACGGAAAAATATTGAAAAATATTTTATTTGCCTCTTCACAAAGACAAATATTATATCAAATATATTTACAGCTGCAAAAATCCGTAGTGCTACCTGGCGAGGGAACGAAAACAACGGCAACGATAGTCGAGTTAACGGCAAATCTGTGGAAAATAAAATTTTACAACAAAAAAAACATATTTTTATAAAAGGAAGAGGAACATCGTATCGGTCATTGTATAATTGTGCGCAACTGCGTGGAGCAGCAGTGAAGGAGGAGTAGAGACGCATTTAGTCGAGAGTTGTCGTAGTGCGCGGCCATGAAGAAGTCCGTACAGCCGGAGGCTAGGCCCTACTGCGTGCAGCCGCGCAGGCCAAAGCGCATTACAAACATGAAAAGCTGTGAGACGCGCAAACGACGCAGCGACCCGCCGACACCGGCGCGACGGAACATCGTCGACTGTCCGTTCTACACATTCAAGTACAAGTTCGACGAGCTGCCACTTGATCCAGCGAAGGCGTACATCGAGGAAAAGATTGGTAAACTTACAAACTCTTGTGATTAAATGCATTTATTTGTTTCTTCTTCTTTAGCTCACATGCAGGTTGATCAAATTGTGGGGCGCTGCAATAAGGAATTGGACTTTCACATCTATCAAATGGACCATGCCAAATGGGAGTATGAAGAATACGATGACGACAGTCATCAGGATCTGAAGTTGGAGGATATTGTAATGCCGCAGAAATTCGAAATGTTGAAGGACAAAAAGGATCATAAATATGCATTCAATAGTCGAGGTGAGTGCCTACATATGTATGTATAAATCAAACATTTCACTATTGGTGAGTGACATATAGTATTTAACACAAAACGACATGTAGTGTCGTTGTCTACCAAGAACTGAAGTAAAATTGATGGTAGAAAAATTAAAAAATTAACAAATTTAAGTATTAAATATAATACTTATGCATATATAGGCTTGAAAAAGTAAAAGTAGTAGGTTGCCACCTATTTAGAAATTTATACCTTGCTAAATTTACCAAGCTAATTTATACACAATCACTTAAATAACAATTTGACCAAAATGTCAGCTCCTTTTTAAATTTAAAAAATAAAAAAATATATATTTTAATAGAGTTGCCACCTTTTTTAAAAATATTTTATTTTTTTTTTTAATAAATGTGATAAAGTAAACTCCTTATAACAGTTTGGGTATCAAAGTAAAGAGTTATAAAAAAGGTTGCAATTTAGAATATTTTTGAGAAGGGTTGCCACTTGTTTCAAATATGTATTTTGATCTGCAGCTGAAAATATGATATAAAAGGTATAACGGGAGTTGTTTTAGATGGTTAGTTTTCAATGAGACAATCTCTTCGGAATAGATCTCTTTGACAGGCGCTACTTAATTTATACGCAGTTTGGTTTGCATTTTTGTCTTCAAGATTAATCCGAACCAGCGATTTCGATTTTCACAAGAAAATTTTATGCAGCGATGAAGCTCACCTTCATTAAATGGATATGTTAATATAAAAATTTGTCGCATTTGGAGTAATGATAATCCACAAGTCATTGTTGAGACGTCGTTGCATCCTCCAAAAGTCACAGTTTCATGTGCGCTGTGGGCAAAGAGAATCATTCGTTTAAATTTCTTCAAAAATTAAACCAGCCATAATGTTACAGTCAACGAAGATTAACAATATTTTCGTACATGAATTGGAGGATGTTGATGTGAATGACCTTTCTTCCACAAGAAGGCTACACAGCCGACGAAACATTAATTTTTTTAAGGAAACATTTGGTGGGCGCATTTTCTCGCGTTATGGGCTTATGACGTGGCCTCCTATCTCTGCTCAACTATTTTTTGTGGGATTATTTGAAGTCGCTTGTCCTTGCAGTTAAGCTCGAAACGATTTACGCCTTGGAATGGTATATTCGGCCATAAATTCTGCAAAAGCTGGTCGTAAATTGCGTATTTCGGCTAAAATAAGCACCCTTCATTATGAATTGATAAGAAAGTTCAATAAATTTAACAAAGATTTCTTCCGGAATGTTGAATGAGTAGAGGTGAAGATTTTAAGACCCAGAAGAAGACATCGGAGATCCTATAAAGTATATATGTAGATAAATGACTAGTGGATCGTGCTGAGCCGATTTAGCAATGTAGATCTGAGTGTTCGACTGGATGTCAGTATATCCGCGAATTAGTTCTTTAGTTTTAAGGATATCTACCCGAGTTTTATTGTTATTTTCCCTCAAGTAGATGCTCATTTGACGAAACCGCCTATATCGGACCATTATATAATATAGTTGCATACAAACTGTTTGATCAAAATACATAGGCTGTTCACGGTAAGGTGGTTATCGGGTTATGTGGTTATGTGATTAAGTGAACAACAACAAAATGCGGTATGACAAAATAACCAAAGTTGACCAACCTAGGCCCTTGTTTACAGATTATGTGGTTATTTGCTTATTTCCAGTGTTAGAAAGTCGTTGGAATTTTACTAAATGGTAGCACAAAAAATAAATAAAACTAAGCGAATGGCATTCCTACTTAGATTTTCTTATTGGAAAATCTGCTATTAACAGCTGTTTTTTGTTTACAATCGGCAAATTAAAACCGAAATAAAAAGCATCCAAAAGCATCACAAAGATAAAAAAGAATCAAAAATCAGCAAAAATCAACAAAAATCATCAAAGTAAGTAAAAAGATAAAGTACAAAATAAACATTCATTGTTTGTCATTTATTTATACTCTAATTTTAGTGTCTACAGAAAGTTGGAATTTCACTGAACTTAAATTGTAAACAATGAACAGCTGTTTGTGTAAAAATAAGCAAATAACCATACAACATAGGGTGCTCACGGAGCATAGAGGTTATTTTTAATCTAATAAGCACATAACCCGATAACCACCTTACCGTGAACAGCCTAACAATCTTTATGTAGTAAACTTTTTTATTTGACAAAAAATCTTCACTAGTTTCGGCAGAGTTCAAATTCTAAAAGAAGAGACCCTATGAATGGGTTTTTAGTTTCTGTGTAGCTGAAGTTAACGACTTTTCTTTTTTTTTATTGTTTACGCGTTTGCGTTACAAAAGTAGACATTTATTTTCTACTGTAAATTTGTGTTATTAAAAATTTATATTTTATATATGGTCACTGCGAGTGTGTCCCTTTGGAATTGAGAACATTAAAATTATAAGTCTGTAGCAATAATACAAACTACAACAACACTACACGTACACCCACATACATATTCTAGGCTACAAACGCTTATACAAGTGTGCATAGTATGCATCAAAAAATGTCTGTAGAATTCAAGGGTCATAAAATTTCTATTTACCGCCACTGTGGTGTCTATAAAAAAGCAACACACATTTTTCGCTTTCAATTTTGTGGCCTACTCTCCAGCGTCTCTTTGGTACATTTGCTTTTAAATTATTTATGCGGTCAAAGCATTGGAAATGGCACTAAATACTAGTGAGTGTATCGAAAGCCGCTTATGGGTATGGGCTTTTTCTGTCTGTGTGCGTGAATACTCAACGCAATACATGCACATATACATACATTTGGCAGTGTATTAATGCAATGAAGCGCCTATTACTTTCACTACACTCCTTGCGTATGCAAATCGATAACGGCATTTACATAAAAATGTTATTTCAACTTGCCAAAGGCCATAATGATGCCCACCGAGGCCTACTACTGATGATATTGGATTCGGCATCAGCAGCCCGCACTGTTTGGTATGTCCAAAGTATGCCCGAAATGGCCTCTGGGAATTTTCACATACTCCCGTTTCATTTTTTTCTCTCGCCTTAAACTTATACAGTGATGGTCGTTTGGATGGAAACGATTTTTGTTGGAAGTTCAAGTATCAATGGAGATAAGGTAGAGGCGTTCCTATGCAGTTGTGAACACAAAATGAATTTTGTTCCAGAATATATTTACTAATCAGGATGACAGTTAAATTCAACAAAGTTATATGTCACTCATGAAATACAGACCGATGATATTACGAAAACAAAAACTACACCATACTGTCAATTTAGGTAAAAAAAAGTGGTTATTCTTGAAAAAATAACTATCATGACATATTAAAAATGGCAGAGACGACACTTAGAAATCATATAGTTTCTATTGGAAAACCCCATACCTAGGCCTACAGCTAGCTTCAACGAATAGAATGGATATCTGACAGCGAACGTAAGCCTTCAGGGACCCATTGTAAAACTATGTACCAGGATTAAAATCCCACCTATGCAACCCTGAATCAATGTCACGAGACCCTCAGCCGATAGTTGCGATTCATTTCATATATAAATCTTTGGATTCCCATAGAAAATGTTATACAACCTTCTCTTTTCCATTGTCATTTGTATTGTATACTCATATTATTCCCAGTCTGCTGGATATATCTGTAAATTAGACAGTGACCTGTTAGCACTCCTATTAGAGATCTTATCGCATTTTTTGGAATTTGAGTAGTCGGTAAGTACCGAACATATTCCATTCATACCACATTTGCCTGCTTGTTGAGCAAGTTAGGATTAACTCTACCGAGACCCTTCTAAATTTATTATCCACAAGCAATCATAAGTATAAAAAAGTCTTTTTCTCCTTGTTATGAGCACTCTCTGTCAAAACACGAAGGCTTTCTTTAATTGCTATGATTTCTACCTCGCACTCTATTACTTATCTAATTTAGACCCATCCGTATAAATGCTTTTGTCTGTGCCTGTTCACTACACACTATCCGAATTTAAGTTCAGTTAAATTAAGATTTCGAAAATCCGTGATATTGGGTAGAAACAGGCGAGTAACGGAAGAATTCCCCCAGCCGAAAAATTGTCTTCGAATTGAAGTTGAAAAATACAGGATTCATAAATAAGCTCCTGTCGGTTCTATTTACATTACCAACACTGTATTGTCAGCGACAGCCCGTCATAGGCCAATGGAACGATTTAGTTCGGCTTACAGCTCTACATGGACAGTGCTACAGGCACTCATTGCTTGGAAAAAAAAAACTAAAAAGCGGAGCCCAACAAAAAGTTGAAATTTCGGTCCTCGTTGGCATTGTCACAGTAGTGGTAAATGTGTGTTAGTGACTGCTTATCACGCATGTTTTTAAATACCCCAACGTGAACTTATACGCTTCTATAAAACTGTTTAAGCATACGTGCGTATGTGTATTTGTATATGTTTTAAGTCACTTCAACTTTAATGCCTTTTGGTGTACTCTAAAGAGCAGTCACACTTGCCAACTACTTGTGGACCCCACGTAGCTTGTGAATAATGTTCTATTTTGCATAATTAACTATGTACGAGCATGTGATATACTTCAGAGCACTAACAACTGTGTTTGTGGTGCATATTATGAGGCAACCTCGTGGCAGAAAGAGGTCGAGGTGCAAATAATTTGGTAAAATTAAATTTAATTGCGTTTGGTTTTTGAAGAAGCGGGAGAAGTGTAAAAACAAATAAGCATCACTTTTATGCTCACAATTTTGGTTTATTTTACAATAAAATCTGTCTCAATTTAAGGTCTGTTCAATAGATAATATCAGAAGAGCAATAATCAGAAATCTAAAACTTAAAAAAAAAATTCTGATATTTTGGTACATTATATTATATTTTATTTTAATTTCAAAATTCATTTTTTACAGCCTGCGACCAATTTCCATGGATTACGAAGTGCTGGGAAAATAGTAAGTCGCACTCTTTAATATAAATTTTACTTAAAAAAACCACCTAAAGCTAAACACCAAACAATACAAATTTATTATAAACGTTAATATAAATAGAAACACTTAAGCTCGCGGCCGTTTAATTCCTTAGCGCATAGAAAACGTTTAAATTAATAATTCACCCTCATTTTTCATTCAAGTGCTCTTCCGTTTTATTGCACCAAGAGGAGAATATTATACATAAATATAGTACATGCTTTTATATACATGGTACATAGATGCAATTGAACATACATTCAATTATTTTGCTTTTCACTTAGATTTCTTATACGCAAATTAACGTTGTAAATGACTTTAAAGATTTTATTACGCTTCGTTAATTAAAATATAATTTAATTTGTGTTTTATATTAATATTTTATCTTTGTAATTTGGACAAGCTTTCAAACTGTTTTGAGGTGATCCTAAAAGTATGCAATATATTTTACGACATTGTTTTGTTGTTCAATATATAATACAAAGTTGCCAGCTTTTACGCTAAATTTTAAAAATACAAAAAACGTGTTTTCGGTAAAAAAAAAACATTCTTTTTAAATCAATTAAACAAATTTTTTAATAAAAGTTTGAATTAACAAAACATAAAATAACATTCACAAGACGTGCCAATATTTTAATTTAAAACCAGTATTATCGATTGGACTTCGGAGTGAAATGATGGGCCATGTTTCCTTCGTTGTCACATATCGACGGAAATCCGAACTTATTTTGGGGACTTTTTTAATGTTTTCATCGCTCTTTAGGGCACCCACTGACTTCATCGTCCTCGGTGCTTATTTCGCCTCGTTCAAACTTAGCAAACCACTTTTCAACGGTTGATTTTCTTGGTGCAGAGTCCAAATAATGTTGTACAATTCAAATTTTGACTTTATCCGTAATTTTTTTTTCGCCCAAAAGATTTATTTTTTGTATACTAAAAAAAGTTGCTTCACTCCAATAGATATAATTCAAAAACTAATGATCCGACAGCCGCAAAATTTTAGGGTTAAGGACAACTAAAATATATAAGTGTTAGGCCGGGAACTTTTCAATTGTTAAAATTTGTCTTGAAGTTTGTACCACCAAAAAAGAAACCTGAGAAACCATTTAGAGTATATATACGACGAACTGAGTCGATTTAGCCAAGTCCGTCAGTCCGTTTGCCTGTATGCCGGTGTACCGGTATGAAACGATTGTTGTTTTGTGAAAGTTAAATACTGGTTTTGAATGGGAAAGTAAAAAAAAGTATTAAAAGCAATACACTTCGACCAGCTTTCTGGCTATTTGTGGATATCATGCCTTTGAACCGAACTATTCATACACCTAATTTTCAATAGTATAGTAATAGCCCCTGCTAAAACTGGCAATGACAATAGAAGCAATAGGGCTGTTAATACAACTGCTCAAACGAATAGAGGTATTCGGTCAAATGAAATTCCTGTTGATCGTATGTTAATAACGGTTGTGATAAAATTTACTGCTCCTAAAATTGAGGAAATACCAGCTAAGTGAAGTGAGAAAATAGCTAGATCAACCGAAGCTCCTCCGTGAGCAATAACAGATGATAGGGGAGGGTAAACTGTTCAACATGTACCAGCTCCATTTTCTACCATACTTCTCACTAATAGTAATGTAAGGGAAGGTGGTAATAACCACCTCTACTGAACCGATTTTGCTTTGTGTAAAAGTGCATTGTCTTTAAACAAAATTGCTTTGATGAGTCTTCTGACTTATTCTGGTCGTTTTTCGATCAATGAAATGCCGCACCCTTCTGATCCCCCCACAAGTAAAGGATTGCTTACTTACCGAACCAATCTGTTTTTCTTCACCAGTGAGAGTTCGATGCAAAACTGCTCTTCTTTCGTGTCTTTGAAGTAAAATTTCACAAGTGGTTTTTGGGTTTTCCATTTGTCATTTCATGTGGTATGGTTGGAACTATCTTTTGCACGTTGCTTCTGATAGAGCATGATCAACACATGCCTCGACAAATAGAAAAAATTGAGGCTATTTTGGTTTATAAACGATCACTTTATACCGATATACGCGAATATATACAATAGCATGTAAGAAATTTTTATAATTTAGAAGAATATTACAGCCTCTTGCAAAGGAAGCTAACCTTTTCTGTAGTTTCTGATAAAATCTGTTTTTAAATTTTCGTTTTACATTTATTACTTAAATATATTTTACAATTACATGTAATTAAAAACCCACTTTGAGAGCAATAGGACACACAGATATCTTTAAAGACCTTAAAAAATATCTCTGCTTGGTTTAAAAAATATAATTACCAAAGAACTACTTAATACTTTCATTAGTTTTTTTTTTGTTTTTTATAAAACAAAAATAGAAACACTTTTTCATAAAACCTTTCATCATAAACAACTTCTTGTGAATTTGACTCTTCTCCAGTGGAGCCCAGCGAAGAGATGGTTTATCGCGTTACCAGCGAGCTTCTGCAAATCTATTGCGCACGGCGCGTACGCATCTTTTATCCGGATATGCGCACCAAGAGCCAACTGTACACGAATGAATTGCGCAAAATGCACGGCAGTCCCTCCGACGTTATAGGCAAGTGACCCTACAGCTATTAACAACAACAAATACTATAACAAATTTGCTCTTTCACATACCGCAGGCGGCTTACACACCCAAACGGCGCGGGATCTACGCGTTGAGGCACTGCGACGGCCCCGCAGACCGCCCAAATTCACACCTGGCGATCATTATGCGCTGCGCACGCCTGAAGGTATGCAACAAAATTCCCAAACAACCCAAACTGACTACCAAGCGGTGTGTTGCGCCGCAGTAAAGTATACTATATATACATATATATATACTTCGAAATATGTATGTACGCGTTTCGCGAAATACGCTTTAGCAGCACTCTTTTATTTACTTGCGCTATGAAGCTACTTAGACACTTTTATACTTTTGCATTTTTCATGCGAAAGTTTTCCACCTGCTGCAGCTACAAGCATAGCAACGCCAACGCTTGCGTTGATGTTCCTTAATTTTTTTCCACTTTTTATCTTTATTTGTGTATATGTACATGTGTGTGTGTGAATGTATAAATTTGTGTTGCATGTGGCACGCCTTGCAGAATGCCGGAACGAGCTAATACGCATGGGCAAAGTTATAGACAAATTAATAGAGCCAACATTGCGACGTGCCAGAGAGAATTTAAAACGCCAGGCCGAGGGTGACGGTGCGACAACAGCAAAAGCAAAAAGCAACAACAACAAAGAGCAAGTCGGCAGCGGTATCAAAGCAAATGTCCAGCGCAGTGGAGCGAGGAGCGGGCGATGCCTGCACGGAAAAGAAGACTAAGCGTTTAGTAAAAAAGGTGGGTGGACGCCGGGGGTGTAAGTGCAAATATTTTCAAAAGTATGCTGACAACAAAGCGGCATAGGTAGCAGCTCGAAAGTGCTGAAGTTATAAGTCGTTTGGCATGCAAACAACAAACAATAAAGTAAAGAGAATAACAAAAATATTATAATAATATAACTGAACTCTAAGAAAGTTAAGAGCGAACAGACAAAGGTTGAAAGAAGTTGCAAGCACTGTCACGCATTGCCTCACCTCTCGTCGCCGTTGTTGTAAAAGTATTGTTCTCTTAATTTTTGTTCATAACTAAGCACATACAGACACATATTAATATCAACTAATTTTATTTCTTTCCCGCCCACTATCTCCGCCTGAATAGCAAAAGAAGAATCCCTGCAACCGCCACAATGCGATGCTGCGACCCTCGGACTTCCCCACCTTCGAGGACTACATGAAGTGCATGAAACGCTACGAGCGCGAGTAAGTGAAGACCAACAAAGCAAACATAAAAACGCCGCAAAACATTTGTGTGCGGCAAAACTAACAAACAAAAACAATTTTGTATAAAACGGCATATTGCAAGCGCCATGCATAATTTGTAGTATTGCAGTTGAAGCCCGCGGCCATGTTGCATCCCGCCAAGTATTTGCTTGCAAGCTCCCTCTCCGGGTGCGTGTGTGTGTGTGTGTGGACGTAAAATATGCTCATCTCTACGAGGGTGCATGTGCAACATTACCTCCGTGTGGCTCTTAATTAATATGGCGCTTGCCTTTGCATGTGTAGCCCACGGCCCAGTGGCAGCTGTTATGTAATGCCACGATGTAAGACACGTCAAGGCTCATTAAAATAAATTAACAAGAATTTGTATGCCCGCGTGCACATATTCTTCATTCACCGGACATGGGCACATCTAATTGAGTGCCACTAGTTGAAAATATTCATTTATATGATTATGTAATGCTTATCATTTTTATTCGCAGGAGATTCAAGTACATCGAAGGCCTACAACCGGTCGATCCGGAGGTACAAAAGGCGGTCATACTGGCACGTTATGAGACCAAATTAAAGGAGGCTGAGCAAAAGTTTACACTGAAAATCGAAACGCGCTACAAATATCTAATGAAAAGTGTAAGTATGTATACAATATATACTGATAAGTTAGTAAAGGTTTTTAACAAATTATTGGGGTTTTCTAGTGACTTAGAAGTAGTCGAAAGGTATTGCAAATACCAAAAGGTGTTCCCAGAATGGTATTATTCTTTAGGAATAACAGAGAAAGGGACCAGTTCTTGTTAAGAATAGAGCTATTTTCATATTAGGATTATACGTTGAACCGAAAAAATTGGAATTAATAATATTATTCCGATATTAGATTATTCGGGTATCCGAATTTTAAAAGATTCGAGATTTTCTTATAATAGTTATTAGTTAGTTAAGCAGACACTGTTTCTGATTGGAATCTTTTCCGTAATATATTGTTTGAGAATATCAGTAAAGCGCCTTGATTTTATCACAAATGCTTAACTTCTTATTTTACTTGGATGTCGGTGTGTTTTCACCTGAAAAGATGGGACATTCGAGGAGAAAGTGTTGAGATGAGGATATGTTTTCTTCCCTAAGTAGCTGATGTAGCTGGCATTCATTAAACTGTTCAATCTTAGCCTCTCAATCCAAATGGACTATATCCAGACAGGTAGAGCTCAAAAAACCATTAAAAGATGAACTTTGCTGGGAGTGAAGATTTCAGTAAACTTTTTAAGTTTAGCCCGGGCCAGAAGAACCGTGCGATTGCACAGGTACTAGAATTTTAGTAACGCTTGCTGAGCTGGTTTAGGCCCAACAATCCAGTAGTGAACCCCAAGTAGCCTAGAGAGATCATATCCCTTCTCATTCTACATGTAGTGACACTGATATACCTTCTTCAGTAAGATTATCATCATTATAGTTTCTTGGAATACAGCTGTAGGTCAGGCACGTAAACAGCATCATGTAATAACTCGATGCGAGAGATAAGATGGCTTCACTTGTCTTTATAAGTCTTCAGTGTACGGTTTAATACATCTAATATCTTATCATTCCAAAAGTGGCTTCAATTCGGAGAAGTATACCTACTGCGGCCATTACGACAGCTACTTCTTCTTGGGAGACACTGCTGTGGTCAGAAAGCCCTCAGCGCCTCTCTCCTTAAACGATTCTCCCCTCCCTTCTTGCTGTTATGTTTGATGTAAATATAATGTCTTAGTTGAGCAATAATTGGTTGATTTATCTTCCTTAGCCGCGATCATACCTTTTTCAGACATTTGACCACCTCTTAAAAGTAGAAGCAACCAATCTCTGCATTGTGTACTAAGTATGAAATCAAAACGTTTTTTGTGATTGTCTCAATTGAAACCCTTCCAAGGCGGTGTTGTTTCTATATTAGAATTTAGGATATATTGCATATTTCGGATAAAAGTCATCAAGAAAATCTTTGCTTAATCTACTAATCTCTCACACTTCATCGTGTTTTTATTATTTGGTATTGTAATGCAAAATACCAACTTTCTCTTCTTCAAAGAGTAAGAGAACCAAAAGTGCAAGTTTAAACAGGCAAATAATTCGATATTTCAAGCAAAGTCTGTTAATAATGAGACTTTGAAAATTGCAGTGCATGACTTGGTCTTTCGAAAACTTTAAATTCTTTACGTGAGTAAGTAATTGATAGTCTCAACTAAAAAGAAAGCATGTAACAGTTCCTCTTGCGTGACTGCTGAAGGCCATTTGCACCTGCAATTACACTTCACCGACCGAAGGCACGCACATGAATACATATATTTACAATTAGTATACAAAAAGAATATATTTGCTTGTACTTACATAAGTAGGAACTATAGTAGCAAGCGGTATGTATGAATATTAGTCGGGTCGATTTACAGCGAAACAAAAAAGTAAAAAACTCGCGGAAATGTTTTACGGATCTTTTTTAACAATTTTTCCTATAAAACTATGGGTCTAAGTCCCCCCAATTTTATGAAATGAAATTTCATTCTATTGATCATTTGCGGAATCGGTAAGATCCGATAACTAAATCACATATCTTTCATACAACCGATTATTCAGATTTTTTAAACTTCGTCCTCAAAATAGCTGGCTCCAAATCGACTTTAGGCCCATAGTCCCTCAAGCAAAGTAGTTTAGAATAATCCATACCACATTTCCCGCAAAGCTACTTTATTGAAAAAAATCGACTCATTCTAATGTACATACATACATACAGATATAAAAAACAGACATTGTTGCGTAACGCTACCAGCAGCGTGTTAAACGAAAATTTTGCTCTGTCATGTTGTTAATTAGTAAAGTGCAGCATTTGATAATCTAAAGCAAGAGGAAGGAAGGAGAAATGTGTATGAATAAGAAAAAAGCTGCAACAGCAAAGTTTCATAATTTATCAAATAATAATGCTGATACACGTACATAACCTCAAATAAAAATATGTTTTTTATTTGTGTGTTTCGAAACACCTTGATTTATGCATACATACATATCTAACTACATACACACACACTTAAATACATAAGTATTTCAGCATGTACACATATCATTTATCACAAATGAAAAAGCGCCACAAAAACAACAACAAATCATTTTCAGAACAGCAAATAAACCGCTTTAATAAAATGCTTTATTTCCACTGCGTAATTCGTTTGCCAACACCTAAGTGGCGCACATTTCAACAATAAACTTCAAACAGCAGGGGAGTTTAATTGGATACCATAAAATTAAGAAGCGAATTAATTTTAATAAAATAATATTTTTTTTTATTTACATATATAGTACAAATATATACTATGTATATACATTATACATATTTATATATGTATACATATAATGCGTATTTACTTTTTAATAAGTAAATGGGCAACGAAAAAAGCATGAAAAATCATAAAAAATTAAATGATAAAACCACTTTGCACGCATCATCGCCTCAGCCGCCTGGTGGCTCGGAATTAAATGAAGTGGATAGAGCAGTTGATTGTCCGTTTTTGGTTTGTTGCATCGTAAAAAACTTTATGAGCTAATATAAAATAAATTAACTTCACACGCCAGTGTATTATATGCCTTATTTATACATACACCTCTGTATACGAGTACGTATTTGTGGGTTTAAACTTTAAGTAAAATTCAGATTTCACTCACGCACTGTTTTCTAAGTGTTTGTGCGCATATGTGTGAATGTAACTGTAATTAACACAAATTCAACCGCATTTCGCAATTATGACGCTCAAAAGTAGGCAACAAGTTTTTTCAAGCCGCGGTAGAAGTGGACATAACTGTAATGCAAAAACACAATAACGTTTTGTATGCGTGTAGGAGTGTGCATTTGGCAAATAAAGTTAATTGCTTTATATATTTTGCTTCTGTAAAATTGCAGGAATATAAAATAATTGAGACATATGCACATAGAGACATATTCGAATTAAAAGTACACATTTCAGAGGTCAGGTGAGAACACCTTGAGCATTTAAGGGCTATATCCACTTGTTCTCAATAATATATATAACATTTATCGAATATACATACATATATTTGAGAATATCATCAAACAACTTGAAGTTGATACGGTAAATTGCTTCGGAGATATGGGCGTATTGTAGGACCCTCAAATAGTTAAAGATTTTTCCTCAAAACGATGTTTTCAGTGTCGATGAGAAAAACTTTCCGAAACGTCTGGTCCGATGGGTTTGAGTTTTTATCCTGTATTTTGATATATATTGGGTAGTGATCAAGGGCACACGATGTTTGATAATAAATTCGATCTTAACCCAGTCTGACATGTAAATTTTTTCACAAGAACCTCTTTTTTTGGGATGCCATTATGTCAAAAATAAAAAATTTGGCATATTCTTCGATAATTTCTTGTCCTCGTCTTTAGTAATAATAAATGCGGAACCAAAAGAGAATATTTGATAACCTAAAGCATAAACAGCTTCCTCAAAGCAGAACACCTTGTTTCGGAGGTCCTACGGCAGATCGACTGCAAGACAATATTATCCAAAATATTTCAAAATTAATCACCGACTATTAAAAACATAAAATTTTTGAAATTCACATTTTTTTACTTTTGTTTTATTAAAAAAAAAAGCAAAATTCACATAAATACGCAGTTTTTCTGACTCGGGATGCCTTGTTAGCAGTGTTACATATGTATGTCGGCAAAGTGAACCTGCAATATTTATTGTTAAATTAAACAGCATTATAGCCTTAAAGTATGCCATGGCAGTTGGGAGTTATGCGAAAATTTTTTAAAATAACTTGTATTTATATTTTTCAAATTGACATTATTTTCTATTAACTTAGTAACAGCAAAATTTCCTCAATTAATCTTCATCCACTCACCGCCATTATTCATTATTTAGCAACTCGTTTAACATTTTTGAAACTTTGTAACTCTTACATAATCAAACTTTTTCTATACTTCCTTCCTTTCACTTCTCCATTGACTTGTTTTTTTTCTTTCAGATCAGCACTTTGAGTCTGGAAACATTTCCCTCGCACTTGATTAAGAAAGTTTGGATAAAAATCGATCCGCGCAAAACATTTTTACAGGAAATTCATAAGTATATCGTACGACAAGAGGTGCGTTAGTAGATAATAGTTGCTTAAGAATGTGTGTGTGCGCTGTGCTTTGTACACGAGTATCTCAAGTTAATTGAATTTGATATTAAAATTGAAATATGTTAACAAAGAAAATCAAAACAGACAAAAAAACTGCAGAAAATGGCAAAAAGTAGAGAATTGAATTGAAAAAAGTTGGTTATCATTCAGTTTTTGGTTATTTGCGATACAGATAATTAAAATGCATACAATTTTCTTTAAAATTAAAAATTTAAGAAACATTTTCAAAAAAATTAACAAATTTTGAAAAAATTATAAAAAAAATATTAAAAAAAACAAATTAAAAACATAAATTATTAAGAAAAATTCAAAAACTTAAAAAAAAAATCATGAAGATATTCAAAAAACAAAAATAAAAAAAAAAAATTAAGAATTTTTCAAAAATAAGTTTAAAGACAATAAAAGATAGAGGAAAAAGTAATGAAAAATTGTAAAATTCTTAAGATAATTTCAAAAAAATTAAAAAATAAAAATCCAAAGAAATTTATTTTCTCAACTACCATTCAGTCCATTCTAAATGCATATCTAGCACTGTTATAATATATACAGAATAAATACAATAGAGTATACATATTAAAAATCTCCTTACTTTTCCTAAGGCATATACGTTCCACTCACACCCATCAATTCTAATAAAATCCAATGACAATACTTGTCTCTACTTGCTTTTATGTGCAGAAACTTTGGCCAGAAATTTATCCGGAGGTCATACTGCTGGATTATCTCTTCAATGGAGAGCGGCAAATTAATGCCACTGTCGCCGTCTTAATTATATCGTGCATCATAGATCTGCAGGAGGATTTTCGGTATTACGTGAAACGTAACTTTCTGCGCTATCTGCTCAAGTAAGTGAATCGAAGGGGTGTCTTAGCATGCCGAAGTGCATGTGAGCAACTGATAAACGAAATTAGTTATAAAGTAGTTCATTAGATTGTGTCCACACGTAAGCACCAGCAGTCATATGAAAAGATAGCAGACTATGTAATGTAATGTGTATGTATGTAGTCGGCATCACAAGCTCTTACACTTGGTATATAACAATAATTAAGCTCAGTGGCGAAATTGGGACTTATGCCAAATGGCCGAAGACCGAAGAGTTACTTAGTTTGCTTAGCCAAATGTGTAAAGTTTTGTGTTTGACCTTTTCGCTTGCCAAATGCCACTAGCCACCAACCACCAGCCACCGGTTAATCAACCACTAATTCACCCACTCGTTGCTTCATTTCTTTAATAGTGGCTTTATTTTAATTCGGTTCTTACTTATTTGTGTGCTGTTTTATAGATCGCCTTTGGAACGCAAACGTCTACAGTTGGAAATGGAGCCACCGGATTTTCCGCAGTTAATCATACGTGGTCCAGTGCCATATAAAGTGAATGTACAGTTAGCACGTAATCGTCTAGACCAACTTTTAATGGTAACACATCCTATTATAAGGGCACTCAACCAGCTGTGGCATCAGTTGTGAGTATAATTAGAGACTACATTTAAAGAAAAGAGCGGGGAAATGTTTTTGCAATGATAGTATTTACTGTAGGTATGATGTAGAGATAGATAAAAAAAAGTTGGCATCTCAACCCAGAACAAAAGGGTTTTATATTTAGGATATTTTCATTAAACTTGAAAACTTTTGAACCATTTGCGACACATCATCAAGTATCCGGTTCCACGGATTCTAGCAAAATAACTTTTTTTTGGGTCCGTTATTTTCATCAAATATCTGATGCGATAAAGCGGTGATTTCGGAAGGCGCTGCCTTGCTCTCTTTTGCTCAGTGGGATATTGGTATGATTTTTACTGAATTCTATCGCTAATATTAAACTCAAATGCTAAGAAGATGTTGTCAGACTGACTGACTTATGAACTGAAGGATTGCCGCTGATATATGAAGGAAATATTTCAAAGATTCTCAAATCTCATCCCTCCGTAAATATAAAAACGAGTTCCTTACCTCATCTATTTTCGAAATTTCTTTACTAACTAAAGCTATGCATTTGTTTGTTAGTAGTGCATAACTTACATTTCATCTTTTTAAACAATCTTCTGCCCGTAGATACAACGATCTGGTTGTCATTGATGTTTCGAAGATATTCTTGCGCGATCAGCCCATGACAGCCGATGAAATGATAAGTTTTGTCGACGAGAGTTGTGAGGTTATACGCGATGTGAGTATAAAATTGGCTACGTTGCAATGAAATTAAAAACAAAAACAAAAACAAAAACAAAAACATCACACCAATGTAGTTGCTGTTGAATGACTGGCTGCCACGCTGTGCCGACTTGGTGGATGTTATGCGTCGTACCTGGAAGGATTTGGTACCAATGAATCAGCGATATGGCGGACGCGCTGCCGTGCTGTTCAACTGCGTGCATGCGCTCATGTCGCATCACTTGGAGGGTCTGATAACACGTAGCATTTCTGTGCTCTACACCAACCTAACGCGATATGAAGTGAGTGTTTTGTTGTGTTTAAAGCTAGTGATTCTTAGTTTTATTATCGTTTTTAAATCTTTCAGGAGGGCAACGACATCGAACGCTATCAAATGTACCATAAGAAGTTGCAACGTCGTCCGCTGATGACACTGATTTTCTCCGTGGTCGGTGCGCATTTTGATAATCGCACCGATGATCGCAATGACACTACACCGATCTATAAATACGATGAGGAGGACGACGCCAGCCCATTTTACAGACGTCCTAGTATTTCATTCGAAATGGTTGGTAAATATTTGCTGAGCAAAATTTTGTTATTTTCTGTAAGCTTTTGTTTCGCAGAGTCAACCTGAACTGGATCCAACGTGCGAGTTCGTGATGAAAAATGAAGGCAAATTTTTCGGTTTTCCATACATAAGTGAGCTGCCAGAGTTGTTTACTCATATATTCAAGAAAATATTACGTGTTGGCTATCACATACCTCGTTTGGAATACTTTATGTCGAGAGGTAAGCATATACTTTTAATATTGAAGAGTAGGGTGTCGACTCAAAAGAAAGAAGTGAACTCAAATTCATAAATATCTACTTAAATGATACACTTAATAAATTTTTTATATTTAATATTTGATTTTACTTAGACGAAAGCACCCTCGGTTATTTGCATGTCGTCGATGAGTCGCATTGTGATATGAAGCGTTTGTATAAAAATGTGCACAGAATTGTCGAGAACAACTGGAGTGGTCTGCGTGTCTATTTGTATCCAATTTTCAAATACTACTCTGCATTATTCACGAAGAAAATGATGCCGATTGTCGAGAAGTTGTTCACACAAAACATTGTTCCTGAATTGGTGGTGAGTTCTTACTTTCTTGAATTTTGGTATTTTTTGGGGATTCTGAACCTTTACGCTCTTTGCGATTCCGAACATATAAAAGTAACTGTTAATATTAGAATCTAAGGTTTACTCCTGATAATTTAATGACATTCAAATGGACATTGGAGGACTCACATAATGGTTTATAAAATCATCGCCGTAAAGGTTTCAGCGTCATCCATCCATGATTTCTATACCCTGAACATATTATGTTTGCAAGAACCATAAGGAGACGGCGGAGACCCTATAAGTTAGATACATGATTAGCGCGGCGAGCAGAGTCGATATGGACTTCTGTATACATGACAAATAATCCCTCAGCTTGTGAGAAATCTTGCATACGTTCTTTTCTTCTTAAGCATACATTTCTCATTTCTCAGAACTACTATAGCACATAGCTGCTAAACAGCCCGTTAAAATCAAGCTCTTTTATGAAAAATTATTTTATTTCGCAAGATATCTTCAAAAAATTTGGGGGATAGTTTATATTCCAAGGCAAGATACAATCCGAATATATTTTGCTTTTATCTGACAAATATGGCATACACTCGTATCTGCCATACAAATAAACCGACCAACAAATATCTTTTTATACCCTTCTATGTGATAAAAAAAATGCACCTATGAAGGGTATTATAGCTTCAACCCAGCGGAAATTAAAGTTTCTCATGTTTTTTTCGTGTGATTAATAGCACCACCTATCGGCTATATGTGTGTTCCAAAAATGAATACTTTTCGATAAAGAGCTCCGGCGTACATGAGGTGTTTATTTACATACGTATATACTATATAACTAAATGCGTATTCATCGGGAAGCAAAAAGTTTACTCCTAGCTCCCTCAACATTTCTTCAAAACCAGAGAAGCTAGATTTGAGTAGTCTCTCGTATCATATACACACATATTCAAAAGCTATTTACTCTAATTAATGACAAATTAAGTTACAAGCTGCAAAGGTAATTATGCTCAATAACTGTAATTACAATGAAATGATAATAATTATGAAATATTTAAAATTCTGGAATCACTTTAAAGCCGCCAGCTACATGAACACACATAAATGGCCACAAGTCCTGCACAGCTCAACCCTTTCGCTCGCTTAAATAGTTCAAAGAACTTTAATTAGCACTCACAAAATTACACCGCTATGTGAATCTGAATTGGGCTTGCGGCGCAACCGAATCACACTGATTTAAGTTTCATGTTAAATCATCGACTTTGAACGGCAATGACTGACATTAATTACCTTTTCATCAGAATATTAAACATTAAATTATAAAGTTTCAGCATATTTTTGTATTATTTGAACATTATTATTTTATGTTTTTCATTTTCAGTTTTTTTTTTTGTTTTTGTATTCGCTGCAAACTGACACTGCAAATTTCTATAAATTGATGCATAATGAGATTTTCAAAAAGATAACAAGATTGACGATAATGATAGCGCTTATGAAATTTACTGATGAGCATATTGACAATGACTGTGATGAGCTCATTATGCATTCATATTTGGGAAAATAAAGTAAAATAAAATAAATAGCAAAAAAAGGAAATTATTCAGCAGCCAGCTCATATGTTGCAGGCATAGCTAGGTACATACAAACACACGTGTATTGCAGCCAAAGAATTGCGCGGGTGCAACAACAGTGTTGTACTGTTGCAATATGCTCGCAAGCACAAATGTCTGCTACACACATAGTATACATATATGTATTTTATGCATGTAGTATGTGGAAGTTGTGCAATTTTGTACGGCGAACTCTGCTGAATTTCGCTGCAGGAAAACTAAATTAATTATTATACTTTTATTTGATTAAATTCATTGATGCGTAGGATTAAAATTAAATTTTATTATGACGCACTACCTAACGCTTTGAGACTCATCAGCGAGTGTAGCTTTTCGTTGGTAATTGGTTGGCGCGTTGCAACACCAACGAATTTATTTGTGCACACACACGCACGCGGCAGAGTAAGGACGCTCAACTTGCGATCGCATTTGAAAACTCAAAATTATATTACTGATTCAAGAGTCGAAAGAATAGAAAATATTTTTTCACAAATGGTGAGGTTAGGCTTCACTGGTGAGTAAATTTCATACGCGAAGCCCTGAAAAGTAGCGAATTGAACTAGCAACTGTTGTAAACGATTACAGAGAGAGAGAAGAGCACATTTTCAAACTATATTGTTTGTTATTCGACTGAACAACTTTGTTGTTGTCTTTCACATGTTAATTTTTTGACGAGAGAAAAATATTAAATATAACGAGCTAAGAGCAGCAAATCGAATATGGCATTACTTGGAAGATCTGATCTACAAATGAATTTTTATGTACATATTACCATATGATCAAATATGACCCGGACTGGTCCAAGCGGAATCGATATACTTTTTTCTGGATTAGTACAACCTTTATTATATCCGTATGAAGTTGCTTATTTGCGACGCGAAAACTTTATCCGTCTGATATGCTTGAATTTTGTGTTGTGGAGGCTACATTATCATGAAATCATCGAAAGCTTGCCCCATGCGAGTCTTCTATCGATAATGGCGATAACATCAAAAAAGTTAAACGTACAGTGAAAATGTACTCTTTTCTCTCTCCGAGTCACGGCTAAAATAAAGCATTAAATATTGTTGTTTATGGGTGTTAACCACGATTTTATCAATGATTAGCTTAGACCAAAACGAGTGATACTAAGATATATTGAATTTAATTGAACTGATCTTCTCAGTTTTCCGAAAGGGAGTCGAGTTCTCGTTATAGTTTCAATTCCCATTCCGATTGTATCAATCAATATTCTTCTACTTTCCTTACTAAATACCATTTATAAAAAATAAGTTCATTATAACTTCGTTAATCGTACAAAGTCTTCAAATCGACGCTGGTTAAAACTCTATGTAATGAATAGGAGTATGAAAATATTTAGTTACTGCAGCGCAGCTAGCAAAAAATTAATGGTTAATATTTCAATTTGGCACACAACGTCGTTGTAAGCAAATTTACTCACTGAAAAATAGCAGGTTGATTATGTGTCGCAAATGTGTGCTTGTCATGTTTTAATATAAAAAATAAACATATCAAAAAAAGCAGGTGATTATTTGGTGAAGGATTCCCTGCCCTAACTGCCGCATATACTAGCTGCCTTCGGTTTGCCATTTCTCTGCTCGCTGTAGAATATGGAACGCAGAAAAATGAATTTCGACATCAAGAAAGATTTGTACCACAACTGCCAATGTATCACAAACCACATTACACAGGGTTCGATTCAATACTCTGCAGCACTTAGGAAATCATATAGAGCTTCTAAACCTTTCTGTAGGAGTTAAAAAAGCGTGATCCATTCGATGTTCCCTACTTTTTTAAGGAAAAAACTAAGAAAATTTAAATTTATTGGGAAATGTTTATTATCATTCGGAAGAACATTCTTTGGCATTTACTTTTTGAAGATTATCTTTTTCATATTAGGTTGTCAAAAAAGTCTTGCGGTATTTTCGCTAGTTGGCGCTGAAAGCGCGTAGTTCTAGTTTTATTCGTCGGATCGGGTCATGCTATACTTTTTTAGAAAGCTCATTTCATGCGCTACTACGTGTTTGATTGATTGTCGTTTCTTTTAAGTCGTTCGTGAGTTAAAGCGTCGCAAACATGGAGCAAAATAAAGAGAAACTACGGCATATTTTACAGTACTGTTACGATAAAGGCAAAAATGCATCTCAAGCCGCCAATAAAATTTGTGCGGTTTATGGACCCGATACAGTTTCCATTTCCACCGCACAACGACGGTTTCAACGTTTTCGTTCTGGTGTAGAGGTGGTCGAAGATGCGCCACGCTCCGGAAAATGGCGATAAAATCGTCGAAAGAGACCGGCTTGGAGTCACTAAGAAGCTCGATGTATGGGTGCCAAACGAATTGATTCAATACAAATACCGCAAGACTTTCTTGACAACCCATTATATTGTCCGCCATTAAGTCTCACATGGTCCATCCGTTAAGTCCAATTTTCCATGACTCGTTCAAGCATTTTGACTGGTAACTGGCGAATTAAAAACCTGATGTTTTGCTCCAAGGCCGGAATTGAAGCGGAGTTGTTCACATAGACTCTATAATTTAATTGACCATCCCAACACGTGATCTGCTCTCCGAAATATTATCTCAATAAATACATTTATAGATGCGATGTATGGGAAGTGGCGCCATCGTTTTGAAACCAAAAGCCGCCGAGTTCACGATCTTCAATTTCAGGCAGAGCGAAGCGATGTCGCTTTGGAAGGTCGAGCGGATTCAGTTCTTACACAAGCTGTGTTTTTCAAGCTGTGCTTTCAAAATGTAAAGTGCACCAAGTCTTCGTGTGCACTTTTTAAAATAACACGACAGCCTGACACTACTTTTTTGTCAAGAACTTCTTCGTTCTTTATATCGTTTTACCATGTGTTCCTTATTTGGCTTTAGAATTAACATTTTTTTAAAGTGATTCACTTTATTTTTTTTATTGGTTTTTTATTTCCGAGCTTCTGATTATTTTCTTATGTTTCTAATTGAGAAAAAGTGTAGTAAACCGAAATTTTCTAAAGAGAACCGTCCAATCCCGTCTATACCATAGTGTGACTTGTGTTTATTCGAGTAATCAGTTGGATATATTTACCAGGTTGAACCATATAACAGTGACATCTAAAAATATTCTAATATTCGGATTGAAGAATTAAGTGATTTATCAAAACTAAGAATCGAATATGTTGTCTTCTTCTTTCCTCTTTTTTTTTTAAATCCTATTTAAGCTCCATTTATTTTTTAATTACCCATATCTGCCTCTTCCACATAGCTCGTTGAAGATCTAATGAAACGTTTGATGGGCATCATACACAGCACATACATACTGCGCGACTTCATACCGCTGAACCTATTCATGGTGGACAACCGGCACGTGAAGAACGCCATTGTAATGCTGGTGCAGCAAGTTTACGATTTCATAATAGACTATTACAAGGCAGTTAATATAAATGAGAATCGAGCGTAAGTGAGAAATGCTAATTGTAAAGTGTAGTTACAAGGATTACATATAATCACATAGATATTTGTAAAAGTTGCATGCATTACATTGAGATTACTTGCTGCTTCGCACACCTGAATTAAATGGAAAAAGTATTTATTTCACTTTCTTTGTTGTAGTATTTGTGATGCTCTGGAGGAAATGTCAATGAAGGCTGGCGAACGCCCCGAAGAAACACCAGAAGTGGTCGCCTTGCAGAACTACTTAAGCGAGTGTCGTGATGAGAAAATATTTGCAATAAAAGATGAAATCAAAATAGTGTCGCGTCGTGTGATTTTCCTGCTAACACATACAATATTGGATAGTAAGTGCAATTCGATGGTCTGTGTATGGGCATTAGGGTGGTACTATACAAGTGGAAGGACAATGTCTAAAGTTTAGCGAAAATTTTTTCAGATTGTGAACTATTTTTGACTATTTTTTTATCAGGTTGTAGGCCACAGCTGGTTTTGGGTTAATATAGGCTTCAATGATTATTAATCTCTCTGCGTCGTAAAGAAAATCATTTGAAAGAACATGTAAAAGGAGCGAAGTTATTAGAGAAGGTGGACAGTGGGATTCCTGAGAGAAAGTTAATTAATTGGAAAGTGGAAGAGTCTTTTTTTGATAAATCTAGTTAAAGGTTTCAATGTTTTCCAAATAGAAATAGTTTTCATTAAGGGAGTAGTAGATCTTCTGTATGCAGCAGTAAGTATTCACTTCAATTAGTATCTGGGATTCAAGGGAGCTCAGCCAGTACATTTGCGGTCAGTAGATTCTTTTGACCTTTAGATAAAATTTTGCTAAATTTCAGTTCTCGATGTGCGCTAAAAATGGTGATCCTGAGTAAACTCAGACTGCAAGCTCGGAGAGCTCTTAATTTTAGTGGCATCCACATTAAGCTTAAAATTTTGAATTGCGAAGAGCATGTAAAAATACTGTATTTATTGAGTCACCCTAATGTGCAGTCGTAAGCTGGTTGCATATATATACCATATACATGTGTATACACATACATAAATAGTTTTCTAAATAAGCTTAAACCATCAACTTTATATGTGCAAGCGCTGCATAAAAAGTTTGCACCAACTTTAACTCCTTTTTCCATTGAAGTTGTACAAAGTTGTTCACAACACATTGATATCCTTCAGTTACAAAGGCTGGCCCGTGGCACTCGATACTAAAAGCAAATTATAAAAGTTTAATTTAGTTAGTGATTACGAAGTTGACACTATCAGTTGAGGGAAAGCGGGCGGGTCGATTGAGGTAGAGCGTTTGTGTTGTCATTATAAATGTTTTTTTTTTTTTTTAATGTTAACTGCATATGAGCTAACGGCGCATGTGCACACTTTAAAAGTGATATGATTATATCGACTAAAGTACCATGTTTTTGCGAAACATGCCTTCGAGATCTAATTAATTAGCTTGACGAGCACCGATAACAAAGTTGTGGGTGCTTTTCAAAGCTATTGACAATATGTATGTATATGTAGCCAAAGACTGGCAGTGCCCTTTACCGTAGCAAGTTGTATAACAAAACACAAACTATTCAACAGGTGATCACATCCATCTCAATTCACGCACCTTCATTTTGCCCGGCGAACTGGAGGAAGTATTGGATTTGAGCGCCGCACGACTGAATGTGGTGCGCGAGAACTTTTGGGGATGGCGTTGCGGTGCGTTTTTAGTTCTTACCTTAACACGAGCAAATGCAAAGCCAAACAAGCATACACTCACATGAACAAACATACAAGGCAAAATGCAACTCTGCTAATTAAAGATTTTCAGCAACCGTACGCTTTTGCACAAATTCTTATACATACATACATCCAAACATACACACACATACACGCACACATGTCCATACACTTGCTGGAAATCTATTTCATTAGCCCGAGTTCGTATTGTGTTGTGAGAAAGTGTCTATTAGCAAAAGTGTTTATACTCTCTTCTCTTTTCCCCCTAATAATTTTCGCACACACATGTGCAGTGAGCGCCGCAAAAAGTTCGAAGAGTTCATTTTGTATGAAAAACGTCGCATGGATGGCTTTCGTGTGAAGGAAACGCGCGAAGTTATGTCACTCGAAGAGCTCAAGGAACGTGTCGACACCATTGACGAGCTCTACGAAATAATTGAGGTAAGTTCTGCTACAATGTACTGTCGTGTTGTTAATTTAAACTTGTTTCCTGTCATGATTCGTTACGACGCTTAAGGTCACTCCAATATTTCTTTGTATTATTCGAAATAAATAAAAGAAAATTGCTCATATAAAAATGTTGAGGATTTCTAATTGGTTTATATAGCAAAATAATATTAAAATATTGAAAAGTTACACTTAAAAATATGATGTTTGAAAAATCTCCAAATAAATACCAACTACTCGAAAATACATGTAAAAATATGAAATCGTTAACTTCGGCTCATCGAAGAATTTTTATAGCATTAATGCATTGTAACTTTTTTAAATTTTGATCGGACAGTAAAAAACTTCGACATTGGCAGTTTCGACAAATAAGCAGCTTCTTTGAGAGAAAAGGACGTGTGCCAGTATTCAGATCGTAATCCCGAAAATTGGGGGACTGATAAACTCCACGTCCTCAGCAAAGTTCACCTTTCAACTCTTGTAGGAGTTCCAATAAGACTCTGTCTGATCGAAATTCATGCTGTAAGATTGAAAATTTTACATAATACTAGTTTCCCGAGCTGCTTGGAAGAAGAGAGTTAGTACATTCTCAACGTTTCCCACACGAATGTCACTCATTTGCCGAATCGAATATAAACTATCTCTGATTTCATAAAGCATTTACATACTTATGTAGATTTGTGGTAATCGTTAAGACGATTTTTCGACAGCTAATATTTAACTATTGTAGTTTTTATGTGACAAGAGGACATATTAGTCTAAGTTTGATCGCCCGCTATCTTGGGGAATCGGGCATCTGACCTAACCCAGCATTCCACCACTTTTTCATTTTGAAAAATTGAGCGAATGACAAATACGAAATTAAGTCTTCTCAAAAAAAATTAAAATAATAAAAAATCACTAACTGCAGTGTTCAAACCCCTCTCGGATTTGTTTTCCCAAAAATTTACTGCGTAGTCCATATATTTCCAAAGTTTAGATTTTTTAATCTTACACTAATCAGCTTGATTATGATGATCGTTTCAAACAGCAAAACAAATGTCCGTTACTATGGGTCTGACATGATTTAAGCCTCCATTGGAAAATCTTTTTCTACTATTTTAGGGCTTGACTCTCTCAAATTTTGAAAAATCGATCTGGTAAGAAGTAATCAATGAATACAGTTCCTTGAGTATTCCGTTTTCACTCAATAGAACGCAGAAGTATGCCTCTATAAATTAAGTAATAATTTGGATGAGAAATATAAAGCCGCTTCTTAATTCAAACGTCTAAAAAGAACTTTGAATTATGAACTATTTTTTACTTTACAGAGCATGAGTCGTGAAGCCAGAGCCATAAATGTGGAGGAGCAGTTATTACAAATAGACATATCGCCGTTCCCGGTGCTTGCCGAAATCATTGAAAAAATGGAACCAATCGAAAAGTTATGGAAGACAGCTTACGAATTCGAAAAGGATTATCAAATTTGGTAAATATTGCTATTATTAATTTAAATTAAATATATTATTTTATTAATTGCAAATTGCTACTAAAGGATGTATGGAGAATTCCAATGCCTTGATGCAGACGCCATACGAGAGGAAGTTGAGAGTATGCATCGTGTAAGTACCCATACTCCACTACAAATTCTGAACTAACCTAAAGTTTTACCATATCCTGTTTCATTAGCCTTATTTAGAATTATATAACATTTCATGCTTAACTCTCACTGTAGATCGTTTACAAACTATCCCGTCAGCTGGCCAACAATCCGGCCGCTCGCCGCGCGGCTGAGCAGATGCGTATTAAGGTCGAAAAGTTCCGTGCATATCTGCCGGTGCTCGACGCCATCTGTCGCCAAGGTTTGACAGAACGACATTGGAAACAAATATCGGAACATTTGGGTAGCGAATGCAATCCACAACTATATCCCACACTCAAAGACATGATCGACGCGAATATAATGAGCATATTACAACAGCTGGAGGAGATATCCAATGCGGCTGGCAAAGAATTCGAATTGAATTCAGCGCTCGACGCCATGCAAGCCGATTGGAAAGAAGTCGCTTTCGAAGTATTACAATATCGGGACTCAGATACGCACATACTCTCCGCACTGGACGATATACAAACACTATTGGACGATCATATTATGCGTACGCAGGCTATGAAACGTTCACCATTCATTGTGGCCTTGGGCTCTAAGGCGGATGATTGGGAGGCTAAGCTTTTGCTGATACAAAATATAATCGATGCTTGGACACAAGTGCAGGTGACCTGGATGTATTTGGAGCCGATCTTCAGCTCCGAAGATATTATGCGACAAATGCCGGTAGAGGGACGCAATTTCAAATCGGTAATCAACTTTAGAAAACAAATATTTTCCCTTCATCTTAGGAGTTTCTTCTATTATGTTTAGGTCGACAAAACTTGGCGTAAAATCATGAAGCATACCTGCCAAAACTTGAATGTTATCGTGGCCACTGAGTATCCCAATATGCTGGAGACCTTTTTGAAGGCCGTCGAAGATCTCGAAACGGTGCAAAAAGGTCTGAATACATATCTCGAGCAGAAGCGTTTGTTCTTTGCGCGTTTCTTCTTCTTGTCTAATGATGAATTATTGGAGATTCTTTCTGAAACTAAAGACCCGCTACGTGTGCAGCCACATTTACGAAAGTGTTTCGAGGGTGTAAGTACTTAGCGCTAGTAGATAGTTTGTTTGAAGGTATATAACTTTAATTTTATAGATTGCGCGACTCACTTTCGATGACTCCATGGAGATAACTGAAATGATATCGGATGAGGATGAGCAAGTATTGTTGGTGCGTAAGATTAATCCAGCATTGGCAAATGTGAGTATAGTACTTTGGTAAATATGTTGCTACATCGAAAAAATAATGCTTAAAGTCCACTCTTATTTGAAATATTGCGCTAATATCTTTCATATCATTGAACGATACATTCCATCCTTGAAAAAGTAAAATTTATTTTCGAACTCTCTTTTTTAGGGCTTGGTGGAGATTTGGCTGAAAGAAGTCGAAAATGTTATGCTGGCAAGCGTATTGGAGCAGATGAAGCTAGCTTGGGAAGATTACTTCCTGGTCGATCGCATAATTTGGGTAACGTCATGGCCAGGACAAGTAGTTCAGAGTATTTCTTGCATGGCTTGGACTTTCGAGGTAAGTTATCTCTTTGTTACCTTTATAAACTGAGCTCAGGACTGATCAATTCGCTTCTTATTAAAATCTTTGGTAATATATAATATTTGTTTTCCGAAGATTTTCAAAACAAGTGTTAATTGATTAAGTTAAGTAATACCATTTAATGTATTCTAATTGAATAGGTATTTGTTGCCTTTTTGGAAATTTCAGTCCATTATATTCAAAATCAGATTATCATTTTTTGATTTTTGGAGCATTTTCTTTCTTAGGTCGAAGAAGCTTTCAGCAAAAACGCTGTGCCGGCATATTTGGAGAAATGTAACTCGCAAATCAGCGAGCTGGTACAGTTAGTGCGAACTGATTTGGCGACAGGTACACGCCTCACCATCGAAGCTTTGATTGTGCTGGATGTGCATGGTAAGTTAAGAGAAGAAAACGGCCGTAGTCAATCAAATGGCATAATGTCGTCATCATCTTCAACTATTCAATTGCAGCACGTGATGTTGTCAAGTATTTGATAGATGTGAATGTGGAAAATATCACCGAGTTCGATTGGATCTCTCAATTGCGTTACTATTGGCGCGAAACCGACAGTAAGAGTTGGAACAATGTTCGTCAAATTAAATTGAACACACTTTTTTGCAGAGGGGGAAGAGTGGGTCTGCGTTAGCATGGTAGTTACTGATGTTAAATATGGCATGGAATATTTGGGCAACAATCCACGCTTGGTCGTTACGCCGCTAACTGATCGGTGCTACAGGTAATTTTAAGGAATAGATACCAATGAAACCAGTTTAAATCATTTCGTTACAACTCGTTGCTGTGAAACTCATTTCTATAGCTACCCACTTACCGTCATTACCTTTACCTTCAAGTGTATTATTTGATAGCTCGTTGTTTTCAAAAACTTTTCTACATCGTTTTCAGGGGAGGGGAGGGGTATAAGCTTATAACGTTTACTATCAACGCAAGACTTTCTGCTGGTTCTATTGAAATGTCTGTATCATAAGTAAATAACTCTGTAGGTATATAAAATTGAATAAAAAATAAATCATAGTGCTGATGATATCACTTAGTCACTTACAAATACTCACCATAGCGAAACCCAAAGTCCTTTTAATGCCTCTATAGTTAACGTTTTTATATTAATCCAAATAAATCATTCTTTGACAGTAAAAGCAAACAAGCTCACTTACTTCCACACATAAGGTCCAAGCTAAAAAATAGTAGCTTTAAGTAACCATGAACACTAAATGGACACTCCGATAGGAAAAGCCATTTTGGTCATCGAATTTATTCACTCTATGTTGAATTTTTTGCTAAACAATAAATGGAGATTACTCCACCCTCTCTCATGTTATTTAAATTCCCTCAAATACGATTCTGCCAAACATACTACAATCGCTGACTCGACATTTCTTCCACAGAACGCTGATGGGCGCATTAAAATTGTGCTTAGGTGGCGCACCGGAAGGACCAGCAGGTACGGGCAAAACGGAGACATGCAAAGACTTGGCGAAAGCTGTGGCGAAAAAATGTGTAGTATTTAACTGCTCGGATGGCTTAGATTACAAAGCATTGGGCAAATTTTTCAAGGTAAGTAATCAGCAAAAGCTTAGCTGCAATGGACATGTCATATGACAAAAACAAAACATAAAATTCTTTATAAACAAAAATGTGTTCTTTATTCGTTGCTTAAAAAATCGCTGAGGTAGTCAATGAAATGGGGTCTTAACTTGTACTATACATTTAGGAAGCTTGTATTCGGGCAAAATGTGTACTTAAACGCGACGTTTACGGTATTTCAGGCGGCGCTGTGTCTTGTAACGGTAACCATCATCAGCCAAAACGGCGGATTCTTGTGGCTCAACAAAGACTTGTTGCTCAGCAATGGCTACAGGAGCGCTGGCAGCTGGAGGCAAGTACTCGTTGGAAGGCAATTCGCTAACATCACGACGGTGACGGTATTTCAAGCGACGGACGGTCTTGTAACGGTAGCCATCATCAGCCAAAACGGCGGATTCTTGTGGTGCAACAAAAACTTGTGCTTCGGCAACAGCTACGGGAGCACTGGCAGCTGGAGGCAAGTATTCGTTGGAAGGCAATTCACTAACATCACGACGGTGACGGTATTTACGACGACGGACGGTCTTGTAACGGTAACCATCATCAGCCAAGACGGCGGACTCTTGTGGGATATCAACAATTTGTGGTTCGACAACAGCAACGGGAGCGCTGGCAACAGCAACTGGGGGCAAGTATTCGTTGGATGGAAGCTCGTTAACATCACGACGATGACGGTATTTCAAGCGGCGGACGGTCTTGTAACGGTAACCATCATCAGCCAAAACGGCGGATTCTTGTGGCTCAACAAAGACTTGTTGCTCAGCAATGGCTACAGGAGCGCTGGCAGCTGGAGGCAAGTACTCGTTGGAAGGCAATTCGCTAACATCACGACGATGACGGTATTTCAAGCGGCGAACGGTCTTGTAACGGTAACCATCATCAGCCAAAACGGCGGATTCTTGTGGAGCTTCAAAAACAACTGGTTCTTGGACAGCAGCGACTGGAGGCAAGTATTCGTTGGAGGGCAATTCGTTGACATCACGACGGTGACGGTATTTTAGGCGACGGACAGTCTTGTAACGGTAACCATCATCAGCCAAAACGGCGGATTCTTGTGGCTCAACAAAGACTTGTTGCTCAGCAATGGCTACAGGAGCGCTGGCAGCTGGAGGCAAGTATTCGTTGGAAGGCAATTCACTAACATCACGACGGTGACGGTATTTACGACGACGGACGGTTTTGTAACGGTAACCATCATCAGCCAAGACGGCGGACTCTTGTGGGATATCGGCAATTTGTGGTTCAACAACAGCAACGGGTGCGCTGGCAACAGCAACTGGGGGCAAGTATTCGTTGGATGGGAGTTCGTTGACATCACGACGGTGACGGTATTTCAAGCGGCGGACGGTTTTGTAACGGTATCCATCATCAGCAAGGACGGCGGCTTCCTGGGGCTCTACGGCAACTTGCTCAAATGCGACCGCTTCGGTTGGCGGCAAGTAGTCATTGCTGGGCACTTCAACGGCGGCCACAACCGCGATAACGGCAAATAACGCGACGAATAATTTCATTTTGTTGCCAATAACTCGTTAGCTAAGCTAAGACCGTTGCGAATGAGTTAATCTGCGAGAATGATGTTCTTGGACCTTCGCCGAATGTATTTATACGTTAAACGCTGCGGCATCGCTTTAAGAAAAACTCATCACTTTTGGCGCTACCACCAACTAAGTATGCTAAAAAGTGAACTGTTCGCAAAAAATATACAAAAGAGAAAAAAACCAAAGACACAATAGAAATCTTCGAACAATCGCCGGTGAATAGAGTGTCGACATTACTATGGTTCTATTTTTGCTTGATCTTCGCAACTGACGCATAATATATTCCGCATTCATTTAATCCAATTGTGTTTTTTATTATTATTATTTCTTCTTTTTTTGCGTGGACGAGTGAGCGTTTCCCTAACATTCACATTCACTGACAAAGAATACAAAAAAAGTCTCTAAAACATTGTGTTCGCGATGGCCAAGCGTTTAGGGCCGAAGCGCTCAGCTAAGCTGGCCGCAACTTGTTTTAATTGATAACCAATTTGGTCGGCAAGATAAATTAACCTCGCCTTAAGTGCTCCGCTAAACGCGCCAACCGCCCAATCGCTAACGTTTTATTTATAGCCACAGTCTAAATTCAAGAGACACTCTGGTGCCACTCGAACGCCTCGGTGTCTTGAAACACTTCTCGCTTAACGGGTAACACTCGAAGCATTTCTCTTCGCCGTATTCGGTTTACGGCACCATCTGCTGCGCTACCTCTAGCGTTGCCGTTGCCGCTGCCGCTGCCGGTTCGCCGCTTCACCTTCTTTCATGAATAGGTCATTAACCAAATAAAGAAAAATGTGGATGTGATAAATCAAATGACTAAATGCTCCAACTATTCCCACTATACGCCCGTGTGCTAACTGGTATCTGCAGTCGGCGCAATTTATTGGTACGCGTGCTACTTTCGAAAGTGGGAGTCTTCGTTGAACCACAGCGGCCGCACCGCAAGCGCGTGTAGTGTGGACGTGTGAGTTACACGCGCCCCAACCGCAGAGCAGCTGGCGGCCGCCACAATGCCTGGCTCTTTTGGTGGGTCGCCGGCCGCACGTGTGTTGATAGCACAGAAATTAATGATATTCTTTAACTGGGAACGAAGATGTTTAAAGAAATTTCGATAATTAACACTGAATCAAGAAGTTTGCCTACATGAACCATTCGCATTATCTACAAATCTGCATAAGAATATGGTAGTGGGAATGGACGGTTGAGCGTTGGGTTAATGAAGTTCAAGGTAAATTATTCATACTTGTGGACTTACTTAAGCCCAAATATTATAAAATTATGATAAGGAATTCTTACCTTTATTGCCAAACAAACACACATACTTCCTAACATTTCATATAATTATCTTAATTAAAGGAAGCACGTTTTCAGTGTGTGAACTAAATTTCGAAATAGGTACAATAAACAGATGGTTAGCCAGGTAAATAAAACAGTATGCGTAATTTGATACGCGCACGCGTCAGTGCTATAAATAAATATAATTAATGTGGTGATTGTTGATTTCGTGAAATCTGAAATTGCGGTGAAGTGCTTCACTAAAAATATTAGTTTCGAAAGTGTGCTTTGATTTATTACCTATTTTTTGTTAATTGATTATATTTAAAAGTCGGATTATTTACAATTTTAAATACTTAAAAAGTTATACAAATTCGCCTACGCGGCTTTGATAATTCAAGTCAATTAATTATATGATCTTAGTTCGGACCTGCTTTCAAGCAATATTGCCCCTGCATAATAAAACACATTCTAAATGAAGAACGAAACTTGATCAATATACATGATTTAAGGTGAAAGTAATTGCGGCATAACTATTCTAGTTTTTAGGAACATTATATCGACTGGTTGCTTTTTATTTTTAATATCAAATATCTGGTTTTGAGTCAAGTAATTTGGGTTCTTGCAGCCTTTGCATTTTAAGTAAATGTTACAAACTATTTTAAGCCAGAATTAAATGACAAAAAAATAACAAAATTTTAGAGTGAGTTTAATAAAATAAACAAAAAATATGAACTACATTTAAAGAAAGGGCTAAGTCCAGGTGTGGTTTAATGTAATATACTCTAGCAATTTTCAAACCAAAGGCAGGCCAATGGTTTACAATTAACCAGAAAATATAATTACATATGTCGGACATGTAAGCGTTGTAGGAACATTATTGGACCATTTTCATTATTATAAAATCTCTACATCGGATTTAGAGGTATATAAGATGTACTGAACGGATTTTCTCATTATTTTCATCAAAAAATTGCATAAACCGATTAATATATTCCTTATGAAGTCAGCACTTATTTCTATCTAGCAGACAGGTACGATATTTTCAAAAAATAGTAGTCATTATTCCGAAAATTCATTCCAGCCGATACATTTTTCACGGAATATAAAAATATATTACAATTTACTAAAGACCAGTAGGCATCTGTATGACGTATCATCTGGCTAACCTACCTAATATTGCTTTTACCAGCAAAACAATTAGAGTTCTAGACACATATCTGCACGCTGATCAGGTTTTACCCAGCCTAGTCCATATTAACTGCTGACGAAAATCGAATCGATATAACTTCTTCCTAGATGGGTTAAGTTCGAAGTTTGTTCATGTGTCAATTAGTGTGTGTTAGACAACTGTTTTTTTACGAAGCGAAAGGTTTGTTTTGCAGAGAAGGTCTATAAGACATCGAGAGCTGATCTCATGCATGCCACCCATCCACCTCTGTTATTAACGATCACATCGAAAACAGAAACATTTCATCTCAACATCTCTTATGGACTGAATTATGTAAGTTTGGTTAAAATTTCGTACCAAAAGGCTTGAATCTTTTGCAAAAACGACTTCGAGTGGGGGTCGCAAATGTGATGCTTTACAACACCCTGCATTAATCTAACGCATCATTACGGGTGGTGTGATGAAGGTTTATGAATGTAATTTCGAAACCGTCCGACAATCCACCAGTCAAAAATGTGCCGTAACCCGAAAAAATTTATTTTCGGTGAAGGCACTGAAAGTCATTCTATTTTGTCTATCAACATTTAAGCATTTGGCATAAGCACCGGATAAAATTTTTTGAAGACTCTAAGCTTTGTCCAACCAATTTTTTTAACATAGTCGGTCTCTTGGTACTTTTAGCTGTCCAATCGTAGCTCGTTTAACAGATAATGGCTGAATTAAAGTATCCTTATAAAAAAGAGTGTAACGGCGTCAAAACATAGGGCGAAGTTGGTTAATTTATACAGATCCTTGATAAAAAGACACACCAGAAAATAAGATGTTTTTGGTGCTCTCTTCAGTATTGGTTGGCTTTAGTATAATTGCTTGTTGAGTCTTCGATGTTCTGTTTTTTTAAGGCTAGCTGTATTATTAAGTTCTAAGTAAGAATATTTCCGTGAAGGGATCTTGATATGCCCATAACTCATCATAATAATTCTTAAAAGAAAAAAATCAATTAATATTTCATATTTTCTCCCTCGCATTGTTGAAAAGATACATTTCTTTTATTGAAGTTGAAAATATTAGCCCTGAACAACACACTAAAACCATATTTGTAACAGGCAATTAACCTCACATAAAGGCCAATGGCCGTGTGAAAATACGGTAAAAGTTTGAAGCCATTGCACTTAACTGTGAAAACGAACCCGAAAAATCATTTTTACACTAAATGCTGCAACAAATTAAAAGTAAACAAAACTGCTGATATAACTTCTGATAAAAGTTCAAATGTAGCAGAAATAAGCTCACACAAAATGCTGGCGAAGCGATAGAAAAACAAAGAGGTCAATAAACAGCCAAGCAAACACACACACAGTCATGTCTAGTCAAATGCTGGTATTCTTCTAAACAATATGTAAAAGAACAGCGCATAGGAAAGGTGTCCGTTTTTGACTGAAATCGTAGAAACAACAATAGTCAATGACAATAAAGGAAAGGAGTAACAAATTAAACGCAACAGAATTGAATATGACCAACCTTAAACGGCAGACAGCATTGAATACCGTTCTCTTGATGCCGATAGAAAAGGCAGCGGAGTTAAGGGAGAGAGCGAAGGAGCACAGTTCAGTTGAGGAAACTATGAGCATAAAAAACTTTACTGAACTGCAATTGTTATGGCAAAGACAAAGGAAAGAGCAAAAATATAACGGCAAATGTGTGTTTAAAATTGAAGGACGGAAACAATCAGAACAGGAAGGGAGAATTCTATAAGGAGAGCATTTTAAAGACGGAGACGAAGAGCCAAAAGTATGACAGAAATAATTACTGCGGTCGATTGTTTTTAATAACTTAATTTTTATGAAATGAAAATTTAGAAAACGTACTTCATATTTATAGTAAACTACAAAATATAACTGAGTTTATGGGTTTCAAAAAACAATCACAAAATTTTCAACAAACTCAAGTTTTTCCATCAAATTTGATATGCTGATTGTTGAAATGGAAAGATGATGCATTTATGACAACTCTCTTAAGATTATGTTATGCACAGCGCAGTCTTCAAACTAACGGAAGCTAAACATGAACAAATACTTTTTATATAATATAAAAAAATCAGAAAGGTCGAGGTTGTAACCATTTTCTTACCATATTTTGAAAAACTAGGCTATTAAAAGGCTTCATTATTTTGAGAAAAGCGAAACCAATTTTAGAATTACAAGAACTTTTCTTAACCTTTCGTGGGAGGAGTATTCCACTTCAAGAACTTTAATGGAGTCAAACACTCCTAAAACATTAAAGATTCGAGATTCTCACTAAAAGAATTTTCAAATATATTAAAATATTGATTTTTAAGTCAAAACCATTTTTTACAAACCAAAAATATTTTATAATATATTTAAGATGCTCTTGAGAATAATATATTGCTAAGGCATTTCTCAAATCATTGGAAAGAATATGCTGAAATATTATGCTTGAACCCCGGCTTTCTAAAGCTGATGAGGAATATTTCTTCAAACGAGCTTTGCCTTTCACGCGAATTTCTTGGATGTATCTATTTGTCAATTTTGATCGAAGAAATACGATTTTTGATAACAATTTAGATTTTTAATGTCATTTTTTCACTTTTTTGGGAAGCCAAAATAAAACTTTACTTCTTTACTCAACTATCACTTTTTTTTTTGTTTTTGGGTTTGAGATAATTTTTATGCAGAGAAATCTTCCTTTCTGGTGCAAACCTTTTCACGATAGTTCTAGAGATCGGACATGAAATCAAGGGAATCCAAATTCCTCGAGTACCAAAGTACATTAAAATTAAAATTCTTCAAAAATTACAAATAAAACGTTTTTTCTGATTGCAAGTGAATACTTGTATAACTCCTTAGATTAAGCTAAAGCTAACTATTCAATGATGATTAGTTGAGAAACTGTTGAGATTTAAACTAAAGCCTTTGAGAAAGCTTTTTTATAGGGAAATATATGCAAGTTCTTGTTAAAGTTGGTTTCATATCCACAGTTATTGGTTCAATATTTCTTTTTTAAACTATCAGCTACATATGCTCTCAAATATATGTAAGCATGTGTATGCGGTAAATGTACACAGTTGTTTGTCGGCCTGGGCACACGCTTGTTTATTTTGCTGCAGGCTGTCTGCGAAGCTTTCAATTTGCTACAAGTGCATTTGCATATGCCGTGTTTACCCAAACAAGTGTACAAATATGCATGCATGTGTGTGTGCGAGCGCAGGAGCGATATGCGTGCCCGCCGAACTCTTTCACTAAATCCAATACGTCTCAATATTGAAAACCGTTTTCCTTAGCGCCTTTATCCGCTTCCTTCCTTCTCCTTTTGTGAATACTCTGCACTCCCACCATACACACCTTCAAACACATACGATATATTCTTGCGATTGTTATGTATTTTTTAGCATTCTTCCTTTGACTTGACTCCTTTTGAATGTATTTTCTGCATTGTTTTTGTTTTTACTTCAGAATTTTACGCATTTCCTTTTTCAGGGCTTAGCACAATCTGGCGCCTGGGCCTGTTTCGACGAGTTCAATCGTATCGAATTGGAGGTGCTTTCGGTGGTGGCGCAGCAAATTCTAACCATTCAACGAGCTATTGGCCGCAAGGTGGTGAAATTCTTTTTTGAGGACACTTTGCTACGCTTAGACCCCACGTGTTCCATATTCATAACAATGAATCCTGGGTAAGTGCTGCTGCAAGGAAAAAAATATATTTTTTTTTAATACTGTTGCTATGCAATAGTCTTATCTTTGCCCTCGTGTTGTAAGTGGTGGTGTATTGTGGTCGCCAGCAACTGTATACTTTATTAATCTCATTCGTAGTTGCTCCTATTTTACGGGAGATATTTATATTCAGTGCCACATCTGCTATTCTGCGGCGCTTTTTATGTCTGTAACAATTTAAATGGTTTTCCGGAAGAGTCATTTTTATTTTTAAGTTTTCTATATTTTGTTGACATCCACGTGTATAGTCTGACTATAATTATATTAGAAAAATGTACACTTCAAATCAGAACACAATTGCTCCAGAATTTGATTCAGAAAGTTAGAGTCCGTGCAGAAAAGATTTTGTCAATCGACTAAACAAATCCTCTGATAAAATACAAAAATATGTTTAGAGTCGTCGTCTGTCCTGAATTTTTCCTTCTACCTGATTTTAAAGATTATAGAGACATAACATCTTAAATAGCTCCTAGTTTCATGGCCACAATAGATGTCGGGGCACATATTTCTCAAGGAAATTCTACCTAACTCTTTGTACGAAAAAATCTTCACTTACAAATATGAGCACATGCGAGAAATACTTAAATTTAACCTGAAATTATATTCCTATCATGCCTGGTTTAGACTCATGCTAGAAACTTGCCTTAACATAACTTTTAATTTTTTATTGAAAAAGCGCTCCAACCATTGAAGGACCAGCGCATTGGCATTGCTGCCAATGGTTTTACGACTGTAACTCCACAGTTTTTTCTAAATGCCTACACTTTTTTCCATTGCCAAATACGAAACATAACAAAACCATTTGGCTGCATTCTTTTCATACATTTTTTCACCTTTGTTTCTATTGTGGTTACTCCAATGTTGTTGTATTTGTCCAGACTTGTTTGCCCGCCGTGTCGTTTACTGTTTTGCTACCGATTATGCAACGTTCCAAACATTTGCATACCAGCTATATCCTTCAGGTTTTTTTTACACGAGTTCGGGTGGCATATGTGTGGGCCAGTGCGTATGAGCGATCCAAGCGCTGCTCCTGTTGGCACATTGCAACGGCAATAACGAAAACATACTGGGAACCAATGTGCACAAACACAAATTGTTCCAATCGCAACAGATGCCCACTCGCTTTGATCACAACTCGATTTTGCGGAGACCACTGTCGCGCTTTGCACCTGCCCAGCGGCTTTGGCAATCATATATTGCATATTTGCTGTATCTATGTTTGTTTGAATGTAAATTGGCGGTATAGGACATCAAGTTGAGTGGTAACCACAGCACTTTCAGCAGTCAGTCAGTAAGATGCAGTTAGAATGTGTATCTTAAATAGGCCCTGTAGGAAAGAATATAATAGAAAAGATAAAGAAAAGAGAGAATAGAAAATAAGAATGATTCTGACTTCAAGCAGAGAAGATTCGAGGGAGCGTTCCTAACATAATATAAAAATGAGTTGCGCTAGCAAGAATCAGCTCTTTTTAGTGGTATTCTTTACTAGTAACAACTCACTTCATACAATCAGCAGATTCGCAACTGCAACGTGGTGTAATATTATTCTAGGTAAAGCTCTTTTCAAACATGCTTTGGTAATTTGTTTGCACTCTTTTCGAAAAATAAAACATATTTTTTTCTTTAAAGAATGAAATTAATTTACTTCCTCTAGCTCCTAATGTAACCAAACTCTTTTTAGCTTTGGCTCAGATCGTTTTCCTGCTGGAATGAACATCATATCTCATCATAGAGAGCATCAAGAAGTACAATTTTAAAAGTATCCCATTGGTTTCCTCCTTAAGCTTTAGCTCAATTTCCATTTGTGCAATCAAGGGCCATTTGCTTTCACCCCAGCGGGTTATTGAAGATTTCCCAAACGTATGTTTATCGTTTCGTAGTATTTGTAAATCAGTTGGCTACCAAAAGTATGGAGGTTATCTCCGTTTTATAGGCCGTTAGTACATAACCCCTTCTAATGCAGTAATAATGCAAGACTTTGTGGATATTTGTGGCATTTGCTTCAATGATTCATTACCAATTTTCAATTCAACAGTAAAATATTTTTAGTGTGATAAATCGAAAATAAACCCAAAAGTGGTTGCCAACTTAAGAAAAATTTACTATATGTTTAAAAGTACTAAAAAAACTGGCTATGTCTATATAGTCCTGTATCAAAATAATATACAGTTTTCTCTTTTAAGCTTTTATTGAAATAACGAGTAATAAACTCTCCATCCTTTGGAAAAAACTGGTTTGAAAATAAAGCCTTAAAAAATTTCCAATTTTTCTTAATTTAAGACAATTTTCTTGTAAATCAACAATATGTAAAATATTAATTTCTAAAAGCATCTATTGAAAACTTCAAAGTTGTTTCTGAAATCATTCTTGCAGCTTTCAGTCATACATAGAATTTAATTTAATCACAATTCTCGCTTTTCAAGCCATCGTTATTAACCACCAATTGTTATAAAAACAACCCAAAAACTTATTTTCACTGAAATTAAAGCTTTTGCTCTATTCGAAGAAATACAAAGTTATAAACATACATACATATTGAACAACCGCTCAACAATGTGACCACTTCCTTTCATTCTTTGGCGATTCTCGCTTATCTTAAGCAACTTCCACTAAACAGACTTCGTAAGCAGTTGAAATTGCACAAAGTTCGGTAAACATTTCAATTTACTTTCACAATTTTGGCAGAGGATAGAAACTCAGGGGAGGCTATTTGCTTCGGCAAGCCGTGCGGTAATAGAATAAAGGTGTTTTGACCACAAACACTTCACATTTTTCTATTCTTTGGCGACACAAACACATTTCGTTCTCACATTTTTCTTCCTCACTGCAAAAACTGACAACAGTGAAACTAAAAGAAGATATATTTACATATATGCTTCTATAACATATTTTTATTGAAAAATTTAACCAGGTTTAACCAGATTGAAGCGCAAATGCACTTAACTTCAAAGAACATTGTAAAATCATAATTTAATGTCAGATGAAATAATTTTATTGATTAGGTTTTTTAGTTTGATCACTTTGCGGTTTTGGTTGTTTGCTAGTGGAGAAGCTTGTTGAGTGAATGAGCGTTCTCAAATATCTGCATTGCTAATGCGACTTAATACAATAAGATTATCCCACAATATTTTTCAACTAAATATCTTCCATTAGATGCTATAGAGCGTATTGTGCATACAATTCGAGTTTTAGTGAGAGTTTTGATCTAGGCGATCTACAATTGCCAACTTTCACTATGCAACAAATCTTAAGAAAATTAAAAACCGATTTTGTGTTCACCATTAATGTTGTAGATAACAGATAAGAGATGAAGCTCTGTCATAGAAATTTTAAGTTTCGGTCTATAACCTTAAGCCACTTTTGCCTTTAAATTCATTATAGAACCGTTTTTACCAGTAATTTCTGCTTCCGAAATGTTGAGTCTCTTCTCAAAGCATAAAATTAATATTTTATAAATCTCGCAGAATACATCCCTCTCTCTCTCTCTCTCTTTCAAAAGCATGAGTTATGCCAACAGCAAGGATAAAGGGGTTTTCTTGGTTTCGTGAAACAAAACACAGCAAACTCTGGCTACAAAGCATCTGTTCAAGGAACCCAGCTACTCTAGCAATTAGCTATGAAGCTTCGTACATGCATATGTGGTGAAAAATCGAAAGGATTTATAATTTAGTGACTTTTGCTTTTGTAATCCTAAAATTATGGTCTATTGAATTGGCCGGGCATAAACGACTGACCAAACTAGCATTGTAGTATATGTATACTCGTAGCTTCAAGTTGCATACATTTATATCCATGTACATATGTATGTGTCCGCAGGTTTTAATCCACTCTGATAAATGCCCCTGCTTATATCTGCTTATGTATACTAATTTTTTTTTCTCATTTCTCCCGCAGCTACGCAGGCCGCACAGAATTACCAGACAATCTGAAAGTGCTCTTCCGCACGGTGGCCATGATGGTACCTGACTATGCCATGATTGGCGAAATCACTCTATATTCGAACGGTTTCGACCAAGCGCGAATACTGGCACAAAAGATTGTACACACATATAAATTGTGTTCCGAACAGTTATCCTCGCAATCGCACTACGATTACGGTAAGTCAAAAACTATATACCATACACATGTACAAGAATTTAATGAGATATACATATATGTAAAGATGTGAACTATTAATAAGAGCTTGTACGACTGACTGCCCATCTGAACCGTTCGTTCAATCAGTCCGCGATGAGTTCGATTCATTGTCGATAATGTTTTTCAAGTCTATAGAATAATGTATATGACATGTGTTTATATATTATTAAGTATTTATTTGTGAATATACATACATATGTATGCATTTGAAGAACTCGTATCACCTATAATAGCGAAAGAATTCTTGAAAATGTTGTATGAATTGTGTATTATTGAATGGTGCGAATGGTGTTGCACTGACAAGTTGCAGTGAAGTGTTGCATTCTCGACAAGAAAGTGAAAAAAAGTTTGTAAAATGGAAGTACTACATCAATAGAGGCAGGTGAGATGGCGGAAATGCGCGCTCAGCGATGATTTGCTTTGTGACATTATTCCTTTATTTCTTCCTTCCTTTCGTTTGCTCCGCGTCATCCGCTCAAATGCTTGCGTTAGTGCTGGTTTCTTTGCTTTTACACTTCAGAATACTTTACAATTCTTTAACGGTAGCGGATGTGTTCCATTTTTTTAATATAATAAAAGTGGGTTTTTCTTAAATATGTATTTGCGCCTTATTTGTTCCGAAGAATTAGTTTTTCGCAGAAGTTTTAAAGAAAACTATGTCGGAGTAGCAGAAGTATTTGCTCCATTGGACTAATGCTAAAGCTTAAAATACTATTAATATGTGTTTAGAATCAATCAGAATACAACTTCTAAGACCCCTACCATCATTCAGACCCCATACATATTCTATTGGAACAACAAAAAAATAAAGTCAATGCTTTTATAGCGTCCATACTTTATTGTATTGGACGTATTCATACCTTGAACAGGATTTTATAAGTTTTCCGCTAAGGTTGTAACACTTTATTTTAAATCAATCTGTGGGGCTATTGGGTTTATGGCACTGATGCGTTTTCAGACGTGTTGTTTTCAACAAGGCAATACTTTTTGGCAGCTTTTGCTTAATTTATATTCTGTTTGGTTAAAGCACCAATGCATCGGTTTCGCACCTTTACTCTAGTGGACAATGGACATCCTCACAGATGCCGTAAAGTGCTCACCGAAGACGCTATTGTTGCTGTGGAGCAGACCATTGGGGAAAACCCGAATGAGTCCATCCGCCACAACGCGCAAGAATTTGAGCTGTGCCTTTCGATTTATTATGGAAGATCTTGGTTTGTGGGCTTATAGTTAGAATCCAACTTGTAAAAGAATTGAAGCCATGTTATAAAGCGAGATGGTCATCACTCCTGGTTATCAAAAGATTGCTCAGAGATGAAGCTCATTTTTGTATAATAATGCCAAATAGGCACTGTTTAGTGTATTCAATGGGCAGAGGGAATTATCCATATTACTTCAAACATGAAGCTGACCATATTGCTATGGTCAGTGGGAAGCTATGGTTAATAACTTTTTTGCGCCTCCTCCAAGTTGAATTTGATGACCTTTGGTTCCAGTACGACAGCACAACACCATTAAAATACGAAATAAACAAATAAAAATGAAGGAAACTTTTAGTAAAAGAGTTATTTCGCGTCTTGGGTATGTGATGTGGCCTCCAAAATCATGCGACTTATCACCGCTGGGTTATTTTTGTGGGATTATGTGAAGGCGCTTGTCGACGCAGATAAGCCGAAAAAAATTGACGCCTTAAAAGAGTATTCAGCGCATTACTGCTTACAATAGCTGCAAAACGTGGTCGAAAGTCGGACATATCGGCCGGAATTTACTAGAGAAAGCTGTGGTGGACACTTGCTCAAAATCATTTATAAAACATTATAGTAAAGTTAATATTTAAAATAAATTAAATGTATTTTACTTGTATTTGCTCTTAAAAGATATAAGACTAAAAAGATCTTCTTCTTCTTTACTGGCGTAGACACCGCTTACGCGATTATAGCCGAGTCAACAACAGCGCGCCAGTCGTTTCTTCTCTTCGCTACGTGGCGCCAATTGGATATTCCAAGCGAGGCCAGGTCCTTCTCCACTTGGTCCTTCCAACGGAGTGGAGGTCTTCCTCTTCCTCTGCTTCCCGCGGCGGGTACTGCGTCGAATACTTTCAGAGATGGAATGTTTTCATCCATCCGGACAACATGACCTAGCCAGCGTAGCCGCTGTCTTTTAATTCGCTGAACTATGTCAGTGTCGTCGTATATCTCGTACAGCTCATCGTTCCATCGAATGCGATATTCGCCGTGGCCAACGCGCAAAGGACCATAAATCCTTCGCAGAACCTTTCGGGCAATTGCTATTCGAACTTCTTCATGGTCGGGCAATGAAACGTCTGCTCCATCGTCATCGATTGGGGTATCGGGTTCGCTTTCTCCTGGTGTTGCGCGTTCACTGCCATTCAGCAGGCTGGAGAAGTGTTCCCTCCATAATTTAAGTATGCTCTGGACATCGGTGGCTAGATCACCTTGGGGGGTTCTACAAGAGACTAAAAAGATCACCTCTTATTTTAAATCGGCTTAGAGTTCGATCAGTACTTGTAAGTGCAGAAAAATTAAAAATTAGTGGATCCCAAAATAAATAGATCTGTGGCTTGCCAAGTAACTTGCCACTATTAAATTTAAAATTTATACATTCCGCAGGAGATGCTTGAAAACATCGCTTTGAGAATCTCATAATTTCGGTTGTTTGAAGTTTCATATAAATTATTATTTTATAAAAGAAATGTCAGAATGGTCAGAAGACAATGTAATAGACTCAACCACACTGTGAAACTTTTGCAAACTTCAAAATGGCACTTTCATATCGCTGTGAACGTCAAAGCAGTCTTTTGGCAATACTTCTATATAATTGACCTTTGGAAGCTCCTGCTAAAGTCTTCACAATATTATTGTTTTCATATTGGATGCGCATTTACATACCGACTTTGAGAGCACTTTTGGTTGATAAATTGCAGAAATGTTGAAAAGAAATTGCGGAATATGATTTCATTTGTTTTAGTTGTTGTTGTGCGGACCAAAAAATGTTAATTCACAAGTTTGACAGCGGCATTTGCGTGTGCGGGCGAAATAGCCGCGGCACTGGCACCTACTCACTCAATAACGATGAGATTTATGTACGCAAACACTGATAGATATCTTCTTTCGACTTTCAATAGAAAAACTTATTTTGTGAATGTTAACGCCTTGCAGAAGTGCCGAAATTGGGGAGAAACTTTTGTGGGTGTTACCCTTATAAATATGTAGATTGTGTATATGTTTGCAGTAAAATATAAATTTTACTGTCATTCGCGGCATTTTCACGTAGGAATTCGCTGACGTTTCATTCGAAAAAATAATACGAAAATCCACTGAGGTTAAAAAAGCTGCCAAATAGTTATCGATGATTTTGAATTTATGCGCCAAAGTATCGAAATGTCACGATGCGTGAGCCGGCGCTGAAAAGGAGAGTGAAATTATTTCCACTTAAAGCATAACATTTAATGCAATTTTCGTTCAATGAAAACAATTTGCGCCAAAGAAACACGCACATAACTTTATTTTACTTATGAATTTGTAGTTTCTTTTTTGCTTAACATTCTACTAGTATACTTCTTAACTGCATTAAGGCAAATTTTACATTATGCGCATTTTTAACATCTTATTTTTTACATTTTTAACATCACTTCTACAGGTATGCGCGCTGTTAAGTCCGTACTGCTGGCTTCTGCTTCGCTCCGACGTCTATATTCCACATTGCCCGAAGCGCAAATTGTGTTGCGCGCCATTGTTGACGTGAACTTGCCGAAATTCTTAGGGAACAAGACGTTTCGCTCTTTGTTGGCATTTACATGGATTTATTCCCTGGAACCGAACTGCCCGAGGTAAGGTGTAGATTTTATCTTTACAGCTTCAACGAAACGCTTATTTAAATAAATGCGAAATAAATATGAAATTCTCCTTAAGTATATGGAGTGATGAGCAAATTAGTAAATTGGGGTCTTATTTACTGTTAAATCAAAGCATTTTATTGCAAAATATGAGAATATCGGTTTCAAATTGGAATGGTTAACCACGGAGAGGTTCAAACTTCCAGCGTAAATATTTTTACGAAAAAATTAAGGTATTTAACCTCACACCTTTAGTATTAGTATTTTAGTATTCGAGTTCGTATAAGAATGTTCTCAAAACAGGTATAGGAAAATAAGATTTTAAGGTGAGAATCTAATTTAATAAAACTAGTACGAACCTTTTACAAGCTATATTTTAGAACAAATCCAAATCATAAAAAGTGTTTATATATATTTTTTCAAGGAATTGAAATAGTAACAAATAAATACTTAAATGAATTTTTAAATTAGTAATTTTTTATTTTAGCCCAAACGCGACGATATTCTAAAATGGCTACATATAAATCTGAAAGAGCAGAACTTGCAACCAACTCCGTGGTTTATCGAAAAAATATTGCAGATTTACGAAATGTTGCTCGTGCGACATGGGTTGATGATCGTTGGAGGACCGATGGGTGGCAAGACAACGGCTTATCAGGTGAGTGGAGAGCGGATATAACATTTAAGACGTGAACGCCGAAGAATTTAAAGCATTTCACGAACTCACACTACCAATTTCTTACCCAATTTGAAGTACAAATACCCATAAATTAATCTCACTTGCCATCCAAAAATGTTTCTTCACTCAGATGCTCGCTGTAGCCTTGCGCTGTGTTAGTCTTGATCCTGACGCTACGTTGAAGGAATTTCCCGTCAATTATCGTATCATAAATCCGAAAGCCATTACAATGGGCCAGTTATATGGTCGTTTCGATCCGGTTTCCCACGAATGGTATGATGGTGTGTTGGCGAAAACTTATCGAGAAATGGCCACCGCGCCGACCACTGAACGCCACTGGGTGTTTTTCGATGGACCCGTCGATGCTGTGTGGATTGAAAATCTGAATACCGTTTTAGATGATAACAAAAAACTTTGTCTAATGTCTGGTGAGATTATACAAATGACCAAAACAATGAATATGATGTTCGAACCAGCCGATTTGGAGCAGGCCTCACCGGCTACTGTTTCACGCTGCGGCATGATCTACATGGAACCATCGCAACTGGGTTGGCGCACATTTCATAAGAGTTTCTTGAATGTTTTGATCGAGACCGTGGGTCTAAATGAGATCTATATGACACTATTCGATGATATGGTAGACTGGTTGATTCCGGCCGCTTTGGCTATACTAAAAGAATGCAAACAAATGGTTGAACCGTCACCCATGTATCAGTATAAGGTTTGTAGTATTAGATCTTTAGTCTCTCTGCATTCCTTCATGCCTTTGAATTCAAATTTGAACTCTCTTTCCTACTTTGTCTATTTCTTCTTTTTTTATCGACATTGCAGATGTTCTCACGTTTCTTTTTTCATTTTTTGGACAAACATAAAACATTTAATCAAGTTTGGTTCCAGCAAATGTTTCTGTTTTGCTTCGCCTGGGCTTATGGATCTGCATTGACAGGTAATTTCCTTAGATTTCTAAAACTAATTGAACAAAAAACTTATACTAGAAAAGTCAGCGCCATAATAAAACTAATTCGCAGTGATTGTACAAGATTCCCTGCCCATAATGTCAAAGATCGGTTTAACGAACATATTTTCCTTATCTCATCTCCTGGACTCAATCCTGACACTTCTAATTATACCTCATCTTATTCGGTCAAAATTCAGAATTTTATCAAAGTCACTGCGTTGTTGGATAACGCTTAATTCGTTATAACTTAGGAGCGCAGTAGACCTAATAACTTTTTAACCTACCAAGGAAAGTAATTTTAGTAAAAAATACAGAATGCTTAAAAAAACACCTAGATGGTGAATATCTTGGGTGTTCTTACCCCCCTGAAAAATTCCGCTGACTTTTCTAGTAAGCATATATTTTTAGTTTTCAGAGAGGAACTGTTTATTCAGCTCGAGATATTTTTTACTAAAGTACACCCTAAATACATACTTTTATAATCTGCTCTGTTTCAGTTAATGGCCAAAAGCATTTCGACACACTAATCCGCAAGATACTCTACGGAGCTAATGAAGAATATCCGCGCCCCAAATATTTCTCTCTCAATCGCGGTCAAATGTTTCCTGAAAAACTTTCACTCATGGACTATCGTTTCGACGAAGTGGAAAACTGGTGGACCTGGCAGAAGTCCACCGACGATCCCACCGCCACCGCCAATATATTCCCCGAACGTGCGATCATCAGCGAGCTCATCGTGCCCACAAAGGAATCCGGTCAAATTACCTACTGGCAAGAGTTTTGTATCAACAAATCCTATCCGATGCTGGTTATTGGACCCACCGGCACCGGCAAGAGCGCTGTCATCACAAGCAATCTGAATGCGTTGCCTAAGCATACAAATCTCGTCAACATTGTAAACTTTTCGGCACGCACAAGTGCACAGCTGGTGAGTGAGCGAATGAGTGTGTGGGCGAGAAACTGGGGGAGTATGGCTTGTGGGTGAAGGGCTGTGTGGTGAAGATTGCAAAAATGGCAAGTAAGCAAGTGTGCGGTTGTGTGTAATGTCGTGTTGGTGCGACTAAAGTGATGTACTGCCAATATGTAGCATGTTGTATGCATAACGATTGTTGCTACGAAAAGTTGCTTGGAAATTGTTCAGTTATTACAGCAATTTCGGTAGCTCGTTTGCCACTGCAATTGCTGAGATCTACTCAAATGCCAAAATTGGCAACAGCACGACACTGTTTCGCTTGCCATAAATACCCGTGCGCCGACACGTGTATGTGTGTGTGTGCGTGCGTGGCTGTGCTACAAAGTTTCTATTTTTGAGGTAAGCACTGGAAATTGGAGCGGCCGACAATGCGTAGGTGCAGCACAAGTGCCTGCAATGCCCATACTCATAAACACTGCGTGCATACACGCGCACACACTTGTACCATACGCTCATGCAAATTTCAGTCCGGTTGTATTGTTGTGTGCAACAGTTTGTCTGAAATCTAACCGGCCGCATGGTCAAGTGGCTGCGCTGGTGCTTGTGCGGTTGCCATTGAAATTGAGTTTGGCAACAACAGCAACCACAACGATATCGTCTATAAAACCGCCAGCAACTTAACGACCGCCGCCACTAGTGAGCTCAACTTTTGCACACAAACGTAATTTGCTGTTGGCCCGTCTACCGAAGCGGGTTCATTCAACTGCCACCGTGACCCTGCTACATATTCACACTGGCTGCTGCCCCCGAAGCGAAAGGCAAAAAATAATAATCACCTAAACCATGAAAGCCATTACTTTTATCTTAGCGGCTCAAATTCGCTTAATTTAATTTTTACCTATTTAATTTTAATTTTTTTTTTGTTTTTTGTTTAGCCCTATACAAATTAGTTTGCTTTTTAATTATTCACAATTTGACATTTACATTCACTCGCCAACCTCTAGTTAGCCATTAGTTGGCGGTTAGCTGGCTCGTTTGCTTTATCGCTTTATTGGCCAGCGTTCGGCGCTGAGCGCTTACCGCTTTGCGCTTCGATTATGTTAATCTGTTGGCACTCTTTTGTTGCTTTCAACCCAATACAAAACGTAAAAATCGCGCTTTAATTTCTATTATTCTAATTCTTTTGTAAACCATCAATTTTTTATACAAACATACACATTCACACTGTTTGAGAGGTTACTTAATTCTGCCGCCAGAATTCATTTATCTTCGAAGCAACCTATTTTCGTTAATTGTTTTAACCAAGCACACCATTTTAGATGGATTAATATATACTTGTTACAATAACTGTAATTTTTTTGTGGGTTTTGTATTTTGTGGCTGGATGAAGAACCAACTTTTCTTCCAAAAAGTACTGAATATCATACATCATTTGGGAAAACCTGAGTTAAGTTCTTCTAAATTAGGGTATCACGAGATTGAATTGATTTATTAATAAATTTTGAATTTAAAAACTGGCCGTGTGGCCATTGTGAACATTTTTTATTATGTATACTTTACATTTTCAACAAAAATAAAATTTTCTGGAAGTTTCATGAAGAACCATTTCATAAATCAACAACGTCTTCGGCCATATAACTAGTAAAATAAATTTTTGTCTACGTATGTATTCCCTATAGAAGGAAACATGACATAACAAGATAGTAAATGAAAAAGAAAAGAAGAGAGAAGATAAGGTAGAAGAGAAAAGGAAGAAAAGATTTCAAACTTTAAGTCACGCTGTAAAGCTAATGGTCAAATCTGATTAAGCTAAAGATCAAGTGAGCCAGCTTATCCTGAAAATGAAACAAAAAAAAAAAAACTGTTCATCCGATTCATTATTCTACAATCTAGTTGACTATTTACCGAATATATCGTTCAAGGTCTATGTTATCCCAATAACATTTGGTGGAAATATTTCTCAAACATTCGCATATTTTCGTTTTATGCCAAAAATTGAAAGAACCACTTCGAACTAACTTTTAGCCTCAGTATACCTAATATAAAGATTACGTCTTTATCGTTGATTTTAACAAATAACGTCCAAGAACTAAAGCAGTATACTTATTTGTTTCATTATACCAAATAGTTTTTGGTTCCAACTAACCTCCGCCCATGCTTACCTCTTATTATAATCTGTATTGAGAGCGACAAGTCAAACGAACATGCCATTTTTCGCGTGCGCCATTTATTGTTTAACGCCTTATATACCATATTCATTCGCATGAGAATTTTATTGTAACAACAAGAAGCACTAGATTCGTAAATGACAGGTATTAAAACGAAATAGGCAATAAGAATATGTTATTAGGCAGCCAGCATTAGAAGTGACTAAATTATGCAAATTTGAGTAATTATTGAAGAAGTAATGTGATTTATGCCCTAGAAAGCCAAATGTGTATCTATTGTTGTTGGCCAAAAACATACATATAGTGTATGTAAATCTTGGGGTGTGGGTTACCTTCTGATCAGTTGAAGCTCGTGCGCGATTTGAAATTGAAAATGTCCATAATGTGAAATGTTAATGACTGAGATTAGCATCTGTTCGCATATTCCAAAGTCATCTCTGTTTTAGTAGTTTTATTGATAAACAAACCAAATAAAATAAATTAAACTGTCTTCTATGAGAATACTGAAAATTTACGAGAAAGTTGCTGTTGATATTATGCACCTTTTATGGCAACTACTCCTAGAAATTTAGATAAAAATCCACGCAGAATAAATTGGCAGCTACTATACACACTTATATTTTTGATCGGGCGTTCACTTAAAAATTTTAGACCGTAGCCCTTTGAGGCTAGTTAATGCTTTTTAAAAATTATAAAAAAGAAATATAGGTTTCCACACTTGATTTATCGATTACAACTTCGCAAACGTCTTTAAATGTATATACATATTCAAAAAAGTTAAAATACATGGAGTACGTGGGCTGGAAAGTCGTTGGCCTGACTGAGAGATAATCAATACAAAAGTCTAACCTTATCTTAGACTACTAACCTTAACTATACTATAATCAAAGTATAGTATCATGATGTCTCAATCAGTTCTTATCAAGTTATTAGTCTCCAAGTACCAGTTTCTATGCCTACTTGTAACAATGAGTGAAATATGGATACTTGCTACCACACCTCAGTTCAATCAGCTGTCCACTATATGGTTACTCGTATTTCCCGTTGAAGTTTGTCTAAAGCGACCGGAACCCCTAAAGATGGACGGTAAGACTTTAGATAGTAGTTTTTGAAATTCACAGGGAATCATTCTCTAGTTGATTAGAATATGGTTAAACAATTCATAAACAATTGTTCTAATCACTAAATACACGAAGAATAAATTTCTCTATTGTCTTTTTAACTTCTGTGCTTCACGACTTTGCTCCGATTACGGACATAACATAGGATATGACCACGAAAACTGCTCTCAGACTCACTAAATGTGGTTACTCAAATGACCGTGAGCCTATGTACCACTCTCATACTCTGATTTCACGCCAGAATACTCGGCTCCGGCAGCACCAGCTGTATTGTCTCTGCTCACATACTTGCGAGGAAAGTATGAGAAGTAAGAACTAAGGCGAGCTTGTTTATGGATGGATCAAAGTTTTTGGGGAAGGTGGGTGAACACTGTAGAGAACTTTTCATCAACTTTAATTTTAGGCCTCCTTACGACTGCAGCGTCTTTAAGTTGAAGTGGCTGCCATAAAGGTGGCAATAGATCACAACTCCGGGGCCTATGATCCTTTAGAGTTTTGACTATCCACTTCGATAGTGGGGCAGTACTGTTAGCCTTGGGCTCGCTTACTTTATGAAAAACTTCTTATTCCAGGCATCAAGTTACTGTATGATTACACTGATTTACATTTTTGGCTACAGCGAACCACATAAAAGATGAAAGGGCCCTTATGAGCTGGGTAGGTTAGGTACTTTAGTCTCATAAGCTGCAGAATGAAAAAAGGAAAACGAACACCGCTGGCTTCTTCTGGTTCACTACTGCACCGAAGCAAGTTAAAGGCGCTTTGTCGATAGCTCATACTTCTGTCAAGAAAGTATTGGAATTCTTCATTGCCCCCTCTCATTTCCCGCTTATATGGAAGGCAGGTAAAATTTTTTTTTTGGGTTAGTTTTAACTGTCCTTAATTATAATGCCAAAAGTTAACGCGATCTGTCAACCAGTATGTTTACAGCAGCTGTTTATGTCAGTCGACCTCAGTAGTTTGTCGAATTTGACAAAAAAATTTAAGGTATTTGTGTTAAATTTTGGCCAACCACTCAACAAATATCATTTTAAAAAATACCGAATATCCCTGATTTAGCTCCATGTGACTATTACCTTTCTTCACACTGAAATATCCATTTCGGGGAGCACGCTTCGACTCAATTGAAGACATCAAAACGAATTCGACGCGAGAGTTGAAGGCCATAACAAAATGTTTTGAAAATTTTTGGGGGAAGCGTTTTGGGACATGTACATTTGCTTCAAGTTGATGTTACTTTAAAGGCGTTAAAATAAATTTGGATGTTGATTGAAAAATGTTCGTTTTATTTATAAATTCCGGATACTTTCTTGACTGAATGTATCTAGCCACAGGATCTGGCTTTGACATAACAGTCTAAGTGGAAACCCCCGCCATCTTGAGGGATCAGCTGTCGATAGAACTTAATCTAACCTAACTTATCCCGATCTAACTTTAATTTTTGTTGTGTGAGATACCTTACCCTATTACTATTTCAAAAGCAACCCCAAAGAACGCAAATGGAAATATTTTTTTTTTATATTTGCTGCACCATAAAACAAAATAGTATTTGCTTATATGTTATCAAAATGACCTTTCAAACAATATCTGAAATGGGTAGTTGTCAGATACATATTTTCTGCAGAATAATTCTGAATAAGCAGAGCTTGACTCGGAAATTTAATAAGTCTCCTAACCTCTTAACTCGCTGAGGTCGTTTTAACAATGCTTTATATTTATTTTTTGTTAGAAAATTATAAGGTAGGGCAACCTTGAGATATTTAGAAACCTTGATACAGTCTCAACATTCAAAAATATACTCCATTTTGTTTGATTTGATGCTTTGATGATAGTTTTCCAGAATCAGAAAAATAGCCCAACTTTTCTTTTATTGCACATACAATTCATTATTTTAGCGAGTATTCTTTCGCCGTTCGCTCGCTAAAAAATAGAGACAAAGTTATCCTATCGGCAATAGCGTGCTAGTCAGCGCTGATAAGAATCCATGTCAAAAGTGATTATTCAAAAAAAGTATATACTCGTATCATCTGTATTATTGAAATAGTTTTATATACAATTTTTTTCGTATCGTACTTGCTTATAATATTATTTATAATTTTACTTTAAAGTCAACACTATTGAATTTGTGTACATATGTCTCCTTGTTTTACATTCCAGGTACAAGAGACCATCATGTCGAAACTGGATCGGCGACGAAAAGGCGTCTACGGTCCACCGCTGGGCAAAAGGGTAAAATTGTGCAAATAGCTTCATGGCATAAAAAATGATTAATTTACAAGGATTCACTTTATTTTAATTATTTCGATGCAACACGTTAACTTTTTACTCTTTCGCTGATGTTTTCGTTGTTTTTGCAGTGTTTAATATTTTGCGATGATGTCGCCATGCCGTCAAAGGACACCTACGGCTCACAGCCGCCACTCGAGTTGATACGCCAATGGTTGGATCACGGCTACTGGTCTGATTTGGTGGATACAACAAAAATTGAATTGGTCGATATGGTAAGCGGACTGTGGTGGAGGCGGGGTGTGTGTTGTTTAAATTGTTTATATTGGTGACTTTTTAACGGCAAAAGCTCTCTATGGTGAGCAGCAAAAAACAAACATGCAGATAAATAATGTACATGCTTACACATGCACACTACCAAAAATACATATAACTACATGTATGTATGTACATATGTTGTTGCAAAGTTGTAAAGTTGCACATGCAGGTGTAAGTATGTATATACATGTGTGGGTGTGGGTGTGGTTGTAAGTGGCTGCACCGATATCGGTTCGTAAACAAAACACACTTGGCCACGTAGTTGTTCGGCGTGTTTTAAGTTGATTGCTTAAATTTACAACAAAAACAACAACAATAATAAAAACGAATTTACAAAAAAATGCCACACGAATGCGAAAGAGTTTCCATTTAATTAAGTGTGAGGACCTTTGATGACCCTGCTGCGTCCGCGCAGGACGAAACTTGTTTGCTGTGAAATTGAGCGCAGCACAGCAGCCGAAAAAATCCGTTACTTTTTTCTCCACCCACACATACATTTATGTATATGTAGATGTATAACAACCGAAGTGTGAGTGGGGCAAAGGCTGCAGGAGGAAAATGCATGAAAAAAGCGCAACTGACGAACGCGTGTTCGGCAGCATTTTAATATAATATTGAAAAAAAATACAACAATTTTGTAATATTTAAAACTTTTTGTACACAAAAAGAAAAAATAAGCGAAAACAAGGCACACACACACTCATACACGCAAACATACCCCTCGAACCCTAATTGGCTATGCAAGTGTTTAACAGTAAAAGCCAGCACACACATACGAGTACACATGCATGGCATATACAATACATGTACTTACATATTTGGGGGCACTTCCGCATATTTCGGCTCTTTGGCAACGCGGTTAGCTGCCCACACAGCCAGTCAACCACCAAATTGCCGTACATATTACAAAAGTTTGCATTCCAAAGTTGTTTTTCGAAACAATTTTTACATTTTATTGTTCTCATTTGACTTCAACTTTTTGCTGTTGTTATTGTAGCTTTTCGCTTTAACATTTTATTTATTGTTTCCATGCGAAAATGAAAATAAATTTTTAACATTTTTTAGTGGCATACCAAGCAGGAGCAACAACAAAAAAGTTTCAAGTTAAATAAAATAATGCGGAAAAGCTGCAAAAGCGCAAACAACAATAAAAACAAATGTAACTTGTTCATGTGTTGTTTGTTTGGTCATTGCCATTGTCTTTTTTCATCTTCGTGCATGCGTTTATTATGTTTCTATTGTTGTTGCATTCATTCATTGGCTCTTCACCCTCCTCTCTCCCTATATATATCTCACTCTCCCTCAATTATTTATGTATGCAGAGTTTCGTCGGCGCTATGGGGATGCCGGGTGGCAGCAACTTCATCTTTCCGCGTTTCTATCGTCACACATTTCTCGTCAGCGTGGACTCGTTCGAGGACTCGACCATCATTAAAATATTTACAGCGATTGGCGATTGGCATTTCGCCAAGGATTATCCGGAAAAGGTGGCGCTGTTAGCACGGGTGAGTAATAATGCAGTTAGCAAGCTAAAAACAAACATATTATGAATATACATATGCCATATTTATATGGATTATAGAGCTCTCGTATGGACATACACTATATGTAAATGTATGTATATGTAACTGATTTGTTACCAAGGTAATTTATCTTGGATGTGCGACGAGGATATTTCTCCGTCGTAGAATTCTGAATCAATATTCCTCAGACTATGGGTGAATTTAGTAAGCTCAGATATAAAGCATGGCTTTTAACTATATTTTTGATACGAATAAGGAAATGCTGAACGATCATAGATTTTAAAGAACTAGTACTAACTCATAATTCCCGTCCTGCTATATGGTGCAGAGGCTTGGACGATGTCAACAACGGATGAGTCGACGTTGCGACTTTTCGAGAGAAAGGTTCTGCGAAAGATTTATGGTCCTTTGCGCGTTGGCCACGGTGAATATCGCATTCGATGGAACGATGAGCTGTACGAGATATACGACGACATTGACATAGTTCAGCGAATTAAAAGACAGCGGCTACGCTGGCTAGGTCATGTTGTCCGGATGGATGAAAACACTCCATCTCTGAAAGTATTCGACGCAGAAACCGCCGCGGAAAGCAAAAGAAGAGGAAGACCTACACTCCGTTGGAAGGACCAAGTAGAGAAGGACCTGGCCTCGCTTGGAATATCCAATTGGCGCCACGTAGCGAAGAGAAGAAACGACTGGCGCGCTGTTGTTGACTCGGCTATAATCGCGTAAGCGGTGTCTACGCCAGTAAAAAAGAAGAAGAAGTACTAAGTAGAGTTATATTTTTCCGTTTTCAGTATCACGACATAAATACATACGAGATACATATATACGCAGTACAAAAAAAAAAAGTATTGATTTTTATCTTCCCGAAGTTTTGGTTCGCCTGGTTCGCCGAAGCTAAGATTACCAAGATCTTTCAGCCTCAATCTGGCAAAGAATGGACAATAGGAGGGAAAGTGTCTGAATGTTTCACCTCACCCTCCTCCATACAACTTTGACAAGCAGTGTCCGGCAAGGTTTTAATCCTTACTGCATAAAAGGGCAAGGGGTTCATTAGATCCCTTTCTTTCAACCAACCCCTGCAAAACGTGCGATCCGATTCAGTCTCATTCCGATGTGAGTGTGACAAGGATGCCTTTCTGGCTAACGCATCAGCTTTGCAGTTGCTAGCGATACCGCTGTGACCACGTATCCAAACGAACGTTGCAGTAGCTTGATGTTGTTTAGAGTGAGGTCAGACACTCATTGACTAGCTTTGAGCGCACAGTTAGCGAGTTGAGCCCTAGTAATGCCACCCTGCTGTCGGAGTGAATGTTCATCTTCCTGAAGGAGACTACACTTTGTGACAGTACATCTGCCGTTACCTTGATAGCAACTACTTATTCTCTCTGGAAGACAAAATTTCGGAGAGTCCGTCTTCAGATTCCTTCATTTCCCAGTTTCCGGGGATGTACACGGGTGCTATGTGTAAAATGGCACAATTTGGTTGGCACTTCTTCGTTGTTCATCTACATTCTTTTTAATCCAAAGTATCTCAAGACTTAAAACCGAAACCTAGTTTTTTTTTTAAATATTGAGATATACTTCCGATATATTATGCTTAATAAATTTTATTCGAACGAACTAAAAGTAGTCTTACTGGCTACTAATAATACACTTAAGAAACTTACCGCAGTCTAGCGCTGCTTACTACACCAATGCTTTCATGGAATACCACCTAGATTCGTAAAAAGGTGCTTAGAATAGTAATATATTATAATTTTAAAAACATGTTACGACCACATATACTATACTAAGATATATACTATAAAAGTGTAATGTTAACGTTTGAAGCATTTCATTTGATTTCAGGGTCTTGCCGAAGCAATGGTCAACGTCTACCGTCAAGCATTGAGAGTATTCCTGCCAACACCCGCTAAATCTCATTATACATTCTCGCTACGTGACATCACTCGCGTCTTTCAGGGCATTGTCCTCGTTCCGGCGAAAAGGCTGCAGGAAGTTGAGAAGCTTGGCCGTTTGTGGGCTCATGAAACGTATCGTGTGTTTTACGATCGGTTTGTATGCGCTTATTTTAATGCTTTCGAACAAATGTACATACAAACCCACAAATACATACACACAAGCATGTAGATATCCTTACCTACAAGAGAATGGCAGATAAGCAGAATGATGTCAGACAATTTTGTGGTCGCCACTTTTCGCAATTACACATTTTTACATTTTTAGCTCGCTTTTTATTTGCGGATACATGTCCGGAGCTAAAGTTGCTCTTAAGTTTTTATATAGTCCCGCTGTCGGTTATGGTCGGTGGTTTTGGCGTAATTACAGCGCGCTGCATATGCGAGTCACTCACGGAAGTGATGCATAGCTTTACATATGTTGACGTGACGGAGTTTTGAGTGTGGCCTGGAATTGGGTTAAAACTTTTGAAGTAGCAGTTCTACTAGTTTTTCTTTGGCTTACAGAAATTGTCTTCGACTATTAAATATAAAATTATTTAGTAGCAAAGCCTTGTAATTAAAACCGGAAGATAATTAAGAGACAATATATCTCAAATGTGGAAAAGATAAAAAAATGTTTGAGTGAAATAAACAGGAAGGAGCTGGCGACAGGGAGCTATCTACTATGGGCTGCGCTCCTACGACCAAGCTCTTAATTCGTAACTATATTGGAATGTCTGAAAGAAGTATTCGCCTAGGAGTGCCCATCATTGGCCATAGGAGAGGAATTGTATGCCATCAGGTTACGAGAGGCCTCACATATCGATTGCGACTGACCAGAAGCTCTGGGAGCTTGGCTTAGAGTTTCCTTAGCATCCACATTAAAGTCCTCAGTTGGCACAAAATGATTACTACCTGATGCTGTTTATGGCGAATGATTTTGCTGGGGCAAAATTGACTTCAAGCTGCTATAATAGATTTCTCCATGTTGTTTGGCAATTGGAACGAGGGTTTCCATGAATGTGGCATTGTGAAATTACCTTCAAAGTGACAAAAAGTTATAATGATAAAAATTTTATTTAATGGACTCAGACCTCTTGTTAATGGGTACTATGAGACATTGGAAAAAGCGTCATTTGTTAAAGTTAGCAAAAGTAAACCTATATGTAACTCCAATTATCATTGATTATGGAAGACATGATAGCAATTATATTTAATTTATGTTTAACTCGATTCTAATTTATATATTAACAGTCTTAAAGGCTTGCGAAGCCAACAAGTCCACATGTTAGTTAATATTAAATGTTAGTTTCCATACTTTTCTAGGCAGTGGATAAAAGTTTAGTCCTTGTTATACCCTGAACAGGGTATATTAAGTTTGTCACGATGTTTGTAACACCCAGAAGGAAGCGTCGGAGATCCTATAAAGTATATATATAAATGATCAGTATGTTGAGATGAGTCGATTTAGCCATGTCCGTCTGTCTGTCCGTCTGTCTATATATTTACGAACTAGTCCCTCAGTTTTTAAAATATCGTTTTGAAATTTTGCAAACATCATTTTCTCTTCAAGAAGCTGCTCATTTGTCGGAACGGCCGATATCAGACCACTATAACATATAGCTGCTATATAAACTGAACGATCGGAATCAAGTTCTCTTATGGAAAACTTTCGCATTTGACAATGTATCTTCGCCAAATTTGATATAGATTATTTTCTAGGACAAAAATGTAATATCCGAGAAAATTGCTCAGATCGGTTAACTATAGCATATAGCTACCATACAAACTGAACGATCGGAATCAAGTTCTTGTATGGACAACTTTCACATTTGACAAGATATATACACGAAATTTGGTGTATATTATTTTCTAAGGCAACAATGTAATCTCCAAAAAAATTGTTCAGTTCGGTTAACTATAGCATATAGCTGTCATACAAACTGAACGATCGGAATCAAGTTCTTGTATGGAAAACTTTCACATTTGACAAGATATATTCACAAAATTTGGTGTATATTATTTTCTAAGGCAACAATGTAATCTCCGAAGAAATTGTTCAGATCGGTTAACTATAGCATATAGCTGCCATACAAACTGAACGATCGGAATCAAGTTTTTGTATGGAAAACTTTCACATTTGACAAGATAAATTCACGAAACTTGGTATATATTACTTTCTAAGGCAACAATGTTATCTCCGAAGAAATTGTTCAGATCGGTTAACTATAACATATAGCTGCCATACAAACACAACGATCGGAATCAAGTTCTTGTATGGACAACTTTCACATTTGACAAGCTATATTCACGAAATTTGGTATAGATTATTTTTTAAGGTAGCAATGTAATCTCTAAAAAACTAGTTCAGAACGGGTTACTATAGCATATAGCTTCCGTACAAACTGGACACATAGTTACTAACAGGAATGCACCTATGAAGGGTATTTAGCTTCGGTGCAACCGAAGTTAACGTTTTTTCTTGTTAACTATTCACAACTGATATCTAAGGTCAATGTCAGAGTGGAAGTGAGAAGCGCTGGCGATAGATGGCGCTACTTCTAACGGGTGATTTTTTTGAGGTTAGGATTTTCATGCATTAGTATTTGACAGATTACGTGGGATTTCAGACATGGTGTCAAAGAGAAAGATGCTCAGTATGCTTTGACATTTCATCATGAATAGACTTACTAACGAGCAACGCTTGCAAATCATTGAATTTTATTACCAAAATCAGTGTTCGGTTCGAAATGTGTTTCGCGCTTTACGTTTTTACGCTTTTGTTCAGCGATGAGGCTCATTTCTGGTTGAATGGCTACGTAAATAAGCAAAATTGCCGCATTTGGGGTGAAGAGCAACCAGAAGCCGTTCAAGAACTGCCCATGCATCCCGAAAAATGCACTGTTTGGTGTGGTTTGTACGCTGGTGGAATCATTGGACCGTATTTTTTCAAAGATGCTGTTGGACGCAACGTTACGGTGAATGGCGATCGCTATCGTTCGATGCTAACAAACTTTTTGTTGCCAAAAATGGAAGAACTGAACTTGGTTGACATGTGGTTTCAACAAGATGGCGCTACATGCCACACAGCTCGCGATTCTATTGCCATTTTGAGGGAAAACTTCGGACAACAATTCATCTCAAGAAATGGACCCGTAAGTTGGCCACCAAGATCATGCGATTTAACGCCTTTAGACTATTTTTTGTGGGGCTACGTCAAGTCTAAAGTCTACAGAAATAAGCCAGCAACTATTCCAGCTTTGGAAGACAACATTTCCGAAGAAATTCGGGCTATTCCGGCCGAAATGCTCGAAAAAGTTGCCCAAAATTGGACTTTCCGAATGGACCACCTAAGACGCAGCCGCGGTCAACATTTAAATGAAATTATCTTCAAAAAGTAAATGTCATGAACCAATCTAACGTCTCAAATAAAGAACCGATGAGATTTTGCAAATTTTATGCGTTTTTTTTTTAAAAAAAGTTATCAAGCTCTTAAAAAATCACCCTTTAGCTACAAATCGCTGCATGTATATTATGTAAATTGCTCAAAGTTATCAGAGTGAGAGTGTGCACCAAAGCGACTTGACTATCTCGAGAGGGCAAAGCGACAAAGCAGGTTATGCAGAGGTTTCCCGCATGAACTCTTCTTGTTAATATTAGCGTTTTACCAAATTATTTTGAGAAATCTGTTCAACAGCTTGACTCGCTTTGCCGCATCGGTCTTCTCTTGAACTATTAAAGCTTCAACCTTCGCATATCTTCTCATTTCCAGTCTGATATCATTCTAGGGCTTTAAATAACACCTTCGCGATGTCAAAAACCCGATATTTTTATACTCAGCAACCAAAAATCAATAAAGTTATGTCAAGACTTCTTTTGTTTGGCTGAACAATAATTATCATAAAATTTAATGATTGCTAATTTTATATAATTTTCGATTTTTGGGTGGAAAGTTAAAAGTATGAATATGTGCTACTATCACTTGATCGCAGGTGAATGAGGCATTTTCAGTCTGTGATAATTACGACTCTACTTTATATCTCTCACCTCAGTTATATGGTTCTAATAACGACATTAAGACATTCTGAAATTGTATAGATTAATATAACATCTCGAGCATTATTACAAGTTTCACCATCACTAGATCTAGATCTAGATCTAGAAATCAATAATATAAAATTGAATTGCTGTTAGTAAAAGATTGTCCTGATGCCATGGTATTTTTACTCAAATACGTTTAGTAGATGTTAGCCTTCTTCAATTCATCACTTTTCTGCTCGTTAGGTTTGAGCTCTACTCTCTTGATACGAAATAATTCATGTACGCAAAAGGTGCAACCAAAACATTTCGATATCTCAATAAAGTGGAGCTAGTCTAATTCTATTTTGTTATCTGGCATCTGTGTCATTTATACCCTAAGGTCTGAATAATAGAAATATATCTCTACATCGAAGTATAAAAATAACAAGTTATTAGCATTATCTTAGTTAGATCTTCAAGAATGAATAAACTGGCTGACACTCATTGTAATACCCTTTTAACTGATTTTTAGCACAATATACCGATTTAGGCACGCACCTTTCCGTTGCGTGATTAATTCAATATTTTATTTAAAAATAAAATTTTGGGAATTCTCATGTTGCTGAATCAAGATTTCACACTTTTATATGTGAGAAATTAAATTGGTAAGCTAAAATATATTTTTTTTTAAATATGTGATCATTTGAAGTACGTATTATGAACTAAAGGGGAAAAACATGCAACTAGCCTCTTGTAAGAACTTGGGGCAAGCCTATTTTAGAGCTATCATGTCCTTAAATTTGCTATGTTTTAAATTTTAATCTACATATTTTGATCAGGTCTAGCACCGATTTGAAAGGATTTTGGTATTTGTCTTAATTTTCCATTCCTCCACTTTCATTGCGTACAAGAACATATTGCATCCGCTGGCTTAGCGCTATACTCGCACACAACCATAAAAATCTATGCACATTCTATTCTATTTATCGGGCATATCTGCTTTTGTACACACCTCTCTGCACCGTGTTACCACGGTTACTTTAACCGCATTGATATAACAATTCATAAGCATGCAGCAAACCGCATGAAAGCAATTGCACGCCTTGCACTAAGCGCTCTTCGCTGTCGGAATTTATATGTATGTCTTATTGTTGTTTTTGTTATTCTAACTATTATACGTTATTATTGCAGGCTGATTGAGAAGCGTGATCGCGACGCACTGCTGGACATGGTGAGCAACGCATGCAAAACGAATATCCGCTTCCCCCTGGAGCAGGCGTTCGCCGACCGCATGGCCGATCCCAGCGCCAAAGTGAGCGATGATGATTTGCGCAATTTATTCTACGGTAATTATTTGGAACCAGATGCGGATCCGAAAATTTACGATGAGGTCGAAAGTTATGATAAATTGGAAAAACTGATGCACTACTATCTGCGCGATTACAATACATTCTCGCACACGCCAATGGATTTGGTGTTGTTTCGCTTCGCCATCGAGCATATATCGAGGTGAGTTAAGTGGTTGTGTGGCGGTCGCCAACAATATGCGTTGTTGTTATTGTTATTGTATGTGTGCGATGCATTATCAGCACAGACAATACAGTCAATACACGTGTGTGTGTGTACGCGTGAGTGCTTTCCACAGCGGCGATGCAGCTCTGATAGGCTTGCGGCTGCGTGCGTGCGTGGCGTTTACGTGACGTATTTCATGCAACGGTGAATTGCAGCCAACCAAGTGTGTGATTGCACATGCAATATTTACAAATACCGCTGCGCATATACGCACACACACACACAAATATAAGCATGCATATAAGCACACTTGCTGGCATACGCTTGTCAACACAATATGGCAACTCTATTAATTTCATGTTTTTTGCGGTAGCACACTGATGTCGCCGCCGCACATCACACACGCATGCATAACTACAAGCACACATGTGTGTGTGTGCGTCTGCTGCTGCGCGCCATCACGCCCAATTGTCTTGCCGTCCACACTTTTGCGCTTGCGCTCGTGTGGTTGGCAACAAAACCGCCGTGCAACCAGTGTCCGTGTAGCACCGCTGGTCATCAAACCGACACAACACCGAAATTCACTTATCCGTTCATCACCGCGCCATGCCACGCACAATTCGCTCATTGCCGCACTCACCACTCACAATCACTCACACACATTTATATCAACATCAATCGCACTCATTTGTTGCATTTCATTTGATTTCATGCATTGTTGTTTTCGTTTATCCCGATGGCGCTTCTGTTGTCCTGCAATTGCTTTGGCCCGCCAGAGTCTCGCGTGTGTTGCAAATGCCGCGCGGCAATATGCTCATGGTCGGCATGGGCGGCTCGGGACGTCGCAGCTCATGCAGATTGGCTGCCAGCATTGCCGATTGCCGCCTGATGACGATTCAAATGACAAAGACATATTCGCAAACCGATTGGCGCGATGATCTGAAAAAGATACTGATGACAGCCAGTTTCAATTTAAATCACACGGTCTTCCTCTTTACCGATGCGCAGGTGAGTTGAAATGTTGAAATGGAATTTATTAAAAGCAAGTGGAATTTGGCAAATATTTGCATTCCCTTTGAAAGCGCAAAAATGCAAAATCACAAGAAAATTGAATTTTTGGATTTTAAAACGTATTTATGAGTATATGTGTCTGTATGTGCATGTATGTGCATGTGACGTTCGAATAAGACAGAGTATGGTTCTGTTGAGTTTCTGTTGTACCTTCACATCACATTTTCAACTGCCCGACCAGCACAAATTCTATAATTATGAACCAAGTACGAATTTTCTATTAGATTAGTATAGTAATAAGAACAAGTAAGGGAGAGCCAAGTTCGGCGCAATCGAATATTTTGCCCTCTTCAACTTGCCAGAAATAAAGCCAGGGAAATACCTTAAGGTGCAAAACGTTAGTTAGAGGATCGGAAGAGTGAAACATGCGTACCAAGTTTCATCAAGATTTCTTAATTTTTATTCGAGTTACAGCTTACACGGACACAAAAACGAAGGCGTTTTGTTGCACTATCAATAATTCAAGCCACTATAAGCTGCTTGCACAGGGCTAGACTGTTAGTGGGGACTAGCAAAACCAATTTTTGATGAATTGTTGATGTTTTCGATCTTAATAGCCTCCTTAAAGGGGTTATTTTCACTTTCAAGTTAGGAAAATCCTTTTTCTTTTAGAAATTTATTTCGAATTTCATTTGATAAATAAGGTAACATTGATTTTTCCGACCTTGTTTAATTTTAATTTCGTTAAAAATGGGGAAGTTATAAAATTTATTAATAATATTCCAAAAATAGATGAGCATTCTCATTTTGAACCGATCTCGGAATACTAATGCAGAAATAGAATGGATATTGGCTGTTACTAGATTAGGGACAAACGTTAATTCAAATGTTGGTCGGAGCGAAAATCATGTTAATTTTCCAAGAAGAAGGGAAGTTTTAAAAGAGAGTTTTTAGTAAATAATTTTAATTAATTGTAGTCAATCCGCTGAAAGTGGATTTACACAGCTGAAGCTCTCACTTTTCTCTATTCCCAGTACAATGAGTTCACGTCAATGACCTGTGGAACTCTATATGTTTTTGTAAGCGGTCATGATTGACAATAATAAATAAAATAGTCAGCGTAACGTAAACTGCTCTCTGCAATAAATTATTTTACTTGTACTAGACTGGATTGATTGCATTGATAATGCGAGCCCATAAATCAAAACACATTGTAGGAGTAAACGGCAGTCTATGCAACTACTTATAGCCTAATGAGTAATTTATAGCGTCCAAAATTCATATGCAACCATATTGGCACACATGTAAACATATATTCATATGTCTTTATGAAGGAGTGTAGGTAGACTTCCACAGTTCACTACTCATATGAATACTATATGTGTCATATTGTCAGTAAGTAAGTATGTCTCTTCACTGAGTGACACAAATACAATGCCTAATTTGCGACTATCGGCTTATTGAATCTATAATTTATTCTCATAAGCAAACTGTGCCACCAAATCATTAATATTAATACATGCTTATGAATATGAGTTGCAAGTCTGTATGTGTGTGTATGTGAGTGCATGCCTTGTCAATATATTGGCAAGCGTTCAACTCAATTGTTAGCTGCTCAGGTAATATTCAATAATTACAAAAATAACAGCTCCTAAACAGGGTAATGAGGAGTTCATTCTGCAATGTGAATAATATTTCCTCCCACATATACAAATGAGTATGTATGGGATCCACTGCAACAAATAATTTCAAAATATATATACAATAAAGTTGCAACTATAATTATGTATAAGGAGCCAATTGGTAGAGAGAATTGCATTTGCATAAAAGGAAATATTTTTCTTTGTGAAATTTGAATATTTATGTGCTACTTCTATGCTTCAATAATTTTCCGATAGGAAAGATGAATATCATTTCATTATAGAATTATTCCCAAACCGAATATTATGTCATGTATGTATGTATATACGTGCAATATGTAACGCATTTACTAACAGTGCCAATTTAATCTTAATAAAATAAAAAGAATGTATTATCTTGAAATATTAGCGGAGACATCACACATTGATTGACGGCATATTATATTGATACCACTACTACACCACTGATGGCTACGGAAATTATGCTAGAGTGCACTCGTAAAGTAAACAAGGTTGCCATATGGAATATATTAAAATTTTGGCAGCAAGTGTTAAATGGAAATAAGCTACAAAAATATAAAATATTTGTAAATTTTATGGTCGTTAAAAAAAATGATACATAAATCTGCTATATAAACTACTATTTTCAAAATCGAAAAAGGTCTCCATCACATAAATATTGAGATGATCGTAAATAAATTCTTATATGGTAATCATTTGAGCAAAATTATTGCTAATAATATAGTACTTACTGAATATAAGTATAGTTAATATACTTTTCTTTAGAGTAATACATAAAGGAACCTCATATAATGATCATATGATCATTATTTTTGTTTCTTTAAGAAAATTGAATATTTGACCGCTATGGGATCATATTTGAAACAATCTCACAATATTTGATTTTTTTCACCTTTTATGTTTTCTTCAAAACTTTTGTTTCCATACATACGCTTATACAAAGAGCTCCGAAACTATCGGCAGTCAGACCACTCGATAGTTTTGATAGATAAAAAAATACTATCGATAGCTCCATCGATTCTTATATTGCTTATACCTCTTTCTGATCAAAGTCGTAATTGAGTATATTACATATACAGAATTATTTCAGTGCTTTCTTATTACCCTACCAAAACCCAACGAAACTGCAACAGGCATTCCACACACCTTCGCTCCATGTAAACAGCTGGGTACCGCAACTTCATTAGTACTTTCATTACATACATTTACTGTATTGCCTTATCTGCTCGAACAATGTGCTCTTGGCTATAATACCAAATCAAATTACAATGAGGCAAAGTGCATAAATAGTCGCATTAGGCAATGTAGTGCAAGACAAAGTGCCAAGGCAAGCGGTTGTGGAGGGAGTCAGGACGCCAGTGACCAAGCAACAATTCAACTAACAATAAATATTAATTTTACACTGTGTTTCACCATACAAATAGCCAACAGATTGTAAATATTACATACTTACTTGTAATACCATTGACGACGACATGGTCACACAAACCAGTGGCTGACTGACGTCGATATAGTTTCCATAGGTGCATTCAAAGTAATACATAGATACGCAAGGGACTGATGATGGTATGCAGACTCTGTAGGAAATTGGAAATATTATCGGAGATGTGACTTGAACTTTTACTGCAAAACTGAAATTTTATAAATAAAGTTATGAGTACCCATAGTAGTATGGTGGATGTCTGACTATACTGTGGTGAAATCAGTAATTTATGCTCTAAAATGTGCATTCAACATATTTTTTGTTTCAAGACTCAAGTGTAGACCCACTAGCAGTTATGAGATTTCAGTTTTCTGCAATATTCTCTGGAATTTAATTATATTAATTATAATTCTCTAAATTTCTAACGGGGCTGATATACGTACACCCAAGTGGTCCAAGAGAATAGCAACATTTATTGTTTCGCATGACATTCGACGACTGATGGGAGAATTTTGCCGGCATGGCAGCAAGGATCATAAGCAATTTACACGCCCACAATTCACACAAACAACAGTGGAGCAACTATGAATGCATTAATCGTACACTGCCATGTTTTATATTTATATGTACATTTATTTGAATATCAATTTGCATACCGGCATATATGTACGTGTATAGGTTTATCTGGGTCCAGAGTAACAATTCGAAATTGTTGTCGATACTGTGGCAGAATGTGTAGACATCGGTAACAAATGTTAGAACAAAATCAATTAAATTGTGTGACAAAACTACGAACAATACACTAGAAATTTATTGTCGAAATATGGATATACAGTTATACAGTTATATATGTTTTCATCGGCTCCTACAAATTGTGTGGACATTTATTAATGTGTTAGGCTAAGTTTCAGCAGGAAATATTATTGTGATAAGCAATAACGCAGGTCAAGTACTGGAGGTCTGCTTACGTGTAGTTAGTCATCGAATTTCAGAAGGTCTATAATTTGTTTTGAGTACTAAATATATATCACTTACAAATATTCACTAAGGACTCGCATGATTTCGAAACCCTATGATGGGGTAGAATGAGGTCTTATTTCAGACTCGCTGAACCATTGGTGACTAAATATTTAGAAAGAGTAAAAGGTATTTGTACTTAATATAAGACCACAAGTCGTTGTTTATTCTTCGTAATCTTAAAACCAATCTCATTTTTAGCTGAACATGATACAGTTTCAGTAATAGTCAAGAGTACACCACTTTCTTCAAATTAAGGGGATTTAGTTTCCAGAAAACGAGTCGTACATCACCAAAGCAATGAAGACTTTAAGTTCAAGCTAGAATGAATTTTATCATTCTGTCGCTGAATACAATCCAAAGATCAAAACTAAATCTTAAAATCAACTTTTTTGTAGTTTTCCTAAGCTATTGATTTCATTTGTTATACACTTCTTGGTATGATTGAACATTATTCCCAAAAGAGTATATTTAGTGTCGACCCGGATTAGATCACGACCGAGGTGACATATTCTTCATTTATGAACTTCATTTCATATTCCATAATCGAGTAATACTGGCTAAAGTATGTACCCATACTAGTTGCAAGAATAAGTTGCCTGTGTCAAAGGCATAAACATTCATCCAAAAAGGTAGTCAGTTTGAGAAGATTATGCAAATGCATTCAACACGAGCAAAGTTGGGCGCACAGACACATTTACATGCACATGGATGTAGGAACCCCGAGCTTTTCCTTGTATGTTCGCACGCCATTCTCTGTTTGTGCAACAGCGACATAAATACATCATAATTTTGGCCGTAGCATCTGTATTAATATGTGGGTGTTGTTGTATTGAATTAACTGCCACAATAAATGCACTTCCGCTTTTGTCAAACACATGTAAACAAGTGTTCTGCCAGCAGCAGCAACTAATCGTCTATTCATCATGAGAACACCATGTCGTCGACAGTTGCTTGTATGATTCAAATTGTTATTGTTGTTGTTGCTATGTTACTGGACAATTATATATGTATGTATGTATCTTGCATAGGCTTTCTTTAATTTATCAGACATGAAGTGGAGCTAATTTAAATTCTATATGATTTTCTTATGCCCAACTGCCGTAATGAGAATTTATTTCGAGAACTTTCAATTGAAAATCAACACCTGGAATAATTTTAGTAGCCTAATGCAGAAAGTGTAATTAGAATATGATTTAATTATGGAAATGTATGTAAATATCCGAATCAATATTTGGATTGTTCTACGAGTATGTTATGCTTAGAGCAGTGGAAGTGTGTAATATGTTGCTTTCTCATTTACTTAGGTTGGTAGGTGCAACAACAACTTGTTATGAATAGTTAATAAACATCCCTTTTGTGAAATGTTGATATTACTAACAATTTTGATATAATAGCATAAATCCAAATCTAATTAAAACGGATAAATTCCATTGAACTTTGAAGGGCTTTACCAGACGTCTACATATCTTTATCGATCTCCAGAAGAGAGAGCTAAGAACTCTAGTACATCGTGATGCCTTAACCTCCTATATGTACCTATATTGAGCAAAAGACCCTCGAGCTCAATAGGCTCAATTAAAAATTTAGGAAGCAACTAATTCAGTTACGGCTATCTCTTCTGGTTCGGACTGCCAAGATCTTTCAACCTCAACCCAGTGTTGTAAAGGTGGAAGACACGTGTTATTTAATTAATACTGAAACATTTTTAAACGGTTAATTTGGAGATTCTCTCTACACCTTAAATTACTTGATTTACATTACATGGAAGGCTCTTCTCAACGCTCACCATTAAACAACGTTTTTTAATGTTTTAAAGCGAGATTTAATTTTTTCCTGCAACCCTGCAATTCTAAGATCTTGTTTCTGTTAGTGGCATCATCGGATAGATCTCACTCAACAAACCTAACAATCCAGCCGGATTCCAGTTGACAAAGTACTCATCCATCGTCAGTGTTCTGTCAATGTGAAATTGTCTTGGCTCTCCTCGGTTTAACCCTTCAGATAACCAATCATTTGTCATCATCGGACAATTTTTGACAAATAACTGATGAAAGGGAATTAACCAAAAATCGGGCATAACATAATATTAACAGTTTAGTACTAGAGCATCGTGATGACAATACGATTAACCAGCTTTGTAAAATATACTAACAGTATAGCGAATTCTCATTTAAAATATTTACCCCAGTATATATGTATATTATATTTCTTATTATGAAAACTGCTCCTTAAATAAATAACATCTACATAAATAATGCAATAATATTCCGTGTTCATTCGCATTATAAATCTTGATAAGGATTCATTGTGAATAATCCACCGAGTCTGCCTATCTCTTCCATTTTCTATTCTATATCGACCTAGCCAACTAAGGCTAAACACAATAACTAGCAAAAATAAAGTAAATAAATAAAATGTTTATGTAAATAACTCAGCTTCTCCTCGACTATTTTACAGGCCATCGATGAGGGTTTCATTGAGGACATTAATGGTATACTTAACACTGGTGATTTGCCCAATCTCTATCAGTTGGAAGACAAAGCGGCAATTATGGAGAATATGACGAGTATTGCCAAGCAATTGGTGAGTGGAAATGTGCTCCATTGACGAGTAGTTTATTTAAATAATGGTGCGCTTTAGAAGTATGTATAACTTTTATATAGGGTACTTTTTTCGAGGTATGCAATTTCTAAGCAAAATAGCTTACTAAGTTTTTCAAGCAAAACTTTCGTCAGCGACGGACCAAATTTCTGACTTAATGAAGATATGTATAAGCAGAATTATCCTTTGTGACGAGCTTTTGGTGAAACCATATCAAGAAATCGGTCGCAAATAGTACAGAATTGGTAATAAAGCTCTTCGAACATCTTTTCTCAGTTTTGAAGCTCTAAAAACACACCCTTTATATACATAGGAAGTGATAGTTTAGAAGTTGTGCAAAGATATTAGCACTAAATTGTTGGTAAATGCAACATAGAGAAAGTGGTCATACAAAAAGATTATTACGCTAGGGTGTTCCAATTTAATGCATGGAAACATTAAGGTTATACCTACATAAGTATGTACACTTATATAATTCATTTAAAATACATATATCATTAAGTAAATAAATAACATTAAATTAAAAAAAGTTAAATAAACTAAAAATAATTTTTAATAATTTACGTTTATCTTGAAATATATTTTTACATAAATTTTCTCTCTGATAAAATCCGATGTTTTGTCATTCAACTACTTCTTAAATACTACTATATTTCTCATTTTTTAATTTGACATCGTACTTATTCCAAAAGCTTCCTTAATGCTTTGTTTTTATGTTCTCGTTGTTGTTGTTGACTGCTGTTGTTGTCTATTGGCTATTGGCACACAAGTAGCTCATTATTTTGGCAATATAGCAATAATAGGCGACACAACAAGCCTTGGTGTCGAGTAAATGCTCTAACAACAAGGCAATCGAACTAAATACAGCAATTACGATAGTAACAACAACACCAGCAACATAGACAATGACAACGGCACTTGCCGATCGCATACCGTATACCATACTTACTTATGCACCGACCGTACAATAACAAGTTGTTATTTCATGAACTATATTTGCTTTATTTCCGGTAACACATTCATTTCCGTCTTCCTGCACCGGTTGCCACTCCCATGTCGGTCGTTTGCGGACCATCGAATGACAAATATTGGTTGCTTGCTTGGCCGATTCAATTTTACTTCCTTTAACCTGCTTTATAATTCTGTTGCCATCATTTTGGATTTCTGTCTTTGCACTATTTTCATGACTACAACAACAATCAACTGTTACTGTTACTGCTGCTGTTGCTGTTGCTGTTGCTGCCTGCTCTCCGTGCCATTACCGTTGCCACTTCACACCACTGTGGGAATTTCATTTGCACTTCTTCCGTCCTGACTGCATTACATGCCACGCACCGCCCCGATGGCCTCGCCTGGCCTGCCACACTGCAATGTTGCACTGTTGTTCTGGTGCCCCGCGCCGCAACCTCCTCGAGTGGCTCACAATCAATTCATATTTCGACTGCATTATTGAATGATGCATCTTCCTACTTACGAACTCGGTTAACGCTCGCACATACAACTGCCGCTGCCACTGGCGCTGCTGCTGCCACTCTGACTGCCACTGATGTCGATGCTGATGATAATTTCCTGCAAATAAAATACATCCAACGGCATACAACGACTCCATCAACCACACACGCACACTCATGGTGGATTGCATTTTATACTACAACTGCGGCAACAATCGAACCGCCTTCTGCGCTTTGGGCGAATTCCGTCTCGAATGCGGGCTGACTGACGCACAGGCGAGACAAATTGAAAATTCCCCCTCGGAGATGTATGCATACTTTATCGAGAGGATACGTGAGCAATTGCATATAGCTTTGGCATTTTCACCGATTGGCGATTCCTTCAAGGAGCGTTTAAGAATGTATCCATCACTGATAAACTGCTGCACGATTGATTGGTAAGTGTGAACAATCACAACAACAGCAAGTGATCTAGTGATAATATGCACAAAAATCTTGTAGTAAAATTGTATCACAATCGCTTTATCAGCCATATGCATTTGATATACACAAGCAATATGCGGACTACTTGCCATTAGGGTGGTTCAATAGGTTTTTGAAAATAATTTATATTTTTTTCTTACTTTTTGTGAGTTACTTGCGAAACACTTATAAATTAGTTACAACGTACAACGTCTTTGCTGATTATTTGATGCGTGTTCAAATATTTCTTAATTCATTAATATGTCCACAACCTCCCCTCATAAATGCCCTTCAGTACTTAAAAGCATAGAAACCAAGTAAACATCTTGTAATTATTTTGACAAGTTAGAGCTCAGATCTTAAGCCGGAAAATAGAAATCCATTCGGATTTTCGATGTCCGCAGAATGTCAAAATTCAAACAACAGATGGAATGTTAATGATAGCAGTCTAATAACGGATGTTCTTTCAAAATATCATTCTACATATTTCGACTTCGAACAAAAATTCCGTTTTTATGTCCTCTGATTCTGATGTTAGCAAGGGCAGCATTTAATCATCATTTCGATTATGTAACTATTTTCTGCTACATTTAATGGTCATTAAATAGAAATTCATGACAAATATTGTTTTATTTATATAGAAATGTAAATTCGTTAAACTCCACTTTACGCAAAGCAAAAAAGAAAAATAAAAAATTATGAAATATATGGCCCTCCCTGATACACATAAATACTTCCGTATGGAAACAGAAATTCTAACAGTATGGAACGCAACTTTTGGAAGATAATATGTTTAAAATTAATTTTTTTTTATGTAAAAGATTTAGTTCAACTTGATTTTTCGTTCCCGAAACTACCGAAACCGTTTAAAATCAATTTTTCAATCTTGTTCAATAATTGGTCTCAAATACTTACTTATAGTGAAACTTAAATATTATTTATAGCTAGTAGTAATATATTTTACTTTTCAACTGACATTATAATTTTCAAACAATATCGAATTATTCCTCAAATAAATAAGGCTTTATCTAGGGATTAGGCTATGGTATAAATCTAGCAAGCAACGAACTTTTCAAAACATTTTCTACCCGACTACCAACTTCCACAGATAAACCAGATCAATTATTTTAAAAGACATATTTTTGAACTTATATTATATAGAAGAGATTTCCATGTGAATCCTTAATGTTCTAATATTTTCAGAATGCATTAAATACCCCTATAATGACATAAAAGAGATCTAAGCTAAGCTCTTCAAGATTCTGCAATTAAGTGGTAGTCTTAATATCTCCTCATTTGCTTCTGTTATAATTTGAGAGTTAAGGATGCCGAAAGCGGCCAGCAATGACTCTCCTATGAAAGCATGATACGATCGGAGTATTTCGATTACTAGCCTACGGAAATATTGGATCAAAGGTCTTAATAGAATTTTCAATATTTTTTGTAAAATAAGAGCAAGAACTGATCCCCTCTCTTACACACACTAAGCTTTTATTGTTTTTTTTTCAAACATTATGTCTTTTGACTAAGCATGTCAAGAAGAGATCACGGTAAATTCTGACGTTTTGTTCGTTAAAACTGCGTCTACTGTTAATGGCAGTAGTCTAAAATAGTGATTTTCCAGAATTGTCTTCACATTAGATTTACAGCGACAAATTAAAATTCCCAACTCATCTAGTCTTCGTCACACATTTATATTTAATAAACTCGAAAAGGGAAAAGTTCACTTCCACTTGCACAAAAGTTGAGAAACACACTTAAAATGTCCAAACTCAATTCTAAAATGTCAAACCTTTCATCAAAATTGACCATTTTACACTTTCGATTAATTGTTAAATTAAATTACTTTAGCCATATTAGACTAAATTTAGTTTACTGTTAAATGCGGTCTCTGAAATTGCCTAAATATAGCAAAGCTTATATTATTTGCATATATATACGATTATTTGTAATTTCTGAGATTGATATATGTATGCGCATAAGTACATGCTTAAGTGAATAGAACACGCTGTGAGAGCAACTATTTCAATGGATTCCACATACTCACCCATGTAGAACGCCAAAAGTAGATAAATACCCATATCCATGAGCATGTGTGTATGTATGTGTATGCGGCAAATAAATATACGATTTGCAGGTTCATGCCGTGGCCCGTTGACGCCTTGGAGCGTGTTGCTGAATATTTTATCAGTTCAATGAAATTGGGTCAGGCACAGGAGCAGGCTGAGGCCGGTGCCGCTGAGCAAGCATCACTCGATACCGCAGAATCGGATGACAAGAAAAGCGACAATGTTGAGGAAATTGTGCTCAGTGAATTGGAATTGGAGCTGGTACAAATTGTCATGTATTTCAATAATTCCGTCTTCGAAGCGAGCGAACGGTAAGTGCACGTTTATCGAAAGTTGTCAAACGGAATGAAGTGATAAGTTGACAAGCAAACAAGCAGTAAACCGCATTAAGCACAAGCAAACGAAATATACATACAGACAGACGGACAGATATACATACCAATGTGCACATGCATTAATTTGACTTAAATTACAGCTGTTATCTGGAGTTGGGACGCCGCAATTATGTGACACCCTCATCTTATTTGGAGATGCTTAAGTCTTTTAAAAGTTTCTACGTACGGAAATTGGAGGAAATCACCAAACTGCGCGATCGGTAAGTATGCGCTGGCATATACCGTTAATTTTACACAATCTTTATCAACTTAAAATATAGCTACACCACCGGTCTGGAGAAATTGGACTTTGCTGCCGGTCAGGTGGGTGAAATGCAGGCGAATCTCTACGATCTGCAGCCCAAACTGAAAGTGCTCTCCGAGGAGACCGAACGCATAATGGTGAATATAGAACGTGAAACAGCCGAGGCGGAGAAAAAGAAGGAAGTGGTTGGTGCTGATGAAGCGGCTGCGAACGAGGCCGCAGCCGCCGCGCAAGCGATCAAAGATGATTGCGAAAGTGATCTGGCTGAAGCCATACCTGCTCTAGAGGCAGCATTGGAGGCTTTAAACACACTCAAGCCGGCTGATATATTCATTGTGAAGTCGATGAAGAATCCACCATACGCAGTGAAGTTGACACTGGAGGCTGTGTGTGTGTTGCGTGGCTTCAAGCCGGATCGAAAGCCAGATCCCAGCGGCCGCATGGTGGAGGACTTTTGGGGGCCATCAATGCGTATGATAGGCGATATGAAGTTTCTGGAATCGCTGAAAACATTCGACAAAGACAATATACCGCCGGCAAATATAAAAAAGATTAGAGAGAAGTGCGTGTCATATTTGTAGAAAATTCAAAAATATTTTAAGACGTTTTCCTTTCACTTTTCCTTTAAACCGTATCCAAAACCAGATATATACCCGATCGCGACTTTGTACCAGAAAAGATCAAAAGCGCCTCCACTGCCTGTGAAGGTCTTTGCAAATGGGTGCGCGCCATGGATGTGTATGATCGTGTAGCAAAGATCGTGCAGCCGAAACAGCAAGCACTTGCCGAAGCAGAGGCCGATTTGGCTTCACAAATGGAGAAATTAAACGCGAAACGTGCCGAGTTGCAGGTGATTTTGGACAAATTGCAGAAATTGAATGACTTCTTCGCCGAAAAGTCACGCGAAAAGAAGCGTCTGGAAGATGAGATCGATAACTGCGAGAAGAAACTGAATCGGTAATGAAACTGTAAGATAATATTGAAGATGCCTCAAATTTTCTTGATGTTGTTTGCACCCAGCGCGGAAAAGCTACTTGGCGGACTGGGCGGTGAGAAGACTCGTTGGTCGGAAGCGGCGCATAACTTACACAAATCGATAAGCAATATTGTCGGCGATGTTCTACTAGCTGGTGGCGCAGTAGCTTATTTGGGTTTCTTTCCAACTGAGGTGAGTTAGTGCCAGTTACTGTTAAAGAAATTGTTTTTGGTTTACGAATAATGTTGAAATCGTATCGCGAATTGAGCTATGAATGGAGATCAAACGTGATTTCAAAACCATTCCTTCTTGGTTTCTTCGCAAATTCAAGTGGCTTGTCCAGCAGCATGTAGTGCATAAGCAGCTATATGCTTAAATTCACACCTTACTTACTCATACGTCTCTGATGTTAGTGCTAAAAACTGAGCTTTTAAAATTTATAAAAATTATAGTTATTTTCGTGGTTTCTAGCTGCCGGCTAGCAATTAATACGCTTCGTTTAAGCAACACATTTAACGCGTTTTTGATATATTCTGTTGTAGCAACTACTAGCGTGTTGCTCACACAAAAAAATATACAACTACTCTAACCGTCAACGAAATTAATCACTGCCGACGCGGATTTTGCATGTCCCAAAAAAAATTATTATTTTTTTTTAGAACGGCTGTCGGTGGTACTATGTTGATGTGTCGAAAAATGCTTATTTTTAGTGATAAAATATTTTTTGAAATTCGATTAAAATAGTCGCAGCGTATAAAAGAGTTGTTTATATGCGAGAGCACGTAAAACATTTCCATATGCATGCAATTGAGAGTAAGAGCGCTCAGGATTAAAAATATGTTCAATAAAAAATTCGGGTATATATATTCAATTGCACTCAGAAAGTGTTTTAGAGAAAAATATAAAAATCATAGAAAAGGTAAATTTAGAAATAATTATTTCTTTTGACAGAAGTTAGTCTGAAATATTGTAGTCACTCTCTGGTCCACACGATCGTTATATTAGACCTTCTTTCTTCAATGAAACTGAAAACCAACACTAGAAAACGCAAATTTTGTTTCAAGTACATATACCTAAAAGCATTATCATTTCTAATTGCGAAAGTCGCGAATCGAAAAAAATTTTACGAAAAGTTTTATTACTCAACGTATTTTTAATACAGCAAAAAACCTATTTACGAAATACGACAGGTCAAGATTGATCTGTCAGTTGATGAAATACTAGAAGAATTCTTTAAAAAACCAAGGAAATAATAACATGGAAAGTGAAATCCCGTGTAATCCTCAATTAATCACTCAGCTTCAGCGATACTGCTTGTACAAATGTAGATACATTTCAAAATAATGGGTTGTCAAAAAAGTCTTGCGGTATTTTTATTGACTCAATTCGTGTGGCACTCATACATCGAGCTTCTTGGTGACTCCACGCTTCTTCAAATTGTTATAACGGTTTGATGACTACTATGCCGGTCTCTTTCGACCAATTCAGCGATTTTATCGCCATTTTCGACGACAGGCCTTCCGGAGCGTGGCGCATCTTCGACCACCTCCACACCAGAACGAAAACGTTGATACCATCGTTGTGCGGTGGAAATGGAAACTGTATCGGGTCTATAAACTGAACAAATTTTATTGGCGGCTTGAGATGCATTTTTGCCTTTATCGTAGTAGTACTCTAAAATATGCCGCATTTTCTCTTTATTTTGCTCCATGTTTGCGACGCTATAACTCACGAACGACTTAAAAGAAACGACAATCAATCAAACACGTGTTAGCACGTGAAATGAGCTTTCCAAAAAGGTATAGCATGAATAACAACAAAAATCTTGTAACTTATTATAATTGCTTATAATTTGATGTGATTTTTTTGATCAATAACCTCATTCCAAACCCATATCAACAAACATATATTTTTCTCTGAGTTTAGGGGGTGTTTTAACACCAAACCGAAGGATCCACCACTGGGTATAACATGTAAATATGTATAATATAATTGAACTATTTTAGAGAAGATGAATAAGGACTAAATTGGCAAATCAAACAAAATGTTTTTAGATTATGTGTGAACAAAGGTGATATGAATGAAAATGCAGTAAATTTACCGACTCAAGTCGTACTCGTATCGTGCGTTCTTGCCTGAACACAATCACACGAAGACAGCTTCTAAGAACTAGTTATTACTCCTTATAAACTAAAAATCACTACCAGCACAATTTTTCGTTTTGTAAACCTCACTATTAGATTATCGTTGTATCCATGGAACGCACTTATAATAAATACGTTATGTAATAGATAAAAATATGCTCCGAAATTTAATTAAATATATCTTATTTACACACCACGCTACCAGCACAGCACCCCCTGCTTCCCTCTGCTAAAAATATTTACCGGAAATCATTATAATTTTCTGGTAAAGTGCTCACAACAATTCTAGATATGTACATACTGCAAACTATATATTAATTATTTTCTAAACTATCTGCGTGAATATTTTAATATATCAATCAGCTGAAGAATGTTTGTTAATTAGTGAAATATTTGCACTGTTTGGCCTAGAATTAGGGAAATTATGTTGATTTTACAGGTTAACCGGTTAACCGTGAAGTGACAGTCGCATTATAAAGCAGCGTTTACTTAATGAACTGTTATGTGCGATGTAATTTATATAGACACACGCACATATATGTACATAAATTACCTGTTGGAAAATTGTAACTTTGAGAATAAAGTCTTAAAAGACTAAAGTCACCAAAGAAAGTTCTAAAAGTATTTTTGTTGTTACATGGTTTATCAAATAAGCAATAAACTAAATATTATATATATGTATATAGTATTTGGGGTATTCAAAACGTGTCATAAAGCCTCCTAAATTCATAAAATCACAAATTTGTACACTAGTTTAAAAAATTTGTTGTTAGATTGCAAATTAAAATAAGTTTGCGCAAATACAACTCTGAACGCTACGTTTTCGGATCGTTATAACTTATAACTTTATGAGACTATGTGAAACCCCCTTTCATTATCAAAGCCTAGATTCCTGCATATTCATCACAGCAATTCCTACTGGGAACTTATGGGTTGAAACAGGATGCATATTTATTATTTACATATGTCATGCAATAAACAACAAAATTAATACTTTTATACCTCTAGTTTTTAACTAAAAATTCACTATAAAATGTGTGGCTGTACGTGTTGATGTGCGCCTACAACTTCGAGCAAATATTTTGATCCGAAGCCGTTGTTTTGACTCTGGGCCTAAGTCTAAAGTAAGCTACTAGATTCTTAAAGGTGATTGAACGTACCTCCTGATCAAATTTCACCCGGACTGACTTATTTTAATGCAAATAGGTCAATAGTCAAAATAGGCTTCTGAACCAATTAACCTGCCAACTCTTGCTATAAGGGGAGGGTTTCATCGAATTTTGTTTTTTCGTTCATTTTGGACTCATCGCTGGATTGTTTCAAATATTCGACGCCTTTTCAGCTTAGTTGTCTACGTTGCTACCTCTACTCTAAGTGGTTTTTGCAAAAACCAAGATCTTTTGGAACCAGCTTAATATTGATATGCCTCAAATTTCTAACCAAAATGTGTTGAGTCGATTCGAAAGAGATTTTACGATCCTCCTCTATCTCTCTGTTTCCAAAACAAAACCTACAACCACTAATTGATGTTTAGAGATGAAACTTCACACGAACAAAAAAAGGTACCAATATAGGAAAAGCTTTTTTATCGATTCGGTTTGAGTCCACTAGTCCAGATCGAATTTGATCACATAATATACTACTTAAAAACAATTTCTAAAAAATCAAAATTTTGTTGCTTCTGCCGGTTGCATTAAACCATTATCCTTCTTTTCTTTCATAAGCAATTCTATTAACTTCGCCCTGGCCCATAGCTATAGGTATATGTTGCTAATTAACCGCTCACAACTCTAGGTATATTTATCTCATGTAGTATTTATGGCATAAAACAATAGACAAAATAGTTTTGGCGTCAAAATACTAAAATAGCAAATGAAATTGCAAAACGCCAAATAAATACGCTGATTAATAAAGCCAAACCATAGACGCGCCAAATAGACATGCATAGCTTTACAGAAATGTGGCAGACAGTTGGTGATTTAAAGCGGAATTCATATGCATTTGATAAGTGCGCTGTAATTACCGCCCACAACAATAAAACAAATGGAAGTCGGCGCCATTTCAAACCATTCAAATTTCCGCGAATCCATAAATTACTGTCTGATTGAAACTTTGTATTGTGTTGAAAAATATTTTGCACAACAGTATCATTTGCAAATTAACAAAATATTTCTATGTGCATTTGTATGTGTGTGCTTGAAACTAATGTATGTTTTCTCATTACAGTATCGGGCGCAAATTTTGGAGGATTGGAATGCGCTGTGTGTGCGCAAAAAAATTCCTTGTTCGGAGAAGTTCTCACTGGCCAGCACACTGGGAAATCCCATGCAGATACGCGCCTGGTCATTAGCCGGTCTGCCGGCTGATAACTTTTCTGTGGAGAATGGCATTATTGTGGCCAACTCGAATCGATATCCGCTAATGATAGATCCACAAGGTGATTTCTATTGATTTGCTGCGGCTAATTGATGTTATTTATAGTTATGAGTATTTATATTTTTGTGTGTTGATTATGCGCAATTATTCTGTATTTATAGACAGTAATTGCAAATTTTGTTTTGATGAATTTAAGGTGGAAATTTTTTGAATATCTGCATTTGTGTTGGCATAAATGAAATATAGATTTTATGAATATTCGATTAACATTGACTTCTACGATTGCGAGACATCCAAATATATGATAAATAACCAAGATAAATTCACTTCTAGAATTATGATTGTAAATCTAACTTTTTTACAAAAATATGGGTCGTTGTAATATTTTTGGTTATATAGATGATACATAAAAAACTTTGATGTTAAGTGTCATAGAGAAAATGTATTTACAAGGAAATGTATAGGAGAAAAATGTATGAATTCAATATACATAACATTATCATCAGTACTCAGTAGGAATAGTCCGGACTACAGGGATTTAATGAGTTCTAAGCTTTGAAAGTCTTCCAGTTCTTTTAGAACTTTAACCAGTGGGGATGATACTATATGGCGACTTTGGCACAAGTGACTCAGTGGTTTAATTATACCATGAAAAGGTATATTAAGTTTGCCACGAAATTTGTAAAACCCAAAAGGATACGTCGGAGACCTTGTAAAATATATATCTAAATGATCAGCGCGACGAACTATTTGGATTCAGCCATGTTCATCAGTCTCTTTCTCTGTCTGCTTATTCGAGAATTAGTCCCTTAGTTTTTCAAATGGTTTCCAGAAAACTTTCGCACGTACTTTTTCCCCAAGAAACTGGTCATTTGTCGGAGTCGCTGATATCGAATCACTATAGCATATACAAACTGGACGATCAGAATAAAATTCTTATCTAAATCTATTTTTTATTTGTGAAGGGTATTTTAGCTTCGCCGCAGCTGAGTTAACGTTTTTTCTTATTTGGGTATTACAAATTTTCATAACATTAACCACATTTCATATAGCTTAATTGGAATTTTAGAACAATTAGGAAGAAATAACTGTTTATACTCTCTCAATCGGCATAATTTACACTGACATGGAATTTACACTGACATGGAAACTAAGTTTACGATTTTAGTATCTAACACAACTATTTTTTATTATCTCACCTGCTATTCCATATCTTATGTTATTCCAGTTCAAGCCAACAAATGGATTAAGAATATGGAAAAGGATAATTATCTGCGCGTAATCAAACAAAGCGATCCCAATTACATGCAAATACTTGAGCTTTCCGTAACATATGGCAATCCTGTGCTTATTGAAAATGTTGGTAAGTAAGGTTGTAGGGGCTTAGATGAACTTAATCTTAACTAGTTTTTGGTGTAACATTTTTCCCATCAAACCGTCAAGATCATCGGTGTGTTTAAATGTCTGACTATAAACATCGAAGAAACAAAAAATATATATTTATAATACATGCAGTCGATGAGGTTAGATGTGCCAACTCTAGAAAAAATTTCCTGAGAATGTCTTGTAGAATACTCTAATTGCATGATGTGTTCTAATTGTATTGCGGAAATTCAAAGTTTCAGAGTAATGAAAAGATTCCGAAGGAACCGTAAAAATTTTGGTAGCAGCAACGATATCCTCCCTGCAAATCCCTCTATTTTTACTTCTGCTAAAACCTTCAAAATTTTTAATTCAAAATATGTGTGATAATTTGGACCTGAATCCATTGCTATTAGTCTGAAATATCTCAAAAATTACAAAACATTGAAAAAGTATTCGAAAATTGTGCCAGTCCTTAGAGAACTTTATTTGTATTAAAAAAAAATTGTTTTTTGAAATGCTTAAGAACGGAACTAAATAGTTAGGCATGTGTTATCTGTGGTTTTAGAGCACAGTTTTAACAGTGGAGATTTGCCAATATTTTTAAAAGGCTTACCCAGTGTGACAGCTTAGAAGAAGACGATTTCGTTTTAAAATTCTATAAATATATTTAAAGAATAAAAAATTTTTTGAAAAAAATTAAATAATCTTTGGGTTACAAGCCATCGCCGACGGAGCTAAAAAGTCCATACAAGAATACGGTCAAAAAACAAGGTAAACATTAAAAAAAAACTTTGCTTTGCCTGTAAGACCCGCAGTCTTTTAGAATAAGTTGTTCAGAATGATTTATACAACATTTCCGAATGCGCAATTTCCCCGTAGTTTTGGCTCCCTGTAAATCAACCTGCTCTAATATAAGTATGTGTGTACATAAATTTGACACTTAATTATTTTGATAGTAAAACGGTTAAAAGTTTCGGAAATTTGTTTCCTTCCTTAAAAACGATAAATGGATCATGTATAAAATCGCAATAAATATAAACTCATGAATATATGTAAGTACACATACCGTTTTCTTAGAAATACCTAACACTTATTCCGCTCGTTTTGAATTTGTGTTTGTTTTTGGTCAAAATTCGAATTGGCTAAGATTAATGACGCAATGAAATCAGCCAGAAATAATAAACGAGTGACGTCGGTACAAATCCAATTAAAAGCACATAACCACAGAGCACCATGCGCGCAGGTACGGTTACATACATATATACATACACACGCAGATGACTTCTCAGAAACACTTATTAAGCTGAGTGCTCTTCAACTGAATGGATTTTTGGGGTTTTGAACATGCAGACAGTTACTTGGCGAAACATTTATGCGCCGATACTTAACTGCATACATGTGTGTATGTATGTGTGTTTGTTGGTGTGTGCAAGTACTCACATGTTATAAATATAACATCAACAAACGCATCAACTCAAGTTCATGGTGATTTGCGATTTTTATGTGTTTCGTACGACAACAAATTACTTGTCAAGCCGAACCGTATCGAATGATTTGAACATTTTTCAAACACAGTTCCGTAACCGGAATGTATGTACATATGTAGTTGGCCACGTGTCAGTGGGCAGCAGATGATTGGAACATTTTTGATTTTTCATCGTGTTTATTTTCCGAGATTACGACAGCAATAAAGAACTTAACGACGCGCAGAAGTCTAGTTTATAGGAAGTGCGAGTACGAAGAAGTGGATCAATTATAGGCATGTGTTCTGTTTTGGGTTTGTTTAATCAATGAGTAACGCACCGACATGCGTAGTAAGAGACTGGTTTTGTAGGCTTAGCTTGTAAAAATGATATTTAGTCACTTTGCCCCATAAATGACGCAATTTAAAGATAAAGGAGAGTAGGTGACTATTATTCAAAAGCTATTAGAATGCTATAGCAAACGGACAAAAATTCGATGTGAATTAAACTCAAATTCAGTTTTTCAGCAGGTATTCAAAATATGTTTTCTAATTCGAATAGTCGATATTTAGAATAGTACAAATATGTTAAGTTCGTATTTTGCTTTTGATTCCTATTTTCATGCCCAACAGTGTGCTAAATCATCTGTGCCGCATAATACATTAAAGTTTTTTGCAGGTATTTACTTTTATTCAAAAAGAAACCAGTTTCTTCACGTGCAGACTGTGGTCATTACGCTGATGGCTGCATATTTCTTGGAACGGTTAATTACTTTTTGCGATAAATTTTTTATATTTATTTTATTTGTTTCGCAAAATCAATTGATGAGTACGAAGCAATACAATGTTACTTTAAAGTTAGTGCCAAATAATAAGAGTAGGGCCACGGTGCCCAAAGACAATATAACATTAAAATTGCTGATCGATTGGAAGTATAACAACTTTTTGCACCAGATGTTACATAGAAACCAACACGTGCACGAATTTCAAGTTATATTTTATAAAAAAAATTTTTGAAAATCAAATACATTTAAGGATGCCCGCCTGTCTGTAAACACGCGAACTAGTCTCTCAGTTTTTGATATATCGACCGGAAATTTTGCACCTTTTTTTGGACAGGTTTTCTCCCCAGAAAGATCTGTTTTTCAAAAAAATGTTTGTAGCGTTCTTATTGAAAAAATCCATTACTATGTACAAGTACTTGTATATAATCAGACTTTAGTAATGAACTTTACATTAAATATTGTAGTAATATCACGCTAACACTTACAGCGTTAAAAAAAATTAATAAAATTTATTTATTTGCAATTTTTTAATGAGAAAAGTTAATTTAAAACATTTTTAATTCGTGGCATTTGAAAGTGCTTAATTACAAACGCTTTATGCGGTTTTTCTATTAATAGAATTTTAATAACCACGCATGCTAATGAAAGTGTGCAAACAATGTTTGATTTTGTATTTCAAGGGACATTTTATTAAATGAAATCAATATGTCAAATGTGTTAACAGTAAAAGTTGGCGTCAATAAATCACGGAATATTCACACACAACCGTACAAACATACATGCTTATATAAGTCAAAAAGCGTTGATGTAAAAAATGCATATAATATATGCGAGCACGGACACATACAAATTCACATATACACATACATATACATAGGTACATATATGTATGCGGCGGATATAATGTACATACGTGTATTTATATTTTATATGAAAGTAGACTTGTATATGTATTTATTTGTACGAGCACCATTTTTTTGGATTTCGCATCCAATTAACGTTTCAATTACATTTTCAATTATTGTTTTCAATATTACGACTACTTGATGAATTACGATCCATTTATTCCATACGTAGGTAAATGTGAATGTTTGCTGTAGGACCCGACAAAAATTATAAACTAACTTTTTGCATATTCTACAAATAAAAAACTGGGTATCATTTTGTATTGAAAACGTCGGCAAATCAAATAATTTCCCCGAGCGCTGCTTCATCTCAGGTCAGCTGATTTTTTGGAGGAATTTGTGGCAAACATATTATTTAAATATGTATGTCATATTATCAATTTTCAAGAAAAATACAAATTTCCTTGACACGTGAAAGTAATTAGCAAGATTAAAAGGTTACAGGTAGATTTTAATTGAGCGACCGCTAAGTTTATTCAAACATAAGCATTTCTTTGGAATTAATAGGTGAGCTGAAAAGTTCTTAGGGAAATACATAGGCAGATGGTAATACTAAAGTATTAATCCATTGACCAGTATTTATCCATACGATTTTTAGTCAGTTCCTACCTTTAAAATACACTGTGCAGACTTGACAGTCAAACTATTAGCTAAGAGATATAATGTTTTATAGGAAGCAACTTCTGTTATTTTGAAAAAAATGGGCCGAAAGGAGTTTCGTGTATAAATAAAGCGTTGGTTTTTTTGGGGCAAAATACTGTAGGAAAACAAAATTTGGATTCACCAACAATATTTGAACTTGCACCTAGGAAGTCAACTGTCTGAAAATTGGTTTGTGAGTTTGAACAGCAATAGCACCGGACCGAGCAGGCAGTAAACGCCAGAAGGCTTTACCGAAACATTAAAAAGTCCCCAAAATAATTTGAATCCTATAAAGTGAAGTTGTTCTAAGAGCTGAGACTCTAGTAATATTAAAGCAATGTGTTGGATAGATTGTGAATACTATTTGAGTATGCGAAAGATCTGCACAAAATGGCTGCCGCCGAGTTTACAATTAAACAAAATCAAAAACGAATTGCTGATTCTGAACTATTTCATTGTTTTGCCACTTTATCCTGTTTGTTTTTTACAAACCCTGTTTTATCGAATATCAAGGAAACAGGAAACCTAATGAAATTATTACATTTTATTCAAAATAAGAAAAGTGATCACATTTTATTTCTTTGTAAATGCCAGTGCGCCTTTTACGTGTTCCGTTTGTTTATTTCAACTGGATGAAGAGTTGCCACTACGACGTAATTGTCTTTACTATGAAAGTTTTATCGCTCCAACTAACCGCTAGGAGAAAATGGTATATATATTTTTAGAGAAACAAATACCCTCGAAAAGGTTTTGAGTTATTAGCCTGTCTGAAATATGGCAGTGAAGTAGTTTTATAAATTTTTCCACGCCTCGTCCACGTGATAAAAAATTTTACTATCGATTACATATTCTTGAAAAAATCATTTTAAAAATTGGAAACGAACTGAAATTATACGTATACTACACAAGGGAATTGTGACATTCTTTTTACTTTAGTAATATTTCGGATATTCATCACAAAAATTCGCTTTGATAATAAAAAAAATCTTAAAAACTGTGTACCAATAAAGTTCCAAAACAATCAGTTTGTATAAGTATAAGATTAAACGTAAAACAGAGACCACTCTGATTCCTATTTAATTAACTGCATATGCAGAGTATAACGCTGCAGGCATGCAGAATAAAAAAGCAAACAAATTTATGCACTCTATGCACCACAGAAGCGTACAAAACGCTTTGTGTGGCGTTCTGCAGAATTTCGAAATTAAAAATTGCATTTTTTAATAAATTGATTGCAGGTGAAAGCTTAGATTCCAATTTAACGCCAATACTGGAGAAGAACGTAATTAAGCACAAAGGCGGTCTGTTTATTAAAAGCGGTGAAACGATGCTGGAGTATAATCCCAACTTTCGTCTGTACATAACAACCTGTTTGCGTAATCCGCACTACTCGCCAGAAATAATGGTTATGGTAAGTGAAAGCTAAAGTGCATGTGAAAGCTTGCGGTATTAAGCAAAACAAAATAAGGTTTGTGGGTAAATTTATCGTGAATTGTTGATTTAATACTGGGAAGAGAGTACTTTATATACATACATATATTAAATAATCTTTAAAACTAGCAGATTTCCTCTGAATATATGCTATACGTAACATATTAAAGGGGAAAATACAAAGTCAAAAACTAAAATATACTTATATTCGATTACGAAGTTTTGTTCGAAATTCCACTAAAACTGAACTGTTATAAACTTGCTAATGCAGTGATTAACTTCTTCTATGAAGTTAGGTCAGGCTGATGTTCGAAAATCCTGCTGTAATGTGATTGATTTCTTGCTTTCTTTAAATTTTTATGCTTTTTAAACAACAAGCTCTCTATTTCTGGCTTGTTTTTACAATCCTTGTACATATTTTATAGGTTGCGGTTTTGAATTTCATGATAACGGAACAAGGTTTACGCGAGCAGCTACTAGCTAACACCGTGGCACGTGAACGACCTGATTTGCAGGAGAAAAAAGAACAACTAATTGTCGAGTCAGCGAAAAATCGTGATGCTTTATACACAATCGAATCGAAGATTCTAGAGGTGAGTATATTTATATGGACATTTTATGAAGATTTTCCAAACACATTCTGTTTAATTTTATAAATAAACAGTATACTGAAGGTATTTCACTTCAGAAACGATTGTCAATTATGAAATAAAATAAATAGAGACGACATTTTTTAAATTCGTCCTATAACTAATTAATAGCTCTAGCATAGGTATATCTATATACATAAGGCATGTGAAATATATTGAAATATAAATATGGACGGTACCACGAGTATGTCCCAATAATACATATACGATACTGATAAATAATGTTAGAATTAAATATTGATTCAAGAGGCCTTAATTAGCCTCCGAGAACGAAGCAAGCCAATCACAATGAAAAGCAGCACGTTCTTATAAGGAAAGGATGAAATAAACGAAAAAAATGAAATTAAACGTAAGACTTGTCAGAACTTAAATAAGCATCCACCAAAAAAGTAAAGCCCAGTTATAACCGCTGATAGCTCAAACTTTCACCTTACAAACCAAATATGGTAGAAAGTGTGTACTCAAACCAACACTGTCATTCGACAATTCGACTACATTGCTTTGCTAAGCTCAAGTTTACCAATCTATCCATCAGCAAAACATACAAATAAACATCTTTGCTAATGCCGACATGTATAATGTGGACATCCGTAACTGTAATGGCTGGTACTTAAAATATATCCCCAAACTGCTCAGCCTGAGGCTAAGCCAACGATTTGCTACATGCTTACTTAATACATATGTACTTACTTTATATATGCTTTATGTATATGTAAGCACTTGTTTGTATTTAACCTCAACTTAACCAAACTCAGTTCAGCGCAAACACTCTCTGCCTTACTTAACCCGTAGGTATTATCCTCGTCGGAGGGCAACGTGCTGGAGGACGAGAATGCCATCAACATACTGTCATCGAGTAAAATACTATCGGAGGAAATACAGGAGAAGCAAGTAATCGCTGTGGCAACTGAAACGGAAATTGACGCCGCACGCCAACAATACGTACCGGTGGCCAAACATTCCGCCATACTCTTCTTCGGCATCAGCGAGCTGGCAAACATCGATCCGATGTATCAATACTCGTTGGCCTGGTTTCTCAATCTATTCGTAAACGCTATATTGAAGGCGCCGAAATCGAATGTGCTCGAAGAGCGTTTAGAGCATTTGAATTATTACTTTACGAAATCAATTTATCAAAATGTTTGCCGATCGCTTTTCGAGAAGGATAAGCTTGTCATCTCTTTGGTCATGTGCCTGGGTATATTGGTATCGCGGGTGAGTTGATGCCTTAACTGCGTGCTTAGCGTTAGTTAAGGAGCAAATTTGCAATAAATACACATACATACATATATATGTATATATGGACACATACAGATAAATATGCACGTAATGAAAGCACGATTATTTAGCTTTTGAAAGAAATATGTGTTATTGAGTGAACGAAGTTGAGGCGCAAGAATCGATAATGAAATTGTTGTTTCTAAGTGCCTTTGCGTAACGATTGTAATGTCTATGTTTTCTGTATTTAGTGCATTTGAGTGCTCTAGACAGGTTTAAAATGCGCGAAATGTTAACTCCGAGTAAAAGTGAAAAGCACAACAAAATTTTTATTTGCAGAAAACTTAAACCAAGTTTGAAGCACCTATTTTAGAACTGTATTTAATTACTATCCCATACAAGCTAATATTTTCTGGAACATTCGTTCTTGTCTTGAACTTTTTATACCCTGAACAGGGTATACGAGTATTAAGTTTGTCACAAAGTTTCTAACACCCAGAAGGAAGCGTCGGAGAATCTATAAAGTATATATATAAACGATCAGTATGTTGAGCCATGTCCGTCTGTCTGTCTGTCCGTCTGTCTACCTGTCTGTTGTATATATACGAACTAGTCCCTCAGTTTTTAAAATATCCTTTTGAAATTTTGCCAATGTCATTTTCTCTTCAAGAAGCTGCTCATTTGTCGGAACTATCGATATCGGACCACTATAACATATATCTTGTATGGAAAACATTTGCATATGATTTTGATTTGATTTTCACAAAAGTTGGCACAGGTTATTTTCTAGGGCAACAATGTAATATCCGAAGAAATTGTTCAGATCGGCTTATCATAGCATATAGCTGCCATACATACCGAACTATGGGGATCAAGGGCTTGTGTGGAAAACTTTCGCATTTTTTTCACGAAATTTGACATGGAAATTGTTCTGATCGGATTACGATAGCATATAGCTTCAAACTATTCAGTTTCTCCAACAAAAATTATGAATGAAACCTTCAAAAGTCGTTTTCATGAACATAAAATCAAAAATTGATAAAATGACGGCGTTTTGGGTAAAATTCCTGAAATTTTGGTCGTGCCTATTATCAGATCAAAAAATTGCTAGATTATTTAATGGAGAACGGTATAGATGTTGATGTTAATCGGATCTTTTTTCTCTGAGAAATTTATGTAAAATGTAAATTAACCGATCGAGTTGATTAAATGGGCGGCCACGTTTTAAAAGCCTGTAAATTAGAAATTATTTTAAATATTCATTTAAAATTTTAGTCTGTTATTCCTAAAGACATACATATATTAACGAAATATGCGAAAAGAAAAATTATTAATTCGAAATTTCATACTTGGTGACCTCCTCAAACAAAAACGATTCCATAGCGAGCCATCAAGGATATTTCTAGCATTGACAAAACACTTTTGAAATATTTCGTATATTTGAGAGGTTTTGAACTCAATATCTTCGCATTAGTACCGAACAAAACCACTTTTGTGAAAATATTGAATACTCGTATACTTATGTACAAATGTTTTTCTCTTAGTGACTATAATATTTTAAGTAGTTAAAGAAACAAGCAATCTTCGCGCACTGCACTCATCCATATTTAGCTACAGCTATACAAATAACGGTAAGTTAAGATGCTGCAATGCCTTCTGAGCAACACTTAGTCACTTCTTATTATAATTTTTTCTTACGGCTTTTCTTCTCTGTTCAGTGAGACTTTAATATATTTCAACTCTTGTTTCATTTTTCCGACACAAATCTTCTTTCTACTTCACCATTTCGCCGTTGTGCACTCGCATTATTTGCCTAGTCGGCTTTTGACGCCATTGCCATCTTAATGTTGATTAATTTTTCATTTAATCCCATTTAATTTGCATGAACGAACATAAAACTGCAATCATCTAAATGGAACTTACCATTTGCTAATTTCCAACTTCATTCACTCTGCTATATATAGTATATCTGATTGTTTGCATGTATGTGTGTGTGTGCAGTGGCAACTGTGGCCGTTATAAACGATGCGGCAGTTGTACCGGGGATATTCGCCATCGCCACTGCCACTGCTCGGCGGGCAAGCGATCGGATGCAAATGCTGCTGGCTGCTAGCTGCTAATACCTTGCCTACCGCCTAATATCCACTTACTTACGCTACTATGAGCATAACAACAACAACAGCTGCACACAAAATAAAGTACAACTATTGCAATGATAACAACCAAAATGCCAACAATGCCATTAAACATTCCTTTATGGTGCACAATAACTAAAATAGAACTACTCGCTACACTCACACACATACACAAACACACACATACACCCCGCAATAAGTAAGCAACTTGTTTTAAGCGATTGTAAAATGCAAAAATTGCAATACTATTACTTATTTCTATTGGTGTTGGGGTTGTTAATGTTGGTGTTGGCTGTGCTGCTGCTGCTGATGACTACACGTCCACACAAACACATTTGCGCCTGCCGTTGATGCTGCGGATATGCCGAATAACCAACAATAAACAGGGCAAAATAAATAAATCGCATTTGTTGTTCTTCTTGACTGGAGGCGTTGGCTTGCAAGCGGTGCCGCCTAATCCGGACAATAGTTGGCTACCGGAAAAGGCTTGGACACAAATATTTCGCGCGAGCGATCTGGAAGGGTAAGTTGATAATGAGTAAAGAAGTGGTAAACAAAACCCTTCGCGGCTGAAAAGTATAAGCTGCTTGAATACGTTTTGAGTTTGTTTTTTAACATTTAGCGAAAAGTGCTTTAAGATACCTTTCTTAAATTATAACCAAAATTTTTATAGTTTCGATATTAAAATAATTATTTGCAATTTCCAAAAAAATAAAAAAAAAAACAATGTTCATGAAATAGTTGGAAACAGTGTTTTAGCAAACTTTACAAAACCTTAGATGAAGAGTAGATAGAAACTCTGCTCTTAGATATAGTTCAACACTCTGTTAGTCTACTAACGGTTAAGTCATCCGTAATTACCCGAGAACGCTATATTTGAAAGTTCGGGGATGCAAAATATTATTTGATCAAGACGAATACAGAAAGAAACTCAGTATGTTTGACCTTTCATCAAGAAGGTAGAGTTCCCCTTTTGAACGAGAAATGTTATATAAATAATGTCGAATTATAATATTATAAAAACAATGTTTTCCGAAATAATTAGGTTTTGATCGTCCCGTTTGTATGACATATATTTTCTGGTCCAATGGTCGGGTTAAGTCATAGAACATTATAAGCTCTTCGTTTAAGAGTCAATTCAAAAGGTTCAAAACTATTCTCTCAAGCGCCCTGAAATATTTTTAATATTACTGAGAGTTATAATATACAGCCTTCTAAAAACATTTTTTGGGGGTATTATCTTTAGTTTAAACAGGTTAGTTGGGGACGCAACGGGGGTTTAAGGTATATGAGCGACCTTCTCGATCCGTTCGTTTTGCTCTAACCAAAGATTTCGCTTGCCAAAAATGGTCAGAACTGCAAAATACCCGAGTCCACAGGTCGAGTTCTGAACGAAGATGACAACGAAAATCCAAATTCCCACTCGCGATATCTATTTACATTTTGAGGGAAAACGAGTCTGATATAAAATATCTTCTCATGAAATTGGGGACCTTCGTAACTTTGAGGCACAGTTGAAGAATAGATAGACAGATTCTCACCTCCTTGAAAGACTGCATTTTAGAGCAGGTCTACGTACAAGGGGTGCTATAATCTTTTAAAGGAACAAAGTTTAGTGAATATTACTAACCTTTAAAGGGAAAGAAAACATAACAACAATAACTATCTGGAAGTAGGAACGATTGCCACTTCTTCGAAAAAGATGCCAAAGATATTGCAACTTGCACAAAACTGGGTCTAGCTTAAGAAAACACTCGCTGTAAATTTTTAAAATGGAATATGCCATCACTTTCATTACTCAAGTGAGCCACTTAAACGAACTCGTTTCAAACAAAACAAACCAATAATTTTCAAAAGGCTTTTGTCTTTTTAAACCAAGTTATTAAGCGTCTTGCTAATTTGCACCGAGGTTAGCAAAAATCGAGGCATCTGAAACCCAACGCAATTCAACTCAACGCGGTCGAACTCGAACTGACACGGTTCGTTCAGGGCCATTAATTAGCGAAATGTACGGTTAATCGCACTTTGTTTGTTGCTAAAGAGGCTTCATATTTTATTTCCAATTAATTGCATCTGCAATACATTAAGAATTAATGCCAATTTCAGCAACAAATTGTGGCATTATTCAAAATCATATTTTAATATTTCCTAATTTATTCTTCATTTTTATAAACTTCGCTTTGATGTAATGATCCAGCGAAAATAATTCAAATCACAATTTATTAACACCTCCCATTTGCATTGAATCTTTTGTTGTTGTTTTGCAGAAACTTTTAAAAGAAATTGATGTTGCACTTAAAACTGAAGTTTATTCAAAAATTTGTTCATTCATTCGCTTGTTCCTTAACCGCTTTTGATTTATGTGATAGATTAACGAGATTAAATTTGGAAAATTGGAATAATTTTCTGTGGAAAGAATGAATTCATAGGCAAGGGAGAGTGCATCTTTAATTGAATGTATAAAAGTTAGGAAGTTAGGTTAATAAATTGGATTGCATTTAAGATATAGCTACGTTTTATCTTCAACTCATTTCTCCTACTTTTTAAAGTCATTTAACTGTAATATATTCTTTTATTAATAGAAGCTTAAAAGTTCGTTGAACCATATACAGGTCACATATCTTTTTATGAACTTCGCGCTTTGGAATCATACCAAGTAGTCTTGCGAGCTTGTACATATGTATATATAATATAAACCTTAGAACTCCTTTTACACACACAGCTGCCTTTACGTATTTATGTGTGCTCCACTCTTTCTAGTCTCAAAGACTTCTACAAGCAATTCACAAAGGATATTCATCTATGGAAAAAATACTACGACTTATCATCGCCCGAGGAGTATCCTCTACCAAAGCCGTACGATACAGTGGAGGAAATGCTATACTTAATTATATTGAAATCTTTGCGACCGGACAAAGTTGTGCCCGCAGTGAGGGTAAGTACGCAATAACAAATATGTAGATTCATATGGGTTCCTACAATACAAGGCAAACAAGAGCGCATGTGAAATTAGAAAAAAGGAAAATATGTATTAAAAAATATTGCTAAACATGAACATAATCAAATGACACAGCACAATATGGTACAAAGCAAAAATTCTAAAAATGAAAAAATCATATGCATTGTTATATATATAAACGTACAATGTATTGCATGTGTGGGTTATATAGTCCGTTCTACTTAATTCCAAGACATACAACTTCCTCGCGGGAATTCGCTTTCAAAGTGTCGAGTCAAGTAGCGAAGGAATGATGACTCAGACATTTTAGGAAATCATTTTCAGGGACTCAAAACTATACTTCATTTTAAATGCAACTACAATGAATTTTGTAGGACTCGAGCTAATCTTCGGTTACTGTTGTATACTCGTACACATATGTAGTAGACCTTGAATTTTTACATAAACCAAATCAGAACAATTATTGATTTGGTTGCGACCTTAAAAGTTCTGACAAAGTTCTGAAAAAATTTCGGACTTATTTGATTTCGTACTAAAGAGACTCCTTCGTTCTGAAAGATCCACTGATAAACAGCTCAGAAAGCCATTCTCAATTCTAACGGAGGTATTACTGGTATAAGATTAGGAAAGATCGCTGATTCTTTAATATGATTTTATATTTAGGAAGGCAAACGAAACAGTTGGATATCAGGGTTTATGGCAAACACAGATATTTTTGGAACTTTTCGTTATCGCAAAAACGACCTGAAACTATCAAAAATCTCTTTCAATGTTTCATTTTTATTTCTGCGAATTCATCCAGTTGTCTAAAAGTGTGAAGTTCGAATTGCTTTTGCCTCGATCTGGTAAAAGCGGGATATTCGTGTAGAACGTGTTGAGATAATTCTATCTGATCTTCTACCGTCAGCAGCTGTCATCCGGTAGGATATTCAATCATACTGCAGGAATCCCGCTCGGAGAAGTTCTAGTTAGAAATCTTTGGATATAATACTAAGAAAAGAAATTAAACATGCCAATAAGAAAATCAAGAGCTAGTAACTTGAGTCAAAATCATACTTATGTCTTGTCATACAAAAGACTCCATAAGTAGAGGTGTTGGTAGGGTTTTTGGAAACTCTCAAGTCGAACCTTCGATAGGAAATGATCTGATAAGATTATTTGTTGATTTGAAAAGTTATTAAAACTCATGGTAGTTTATGTATCTCTCACTGATGCAGTAATCACAAAGTATTTGTTTTGTTATTATTAGTATAATAATGGTTCTATGAATAAGAATTTATGAAAAAGGAATTCCTTTGATTTTGTCTGTGTTTTCTTTTGATTATGTTTTGTCTTAGAACCCTTGGACACTACTGTGAGTCGTATCTTAAAAATTAAAGAGATTAGAAAATTTATTATGGTTGCTTTCACTTTTCATTCTTCAACCGTAAACGACTTGAGGATGCCGAGTTCAGTGTCGACCGAAACGTGATAACGCAGAAAAGTAGCTAAAAGTGTCTTTCTATTTTACTAGTATTTCTAATCGATGAACAAAACAGAAACTATAAAATATTGGTTAGACCAAAAATAAGATCAGAGTGAATCTTTTTTTATACGGTTATTATCTAATAACAGCTGATCAAGCCAAATGTGACAAAATTATTGTACCGTAATTACGACTGGCGTAACTACACGTTGGCTCGTGTAATGCACTGCGATAGCTTTCAATTCAAATATTCGCCACATTAATGACTCTAACCTTCAGATTTGAAAGTTGCAATTTTACCAACATGGACGCTATAATTTCGGTTAAAGCGCTTGTAACCCTTAGGTTTTGGCATCAACGCTACTGATCACACATGCAAATGTGTATATGTGTATGTGGGTGGGTTTGTGTGTGCAAATCCAACTTTCAAACACGACAAGCACTGCTGCTTGACCGACATAACAGTAATGCCAACTGTCAACTGGCAAATTGTGAAATGGCAAGCGACAAGCGCGTTATTTGACTGCTGGACGTCAATACATTTTGGCCCAAAATGGCCAGCAACAACTAGACAAAGCGTCACTGCACGACTATCTGACGACGCTCATTCAATGCCGATGGCTGTGTGGGTGTAGATGTGAGTGTGTGTGTTTGTGGTTTGCTTATTTGTTGGTCCGCATGCAATTGCATAATGACGGATGTAGTTAGCAACTCAAATCCGACTTGGCAAGCTAACTAGCATTGACAACAATTTTTATTTTATATTTTAGACAAATGACAGCCGATGCTCTCCCGTGTGGGGTAGTGTACAAAGTTTCCTCCTACACTCTCCACACACATACACTCACACACACATAGATGGAATATGAAAATGCTATTTGCCAGCATTATTTGGACACACAGTACACACAAACACCAACACGCACACATGTGTACATATTTGCAAGCTTTTGCAAATTTTACATGTTTCTCCCCTTGAAAAATTTTGTTCAAGCTCTTCGCATTTGTTTATGCCAACTAAAAAACGAAAAATCTATTTTACAGACATTCATTACGAACAACATGGACCAATCATTTGTGGAGCCACCGCTCTTCGATTTGAATGCCTCATTTGCTGACAGCTCGCCAAGAATACCACTGGTCTTCCTGCTCTCGCCTGGCTCCGATCCAATGGCCAGTCTATTCATGTACGCCAAGCAGCGTAACATGTATGACAAGTAAGTTAATTAAAGAACTCGTTCGATGGTCAATCGCACACACACATACATACACACATAAATAAGTACAAACGACACACAATTTCAGCTGCCAAGTGGTTTCAAGTGCATACATACATACATACACCTTCTTCGTCGTCCTTGCCCAGGCTGTGTGGCAACTGTTTAGCAGCTAGCTTCCTGCTCAACGTCCAATAAATTGCCAGCTAGTTTTTGTACCCCCGTAACGGTACGTACTAGCGTTGTCAAGTACCGCTATTTGGCGTATTATTGTGAGCATTTTTATCGAATTTCTCTTTGCCGAGTTGAACCACTCATGTTAAGCAATCGCACGTACACTAAGCATTAGCCCTTCCCCCAGCCAAGGAAAGCAACGAAGTAGCATGAAAATCCAACAAGTTTATGAAGTTGTAATTAAATCCACATTCGTCTACGTAGTCTGCAGACAGCGTGCATGTTCTTTTTTGCTTGTTGTTGTTCTTACTTTCATTTAGTTTGCCGTTGTCTGCTATCTGTCATAGTCGAGTGCCACTATTCCTGAATAATGCACTCAATTTTTAATTGCTCACGATGATTGTCAATAGCGAAAATGTGCAATCAATGTAAACTTATAATGAGTACCGTTATATGAGTGCGAAGACGGATGCGGAGATTTCATTTATTATGGCATTTTTTCATATTTCCCAAGCACAAACGACAGGACGACACACGCGAGTTAAGTGGCAAATGGAGTTTTCGAATGAGATGATACGTGGATTATGTATTAATTGGGAGTGCATTACGGTGGTCCGTAAACTATTAAATTGGTCTTTCTAGAACTCAGTATCTCAATCATTAACACTGTGGTGGTATTTTACCGCTCGGAAATTGAACAGAAGAACAGATTATCCATTTGAAGGATACAAATCGAATAACACAGATATCGTTTTAATATTCATTCGTAAAATTATCCGAAAATCCAGATTTATGAAGACTTGGATATCTCAAGTTATCTACAATTTTATGTTAAACATCAGTACACTATTATACCCTATCAGAAGGAAACATCAGAGACCCTATAAAATACTTACATATGTATTTACTTGCATGTACAACATGATCAGAGTGACGAGCTGAGTTGATTTACATGTGTCCGTCGGTCGGTATAAACATGTGTAATCCTCAGTTTTTGGGATATCGTTCAGAAATCTTGCACACGTCCTTCTCTTTCATTTTCTCTTTCATCGCAGCCAACGATATCGGACCACTATACTATATATCTGCATATTTATTCACCCTAAGTTGAGAGTTGTCAGTTCTATATCGTTGACCACAATTATATTCGGATATCCGAACTTTTGTAACCGGTTAGTTGATCATATGGAGGTATTTATTATTGAACATCGACCCGAGATCCAAACTGAAAGAATTATATTTATGCTAATATATTTGATAGTATATAGCTGTGTTTATGCGACCTTAAAATTATAGTGTTACGTTTTATTTCTACATTTAAGGACCAACCTAACCTACGTACACATAGAGCAACTCGTATTGCGATTATATATACATATCCGTGGCATTCAAAGTAATTATCAACCCACTTGTAACATACATAAGCTTAAATTTATATTTGAGGTTTTCGACATTCTACGAAAGAAATGAAATTGCCCGTTGGTCAAACAAGTTCGGTACGCGAAATTTCTAATTAAACACCTCGTCATCAGACGCCAGCAGAACAAATTACACAATTTTAATAAAAAACTGGAAGTACATAGTATTGATCTGACAAGTATCGTGATTCGTACCATAGCATAATCAAGCATAACATATAGTACATAACTTAACATACAACATACAATTTTTTTAGGTAATCTCATGAAAGGTCAATTATTTGCTAAATGTACTTGTATACCATATAATACTTATGAAATTTGTTTTTTGCTGAGTATTTTCGTTTTTCTAAGCTGGATCCCAAGGTAGTAGACGCCTGGGTATTATCAGCAAAGTAGACTATCTACCGTCAACTATTATAAATCGTGTTTATTTTTAGACATTAAGTTTTCAAGAAGAAATAAAACGCATATGATTTAATGCCGTGGCCAAGAATGACGGATGGACTCATTCGGGTCTCCTTTGATACTCTGCTCTGCTAACCCAACCATTTTGTATTCAATACCATCAATCACAATAATCAATTTGCACAGTTTGCCAACGTTGTTCCGAAGTAAGTTTATTCATTCATAAAAAAATGCCACTCTCGAAAAAAGTAGTATCGTCTCATTTAAAACCATCTAAACCTTCCAATCAACAATCAATCTTCACACATCTCTTCAATCTTCGAGTTACTTAAGTCAAAATGAATCAGCTCAAGACTCTGCTGAAAGGACATTATGGCGAAAACTATTTCCAATAGAAAAACCCTCCCACTTCAAGAGCTCTCGTAACCCAGAGTGGAAAAGAAATTATTTTTCATGCAATTCAAAATATAGACCACCGAAATTTACAAGAACCATGACTCGCATTCATACATATATTATAATACATTAAACAAATTTACTCCATTCATGTAGGCGGATAAATTGCCGCCCAATTCGTGCCCACACGAAAGTCTGTGTTTACACATTGATTCATGTCGTTATAACATGCTGATCACAAAAAACAAATATGTTCCCTTATACATGCACACATACTGTTATGCATACCAAAAATTGTCTAAATTTTCGCAAACGAATATTTCACAGGACAAAAACGATTTCATTGGGTCAAGGTCAAGGTCCACGTGCCGAGAAAATGATATTGGAAGCAAATCGCTATGGCCACTGGGTTGTTTTGCAAAACTGTCACGTCGCCGTCAGTTGGATGGGCGAATTAGAGCGCATTTGCAATGACACCACGCTTGCGGATGCAGCACATCCCGACTATAGGCTGTGGTGTACCTCATATCCGAGCAATGTGTTTCCCGTCTCGGTGCTGCAGAATTCGGTGAAGATGACAAATGAACCGCCAAAAGGTCTTAAGGCGAACATGTTTAGGTCGTTCAATTCGGATCCGCTGGTACGCGATAAATTCTTCACGAATGCCTTCTTGTATTCGGATATGGCAAATAAGTGCTGGCTGCGCGGTGTCTTCGCCTTGGTCTTCTTCCACGCTGTGGTGCAGGAGCGCCGTGAATTCGGGCCGCTTGGCTGGAATATACCGTACGAGTTCAGTGAGGCGGATTTGAAGTAAGTGAGGTTGACATGTTAAAAGGCCACTAAAAGTGCAACCCTGGTATTTTTGTATGTGGTTATGTATGTAGTGAAAGGCAAAACGTAATTTGACTTGCTGGAGGTTGCCTGATTATTGTGTGGGCGGAAATGTCAAGCATATTGCTATATATGCTATGCGAGTATTTTATTCAAATGCTAGCATTACTTTGGAGCTTCTGAAATGCGCTGTGAAAAGCAATTTTTTAGTTGCTTACAAGCTTATTTTCATATTTGTCAGCTGAGCCCGGCAGATATGTAAGTGCTTTTCTAATTTCGCTACTCTGCTGCCCACCACATTTCGCCATTTTGCAATGTCAAACGCTGCTCCACCACAAATCCTACACAGATAAGGTTTTCCTTTCACTGCACCCCCGACCGCTGGCCTCTGGCCGCTTTGTTGCGCTTTTGCTATTTCTAATAAATATTTTTCAAGCATTTCGCGTTTTCATTCGCTCGCTTTGGTGACATTTTTCCCACAATAGAATATCGCTGATGCAGCTGAAGATGTTCATCGCACAAAGCAAGAGCATACCGTTCCGTGGACATGTTTATCTCACCGGCGAATGCAACTATGGTGGGCGTGTTACGGATGACAAGGATCGCCGCTTAATCCTTTCACTGCTCAACATGATATATAATCCAACCACAATCGAAATGGACAAGTAAGTATTCTCGGCGCTGTATTTGAGCTTTGTAATATTATTACTGCTGGTTGTTTGTTCAGCAAAAGTAGTAGAGGAGAGCGAAACACATGTAAGAAGGACAGTAGTTGCGGTGTGTGCTTATCTATATCCCAGTATTTCTTTGTTTTTTGGTTAATATTGAATTTTGCCAATTTTATGGAATGTCACGTGTATTTTCGATTTTAAAGGCTGTCCGTGACAGCGTCACAAACTCTTTCACCTAAATTCGCAGTAGTTGGCAGATAACAGTAGATACCCACACACACATAAAGGCAGAAGTAAACACACATTCCAAAATATTTATAGTCTTGTTATGCTTTCGAACTTTTAATGAAAACCCATACGGGTGATACATAAATGATGAAGATTCTTCCAGTTCAGCCACCTAGCTATCGTTAGTTCTAAAAACAAAATATTAAAAACAAGAGTGTAATAATTTCTTTCTCAAGTGTGGGGTTTAATTCGAAACTTATCAAATTTCTTTCAATAATTTCTTCTGCACAAATAAAATGAAACTTGATATTTATCAACTAAAATATAGAGAACCTTAACCTCAACCATTGTGAGTTCTCGGGAATCAAATCAATCTCAAAAATTTCAAAAAAATCGAAATGTGAATTTCTTAATACTATAATTTCTGTAGTTTTAGTTAAACTGTAAGGTAAATTCGAAAAAAACTCTTAAAGTTCGAAAATCATAAGTTTCGTAACTTCTTTTCTTTGTGTGATTTAAAATCGAAATTTATTTACTTAATAAATTTGAAATATTTATTTATTCACATCGATAACTTCTCAATTATTCTTTTTGTTATAAAAGTTTTACGAAAAACTCGAAATTTATGAATTCAAATATCTTAACAGTTCTGAAACTGTAATTTCGAAACGTCGATAATCATGAAATTCTTACTTTCCCCTGACTCAAAGGAAACTCGAAATTTATGGCTCCATACACTTCGAAAATTCTGAAATCTTTCTTTCTAAATATCAAAAACTCCAGTTACTAAAGCTTGAATATATTTTTTCATTAAAATTTTCAAAAGTTTTCTGAATTCTCAATTTCGAAAATCATGTTTTCTTTAAAACTGTTATTAAAGTCGCATAATTCATGACTTCCGAAACTTCGAAAATCGGATATCATAATTCCAAATACTGCAAAAATTTATTAGAATGTAATTTCGAAATTCTATCTATTACAAATTTTCAAAAATTCTGATTTCAAAAGTTCGGAAGCCTTGAATTTTTTCATATCAAGCAGTAGTATAATAATTGTTATTTTTTTAAGAAATCTAAACTGAATTCTTACACTGTAATTGCCTTCTTCCTTTCCCAATTGCAATTCTTACAAAATTTTAATTCTTTATCAGAAGTTTTCTTAATTTTTATACAAAAGAAAAACATATTGCGCCAAATACTTAAAACCCCTCTTACTATAATTACTTCTCAAACTAACACAGAAGAATAATATCTACGCATTTTCATGCGTTTACCTCTTTCGTTTATTTATTTCGAATCAACGTAGTTATCCTTTATCACAATCCGCCACCTACCGTGTGCCCCTAAATCCAACTCGTCTCAACGCGCTCGAATACATTTCGACATTTGCACTTAGTCCTCATCCGGAAGTCTTCGGCTTACACGAAAATGCCGATATCAATCGCAACAACAAGGAAACCAACAGCGTAAGTACACATACACATACATCTGAACACAGGACAATGAGAGCTCTGAATGGACGCATATTTATTTCAAATCTCATCTATTAAATATAAATTTGTTTCCACTACACTAAAACACAGTTGATTGGCGGTGTCTTACTTACCCAAACGGATTTAATGGCTTCGGTGAAGGCAAGTGGCGCAGCGGGTGGCGCCAGCGTTGACCCGGCATTTGCCATATGCAAAGAAATTCTGTCACGCCTACCACAGACCTTTAATATTGCCGAAGTGGGTCAAAAGTATCCGGTGATGTATACAAATTCCATGAATACGGTGTTGCGACAAGAGCTGATAAGGTGAGTATATTGATGGTGTGCTTATACATACATTAGGCTGTACCTTCTTTTGGATAATGCTATGTAGTTGGAAAATTAATTGTTTGGTAACAGCAAACATTGTGTCCAAATGGTCTCCTGAATACCTTGCTCATCTATTTCGCCCATTTTTTGGTATTTGAAAGTCTAGCTGTGCGGTTAAATCTTGGCCATTATCCTTCCTAGTTTATTTTTTTTTTTGCATGAAAATATGCATTGTGATCTAAATTATTACCCTTGTTGCTTTACCTGGTCTTCCCTCCATTTATGGCACTTCTCAGAATGTAAAGGTTGTTAACTAATTCATATAAGATTTTAAGGCTAAATTCCCAGAAATACTCTGGAACGTTTGCACTGGTTGCTCACGAACCCACGAGATCTATTGTAGATCCCAGCACAGTTCCATACCTATAATGCTTAGAACATTTATGCAATTTTTTATTGCAGTAATACTCACGAAGATGGTTTAAAATTACTTACAGCAACAACTCCTCATAAAGAAAATATATTTTTACACACGTTGATTATGTCACTTGACTATCGGATTAATCTAAAAAAACATAAAGGGGATGCGAAAACTTACACGAATATGCTCGTAGAAAAACATTTTTAGTCAGCTGATTATGACTATATGAATTATTATAAATTGAAATCAAAATCAATTCTTTGAAATCAATCGCATTTAGTAAACCGTTGAGCTCCAAAGAAATACAAAAAAATGGCTGACCAGTTTAACAAAGAAAAGTCATAAACACTTTTTGTAGACACCTCTGTTCACTTTGCCAAAAATGAAACACAATTGAGTAGAAGATTCGCATAAGAGCAAACTGCGGCTAAATTTTCATATATACAACCTCCACTGTGTTTAAATCGGCGAATTTATAATATTTGCTTTTTACGTCGCCACTCGCCACAGATTCAATCGCTTGTTGGATTACATACGCAAAAGTCTCGTCAACGTACAAAAAGCCATACAAGGTCAAATCGCCATGATACCCGAATTAGAGCGCACACATTCATCAATGGTGATCGGTAAATTACCAGCCGACTGGCTGAAGAAAAGCTACCCATCGCTCAAGCCGCTGGGCAGCTACGTTACGGATTTTCTAACACGGTAAGTTGCTCAAGTGTCAAGTGTCATAGATACATACTTATATGCTTTTTGATTAATTCTGAAGTTTTATTTGTTTCCCAAACTTTTGCATAAATTAAATTTATTACCAAGGAAGTCATTTTTTACAATAATGTTTTATGGCTTCAATTGTGCTGCAAAAAATATATTAAACAGCGTTTGTTGACTTCATAATGCTTAGTTATTACCCACGTTCGCCGCGAAACCTCTTGAAGAGTCGTTCCAATTCTTGACACCGCCAAATTAAGCATAGAATTTATTGTCAATTGTTTAAGACGGCAAAGAACACGGTGGCAGCGATTGTGTGAAAAGTTGTTTGAGAACTGCGGTGCTCACTCACTCATCAATGGAGATGGGTTCGCTATAGAAAACTCGATACCAATTATGCCTGAAGTATAGATTTGTTGGTGCTATTAGTTGAACTTTCTGAACGAAAATTAAAGTAGAGAGAAGTGCAATAATTTGAGATTTATTCCTAAAAAAAATTTAACAAATATTTTCAACCCTTAGAAATAATAGATATATATAGATTTCTTTGATATATTAGACATTTAGACATTTTTTCAGTTCTTGAGAGAATGATAAACCTATATTATACAACTCAAATTCCCAAATAGGTTTTTATTAGTTCTTCTTCCCTTCTATTATAATGACGACCGTAAACTATTCGGATTCACTAAATATATTTTGATATACCATCTCTAAATCTATATAGTCAGGTTTTTTGCAACGTTTACAAATTACCTATATTAACTCAGCGCAGTTCGATTCCATGCTTTGACCATCTCTAACCATGAACCCGAACTACACACTCCATCTCATTTGACGGCATTGTGCGAATTTGACAGCCGATAATATTTTATATTTAGAATTAATAATAATCTAATTAAGAAACTATTGAAATGTTTTCTGCGTTGAAGAGCAGATATTTTTAAATAGAAACTCTGCAATAAGTCTCAAGTTTAGTACCAATATTAGTATTTTATTTATAGCGATTCTGCACATCGAAGTGCCTTCAATTTTTTTATTTTTTTTGCTTCCATTACACTTTGAGCAGATTCTCCTATTTACTATTTCTTTGCAATAATATGGAATTATTTGCGCATTAAGCTGATTGAACACAATTCATCGAAGTATTTGAACAAATACTCGTACATTGAGCTTCGTTTGAAAGCACTCTTTGTGATTTGTATGCACACTCTACTTAGTATACTTCATCAATGTATGGTAGTGATGCAGGTTGATATCGGTGTAAGTGTTGTAATGTTGCTTAGGAAATATATGAAATGATACACAGCAAATATACGATTTAATAGATTTTGGAAGAAATTAGATTTGAAATATTTAGAATGTTACCACAATGTTTAAAACTTAACTTTTACTATAATTTCTCTATATAAGAAATCGGTCAGTATCATCACTTGCTTTTGGTTATATCCATTTAAGTACTTTTAAAGCAAATTGAAAACACTTGTATTTTAACGAGCTTTCATTTCGCTTGTAAAAAACCTTTTCGCTCTTCTAGCTTGGAATTCTTTCAACGTTGGATTGACGAGGGCGAACCAACTGTTTATTGGCTTTCCGGTTTTTATTTCACTCAATCCTTTATCACTGGTGTACTACAAAATTACTCACGAAAAAACACTTTTCAAATTGATATGGTTGAAATCAAATTCGAAGTGACCAAGTTCGAGACGGAAGTTGAAAAACTACCAAGTTTTGGCGCATACATACGTGTAAGTTAAGCAGTGCAGATTTATGCCGATACTTACATTTTTGGATTTTTCATACATACATACAATAATACTAAAAACATTACTATAAAAAATATAATTTAATAATTGTATATATATTTATGAATATTATTACTACACATGCTTGCAAACAACAAACCTACACAGGAGCAACTGTCCATCAATGATGAGACAAAATTTTTCAATGTAAGATTTAAATAATAGAAATTTTTGTATACATATACATATATAAATAGTGATATTTTGTTTGATCATCAACATTTTTTTATAATTAAAAACCCAAATGTATGTCTTTTAATTAAATGTAGCAGGAAATAATAAATTAATTGTCGACACAAAAAATTCCACTTCAACACATCATTTAACAAATCAAAAATTGCAATTTATTCTGTCATAAAGTCAAAAACATATTTTGGCATTTACGTAAAATAAAAATAAACAAAATTAACACTTTACTTGCCACCCCACAGGGTCTCTTCTTGGAGGGCGCACGCTACAATCGTGAAACCCAAGAGCTGGATGAATCCTACTCAAAAATTCTATTCGATACATTGCCGGTGATATACTTTCGTCCAACCTTGAAACAGTCACAGGACGGCGGACAAGCGGCCAAGGAAGACGACAAGGGGCGTACCATCTACGATTGCCCGGTTTATAAAACAAGCGAACGACGTGGTGTACTCTCAACGACTGGTCACTCCACCAATTTTGTGATGTACATGCAATTGAACTGCAGTAAGACGCCAATGCACTGGATCAATCGAGGCACTGCCTCCCTCTGTCAATTGGACGACTGAGTTACATTTGTAGTTGTGCTGATAGACTCACATATTATATATTTTATATCAATTTTTATTTTACTTTTCAATGAATATAATTCTGAATAATATTCTCGCTATTTTGATCTCATATTATATTTTCTCTTACAATAAATATTATATTCATATACACATACGCGTTGTTAATTACTTTTTTCCATATAACCAAAATTGATGCAATTTTAGCTAAGATATTTAGAAAATAAACCTTTTCCAAAATTCTATAAAAAATGTAAAGATCTTATTATTTCCGAGGAAGTTTAGCGCGATTATAATAATAGGTATCTACCGCTTAAAAATTAAAAAGTTCAACAACACTACAGCACAATTATTTTTCTGGTTCTTTTTCCGCGTGATTAATGATTAAACGATCTGTCAGCACTTAGATCTTACTGTTCGCAGTAGCTAACGCTGCCTTTAGCAATTATACTAATTTTAGATAGTGTTAATCGCTTGTCAACAAATACAACAAATGTTTAGCTTCTGCGGAGATTCTCTTTTTGCATTATTTTATGGACATCTCGAGAGGTAGATTTATCTTTGTTTCAAAATTTTGTTTTAAAACTTAAATAGAATACCCATTTCGCAGAAATTATCTGAAGTTAGCTCTCAACTCTTCAATATCAAATTTTAATAAACAGAGGATCCATGTGTAGAAGTTCACGCAAGTGAGGAAAGTTCTCTGATCGCCATTCACTTGGGAGTGGCCAGAAACGATTCTTTTATACATGACTCGACTTCCGGTCTTTGACCAAGTATCCTCTGGGTAGCCTATGAACATCCATTTGAAGGCGAGCTAAAGTGAGAAGACGAAACATCCCCTGCATAGGGTTGTGCGCTGGGTTTGGGACTCGCCACGTAAAAAAACACCCCCAATGAAAAGGAAGTCACTCATAATTTCCGTCCTGCTCTATGGTGTAGAGCCTTGGACGATGTCAGCAACAGATAAGTCGACGCTGCGAGTTTTCGAGAGAAAAATTTTATGAAAGATTTATGGTCCTTTGCGCGTTGGCCACGGCGAACTCGATGGAACGATGAGCTGTACGAGATATACGACGACATTGACATAGTTCAGCGAATTAAAAGAGACAGCGACTACGCTGGCTAGGTCATGTTGTCCGGATGAACAAAAATAATTCAGCTCTGAAAGTATTCGACGCAGTACCCGCCGGGGGGACATTGGTTTGGTACTTGAACTGCATTTTTACCCTTTTTATAGTAAAACTGTAAAATAAGCCGAAAAAGCTGTTTTCGATTTTCCATCTTCGATAAGGCACCGAAGAAAACCAATACCAAAATATTTAAGAATTTCCTTAGAAACAAGCTTTACTAACTTACTTACCTCTAAGCGTTTAAATATATAACGGTAAAGCAGTTAAGTGTGAAGTTGTCTTCGAAAGACTTCAATAAGATCAGCTATTATAATTAAGCAAAATTACTTGGTAAAATATCATCGGTGATTAGCGAGGACTTCTAGCTCGGCAACATACAGGGTTTGTCGGGAAAGTAATAGGACTGAGTCGATTTAAAAGATTTATTCAACCAATCGTTACAATTCTTTAAAAACTTTCAAAATAGGTTCACTCTGCAACGAAGTATAGCCTTAATAGTCGAGGTTCATGCTGCTTGGACCTCCTCTTTCGCTACAAAATGCTTGCCTTACATCGGCCTTTTCAGGCAAAAAAACCCAAAAAATCCGCGGAAGCGTTGGGATGTCGGCCTTGGTTAGGCGGTGTGAGCCGGGGCGTTGCGGTAGCGCAACTTCCAATTGGCTGCGATGTCTTATAGAACCCGATTGACCTTTCATTTAAGTCTCTTGAGGAGTTCCATGTAAAATTTTGCGTTGACGGCTTGTCCAGGTGGAACAAATTCATGCCCTTAGTGCCAAAACAGACAATGAGCATCGTTTTCACTTTGACCTGGTGCACCGACACAGTCTTATTATAACTGATTTAGTTCAAATATTTTCATATCTATAAAATGTAAGGTTTACAGTAAGGATGTTAAAGTCAAAGCAAATAGAAAGTTGAAACGAGCTTTGACTTTCACTTGTGCCACAGTTTTTGGTGCAGGTTACGAATGGAAGCTTTTTATGACAGGTGAAATATGGGTTATACTTTTTCATTGAAATAAAAATTTAGCATCTTTCAGTATTCACGCTTTTGTCAAATATTTCGTCTTTGTTGCGAATTAAAAGAAATATTTGAATTCAACTTAACCGTTAATTCACCTCTAAGAGCTGTCGTACAAGTTTATAATATTAGCACCTCTATCATAGGGTTACTAAGCGTGGGAATGTTTCAGTCTCCCAATCTTTTCTTTGTTTTCATTGCAGAGGTTTGTGTGTTCGGGTTTCGTTATTTCACTTTGTGGTTTCTATAATTATGCGATGTAAGATAAATGACTGATTGTACCATCGTACCTGATCCTGGTACTGGAGCAGCCAGCGGACCTCAAGCCAACACGTAGGCACATTGAATTTCCTCTTTGCGGCTAGAAGGATATACCGCCTATTTAATATGTCGACAAGACTTCGTTAGCGATGCCAAGCCTTAATGGGCATCGGCGAATTTGTCATTTGGACAGGTGAGCTTATGTATTTACTTCACCACCCCATTAATCCCCGGAACTTCTAGAGTAGCCTTGAAAACATAAAATTAAGTTTAACATTTTTATCAAAATTTATCTTAATAGAAATGTACATATTTACATATACGTAAATAAAAGATATAATTCAAAATTGTTTAATTTTAAATAAAATAAAAGTATTACGTCTTAAACCTCGTCTTCTCAAAATTAAATTTTTAAACAAAACACAAAACGGCTGTACAGAAACACCCTTTATGTTTTGATTCTAAGCGTTTAAGCACAAACACGCTCATTAGACTGATTGCGATATTCCGAAGAATTCACATTTGACACAAGCGCGAAATTAACCACCGACAAGCAAAAAATTACGATAATTGTTCTAACGATTTACGCGCCACAACGTAGTTTGCGAACTTCCGGAAGAGTTGGCCATACGCGAACCCCATTGATTGCTACTCGATTTTTACTTGTATCTTTTTTCTCCGATTTCGGGCAAAGATTTGAACTTTTGTTCGCATTTGCGTAAATAATAAATAAATATATAAACTCATATTTGTATCGATTATATGCATATTAATACATATGTATGTATGTGTGCGTGTAGGAATGCTGACTGTGCAAAACCAGCTGATGAGCGGCCGGCAAGCTGAATGGCAGCTTTGAATGACCCGCTGAAGGCATTTGCGGCGCCAAGCGTTTAATGGACAGACACACATGCATACACCTGTACGCGCTTATGTAACATTGTTGACTTGAGTGTTGGCGCATGGCAACATATGTAAATACAAACATACACAAATACTCACACACATAGAAATGTAGTTGACCGACAAATTTTGCCCTTTTATTTTGTTTATTATTATAATTTTATTTGTTTTGTTAATTTCTGAATTATTTTTGCAAATAAATGAAAATGAACAATGGCTATTGAACTAAACTCTAAATCTGTCTTGAATAGTGTCCGTCAACATGAATGGAGCAAAAACCAGCCAAGTAAAAAAAGAAGCAAAACAAGTCATTTATATGAAACACGCAAAAATTTTGAAGAACGCCACTTGAAGACAATTGAAAGATACATATGTATGTATGTTAGATTTGAACTTGAAAACGGGCTATAAAGCATCCGAATTGGATTGAATATGCTTTCTGCAACCCGCGCGCATGCGCACAACTGCCAAAATTATGGGCTCATACATGAATTTGGAGAATGCCCAATAGATAGTATATTATATACACATAAATATATATATAAATTACAAAAACAAAAAAATAGGTTGAGCTTAAACATCGTCATCTTTATCCATATGCATGTATGTGTGCAGTGACACCAACAACAACGCATTAAACACCGCTAAACTCAGCAATTTGTTTACTTTCGATTTTTTTCTTCCGTAATTGAGCAGTGGGCGCTTGTTGCTAGCACCATAATTAAATAGCAAATTAACTCCAGCAACAAAATACGGTATCCAAATGCTGAGTCTTCACTTCATCTCGTTTGGGATGCTCTAAACGATCATACACCGCACCACATATTCATATGTATATATGTATGTATGTATGTATGTATGTAGAAAAGTGTAATAAAACTAAAGTGTACGTAATTGCCAATGCGTAGCACATACACACACACACACACACACACATGTAGATAGAGCAATTTATTTGCTCATATTTCGGTAATTATATTTAAATTTACACAAAATATTTTTGGGTATAAATAACATGTACTTTTTGCAATTAAAGCATAACACATTCTTACCTTCAATCATTAAGTAGCATTAAACAGCAATAATGGTAAGCGAAATCCACCAGCAACACCAAACACAGGCTATGCTTTTTCAAAGGATAGTGAAAGCGTAGCTCAACAACTACAAATACTATACAAACTCTTTTATATTACAGAGATTCCTTCCGATTGCATTTGCTGTGATAGCAGTTGTTCGTGCGGCTACATTGCCGGCCGACTATCTGCCACCCGTTGTGGATAACAGTTTGCCTGTACAAGAATACTTAGCACCAGTTGACGAGGCTGCACAAGAACAAACTGTGCTAGCCGATGATGGTTACCGTTATAAGGCAGTACATCGTCTTAAACTTCGTCATCGTCGTGATGTAAATGAATTACCTGAAAATGAATACCTGCCACCCGCAGAGGAAGTCCAAGAGAGCGCTGTAGAAGAATCCGTTGAGCCTGCTGCTGAGGTCAAAACTGAATTGGGTGAAGACGGTTACCGTTACAAGACAGTTCGTCGTCTAAAATACCGCAAACGCCGTGATGTTGATGAAGTGCCACAAAATGAGTACCTCCCACCCACTGAAGACGCTCAAGAATCCGTTGTTGCTGAGGTTACTGAAGCCGCTGAGCCATCTGAGCCCGCTGCTGAAGAAGGAACCGAATTGGCTGCTGATGGTTACCGTTACAAGACAGTTCGTCGTCTAAAATACCGCAAACGCCGTGACGTTGATGAAGTGCCACAAAATGAGTACCTCCCACCCACTGAAGACGTTCAAGAATCCGTTGTTGCTGAGGTTACTGAAGCTGCTGAGCCAGTTGAGCCCGCCGCTGAGGAAGGAACTGAACTGGCTGCTGATGGTTACCGTTACAAGACTGTTCGCCGTTTGAAATACCGCAAACGCCGCGATGTTGATGAAGTGCCACAAAACGAGTACCTCCCACCCACTGAAGACGCTCAAGAATCCGTTGTTGCTGAGGTTACTGAAGCTGCTGAGCCAGTTGAGCCCGCCGCTGAGGAAGGAACTGAACTTTGGGTGCTGATGGTTACCGTTACAAGACTGTTCGCCGTTTGAAATACCGCAAGCGCCGTGATGTTGATGAAGTCCCACAAAATGAGTACCTTCCACCCACTGAAGACGCTCAAGAATCCGTTGTTGCTGAGGTTACTGAAGCCGCTGAGCCAGTTGAGCCCGCTGCTGAGGAAGGAACTGAATTGGCTGCTGATGGTTACCGTTACAAAACAGTCCGTCGCTTGAAATACCGCAAACGCCGCGATGTTGATGAAGTTCCACAAAACGAATACCTCCCACCTACTGAAGATGCTCAAGAATCCGTTGTTGCTGGAGTTGCTAAAGCAGCTGAGTCACTGAAGCCGCTGAGCCATCTGAGCCCGCTGCTGAAGAAGGAACCGAATTGGCTGCTGATGGTTACCGTTACAAAACAGTCCGTCGCTTGAAATACCGCAAACGCCGTGACGTTGATGAAGTTCCACAAAACGAATACCTCCCACCTACTGAGGATGCTCAAGAATCCGTTCTTGCTGAGGTTGCTGAAGCCACTGAGCCTACTGCTGAAGAAGGAACCGAATTGGCTGCTGATGGTTACCGTTACAAAACAGTTCGTCGCTTGAAATACCGCAAACGCCGTGACGTTGATGAAGTTCCACAAAACGAATACCTCCCACCTACTGAGGGTGCTCAAGAATCCGTTGTTGCTGAGGTTGCTGAAGCAGCTGAACCTGCTGAGCCATCTGAGCCCGCTGCTGAAGAAGGAACCGAATTGGCTGCTGATGGTTACCGTTACAAAACAGTCCGTCGCTTGAAATACCGCAAACGCCGCGATGTTGATGAAGTTCCACAAAACGAATACCTCCCACCTACTGAGGAAGCTCAAGAAACTGCTGTTACTGAGGTTGCTGAACCTACTGAGTCTGCAGCTGATGATGATACCGTCTTAGCTGACGACGGTTACCGATACAAAGTAGTACGTCGGCTGAAATACCGCCATCGTCGTGATGTGAATGAACTACCCGCTAATGAGTACCTGCCACCAACAGAGGAAGGCCAAGAAGTTGCGGAGCAGCAACCAGAAGAAGAAACAGCTGCGCTCGCCGACGATGGCTATCGGTACAAAACTGTGCGCCGTTTGAAATATCGCCGCCATTAGTTAGATCAATTGCATTTTAAGACACATAGGAACAAAAAGCTATTATTCATGTACATAAAACATATAGGCAAAGGTATACACTTAAGATATGAAGGAAGGAATGAAGTAAATCACGAAAAAACATAAATAAATAAAAATAAACGAAAAATAATTCAAAATAAAGCAAAACGGTTACTCATTGGCGCGATATTTATCAGGTAATGCCTTATCAAGTGTTGCGTTGCAGCAAAAAAGCTCACCATAAAAAGCTGGCTTATAGTACCCCTTCACCGTTAGGCATCCAATACCCATATAGTCTTATCTTATCACTTCCAGCGCGAAACTTGCCTGGAACGCTTATCATACTTTTGCGCAGAGGTCGTACTATCGCTTGGTGCTACGCGTTCAGTTTAACGAAGACATTCACAGAAATCTTACTAAATTTTAGAACGACTCGTGCTTTGTATAAGTGCAACGAAATATTTTCATTTAAATTTTATATTACAGTTCTGAAGAAGTTATTACAAAATGCATTTGGTGAAAAAGAGTGCAACTTATTTGGTGATCTTTCTGGGTAAAATATAGTTATAGATATTTATATAACTATGTACATAATACGTTATGTTTCTCTGTGTGTTTGACCTACATAAATTCGTATGTCATACATACATATTTAATATAAGTATATGTATGCACATTTCTTTGTTCTTATGAAATTTATGCAATATTTGTAACATGCTTCGGTTCGGAATTCTCTACACCTGCTCGCTAAAAAAGTGAAACTCTACAAACATTTTTTATTTGCTTATCAGTGCTGTTTGTATTTATTTACAAAAGATAAGAAAAACAAAGATGACTCACATTACAAAAAACGCTTATTGTGCATACACATAAATACAGTTATTGTTAGTCATTAACCACATGGAAATATGTGGCGCAACAACAACTGGTGAATAAATGAAAGTTATGCTAGAATTTTCAACACAAATGAATTATAGTTATAATCCAGTATTTGTGCTTGAATACCTTTGAATTGCGGTGTGCACATATATATGTATGTATGTATATGAATGAGGTCATCGTTGCAGATACTAATGTAGTACTTTATTGTAAAAGTAAGTAAGGGTAGTAATCAAAAATAAAATAAAATACAGTTAAAGAAAAATATACGCAAGAAGTGGTTCAAAGATTCAAGTCTAATATTTGTTGATTTGATGAATAGGTCACTAGTAATTATGATAGTTGCCTTTGTGAAGAAGTTTTCCTCACATTTGAGTCTGAATAGTCTCCGTGCTATTGGTTAAAACATTCATTTAAGGATTGTCTGTATTTTAGAAATGCTTTAAGTAGTTTAGCTTTGGTTATACGAGGCTTGGCTGTGACTAAAACAATTCTTACATTATATTGAGTTTCCCTCGGCAATTAGGTTTACCATTATAGTCACGCTTATCCAGTGAATAGGGTAAGTGGATACCTCATTGGAGTGGTACTCTTACTCTAACTCTTTATAGTATGCCAAGTCGGTGCATAAATATAGAAATATAGTAAATTGTAGGAGTGGTTAAGATATTGTTACGAGTCAATTGGATAAATTAAACTTCACTTTTCTAATCGTATTTAATCAGAAGAGTTTATTGAAGAAGTGAAAAATACTCAGAAATAGAAATCAATCTTTACTTATTCCTATAAATTTCAATATTATATATACTCGTAAAGTGGTGATGCTGGTTTCAAATCAGCTACAATCATGCTAGAATTATATATTTTATAGTACAAGTCCAGCGTTGACATTCTTCGATCCCAAAACATTTACCAAAATATATTGAATGGATGCATCGTTGATCGTTAAGTATCTGTCTGATGTCAAGGCAACGATTTCCAGGCACTGTTTCTTTATCTTTTATGATGACTCCATATGAAGCAAGCTATAATAAAATAAGTATACAACCGTCTAAATGCATTTTGTCACTCAAATATTTGGGTTGTGATAAAATAGTCTACCCAAAACACTTCTGCAAGCTTTCGTAGTCCTGATTCCATGTCAAATTTGCGCGCTCATTTTAACTCCACATGTCCGAGTCAGCTTTGTTCAGATGTATGAAATAATTATTCAGGGGTGTTATTGAATCCAAGAGATAATTGCAAACTAATTCTGATTTTCATTGGTGTCACAGAATCTGTTTGGATTTTCGTCTTTTCGAACATACGCAAAACCAATATTCGAATCAGCTGTTTACTAATGTGACAAAACTTGCAAATGAATACATTTGGAAGGAATACTATTAAAGTTTTTAATAAGTTCCGAATTAAAGAAATATTTTTAGAAAAACATTTATCGAATGAATAAAGACGCATTTGGGGGTTAAATTACGTTTACTACGTTTTGTAAATCTAATATCTTTAAATATCCGAATTTTTTTATTTCAATAATTAAGACATTTCGTGTTTTATACTTATGCTTTCCCCTATAGAAATAAAGATAAATTAATTCGAAAAAGTAAATAACTTGATTTCTTAACTTACATTTCAAATCCGTAAGCGACTACTTTCTTGCTTTGCTTCTGATAGCAAAACCGATAAAATTGGTTTTCGTGACACCCAAATCCGATACAAATTCTGTTTCGAATATCAAACCATAATTCCATAACACCCCTGATTATACCAAATTTTTATAGGCATCTGAGGTCTTAATTACCTCACATGATTCTTGCCAGAGGGGATATTATTGTTCTATATATGAGAAATTGTCTCAAAGAGTCCCATATATCTCACAAAGTGGCTGAAAAAGAACTCTTGCTTTCTTAGCTTGGCATTCATATAAATATTTTATAACTTAAGTCCGCAGTAAAAACAATCTAAAATTGTCGACTCATTCTAAGTTCTCTCTTCTGAATCTGATTTGACCAGAAAACGAAATTTGAAATGTTAGGTTTAAATATTTTGAATAATGTCATCTGTTTTTGATTCATGGCCTGACTTAGAAGAATAAAAACCAAATTTTTAAAAATGATGGATATCACGTAAAAAAATACTCGTAAAATCGTGAAAGATACTAGTGTCAAAAAATAAAACCTTATGCTAGCTCCAAAAAAAACATACTCGAAATTTCCGTTACTTGCAGCCAATGCAACTATTGTCAGATTTCCATGTATAATCGACATTTATTTTGAAGCAGAGGGCCAAAGTACACAAAACTGTCAGGAAGGGTGTGGCATAAGTATGAACAAATTTATGGGAATAGGCTTAAAGTGTCAGGGATGTGATTGTAGCAACAATAGCAACAGTTGGAGCAAGAATGTTTAGTTTTTACATAAATTAAATCGAAACAGCCGCTTACACACGCTCGCATAGAATAACAAAATGGAATTATGCAACGCAAACACTAACAAAGAACAGATAAAAAAGGAACTATTCTCCAGTTGGCACAGGTGCACCTCATGCTGGCGCTGGGCGTTGTCCAACACCGGAGGTTAGCCAAGTTTTATGGGCGACGCCAAAGCGTGTGCACCTGAACCCGCACCAGCCAACGCACCACATTGCCACCATATTATTTTCTTTATTTTAGTTTTTTTCGCTTTGCTTGACCGCTGTGGCAGCATTGTTGTTTTATTTCACGTAACTGCTGTGTTGTGGGTTATACAATGCTGCAGCGGATGCTGGAGGTACGCGAGAGTCCGACGTTGATAGTGACACTGATGATGATGAACTGTTTTTTGCCTTTTACTGCACTTTTTGTCGGGTCAAAAAATGGCTTTTATTTATCGAGTTCCGCTACATTTTTCGTCGTTCTTTTTCGATGTTTGTTTCTTGTGTGTTTACTACCGTTCGCACGAGGTTTACTTTAGGCCATTGTTGCCTTTGCTCTTGCTTTTTTACCTGTTTCCCCGTATTGCGTAAGTAATGGATTTTTATGCAGATTTTTCCGGGGCGCTTCATCGACATTAATGCACTGACGAACGGCATGAATATGTACATATGTATGTCTGTTCAGCCTGCGTGATTTACACATGTTCGTATGTCTGTGTGCATGTTTATTTGTTATTTTAATGTAAAAAATGCTGTTGGAATAGAGGCATTCTTTATAAGCTCAGCCAGTGTCAGAGCCTGCATTTTAGTTGCAGGCGGTAATGAATTTTCGGAATTTATTTCACTCGGATTAGGTAACTCTGATGTAAAATATTAGCATTGCATTCAAATACTTTTCAATTACACGTGGACAAGCTGGAAAACATTTCAAACGTTTTTTGAGAACTTTAAAAAAATTTGTTCTACATGTATGTATATTAGAGTGGGTCAATTTTTTTCTTGACAAAGCGGTTATCAAAATCGTAAACTACGATGAATTCTAAGAAAATTTGCCCAAGAAACCATGGGTCTAAAATGAAAATCGAGCCTCCGGTTTTTAGCGAGAAAGTTTCGTATATCGTATTTTGTTAAAAAAAAATCCAATTCCTATTCCACTGTCGATTGTTTGCTTGTTTTGTAGCTATCGAAGCTAATTTGCTCAAATTTGGTATGTGATGTTGTATTTAAGCAGAAAATTCGACAGTACAGAAATTTTTTATAGGGGGCGTGGCACTGCCCACTTATGAGTTCATATGCATATCTCTGGAACCACCTCACCGATTTCGTTCAAATTTGGTATACATATTACACAATGCCTACTTAAGAGATATCTGGAAAATGATCGAAATCGGATAATAACCACGCCCACCTACCATATAAAGGTAATTTTTGAAAACACTAAAGATCGGAAATTTTAATAACTGTTGAAGGGAAACATCTTGAGTTTGGTATTCGGTGTTGTATTGCAGCCAGAAATTCGACAATATGAAAATTTTGGCATGTCACCGCCAACTTTTGAGTGCATATGTAAATCTCTGGAACTTCTTTATCGATTTCGACTAAATTTGGTACACATTTTAGATTGTACCTAGTTAGGTGAGATTATGAAAATGATTAAAATTGGGCAAAAACTACGGCCACCTCCCATATAACGGTATTTTTCTGTACGGTCACTGCTTTATGTTTTTGACTCTAGTAGTTGTTACTATTTTCCATTTCATTTATTGAAAAAAAAACAAAATGAAAAGTTTCTCGTTAAAAACCGGAGGCTCCGTTTTGATTTTAGAGCCATGGTTTCTTGGGCAAATTTTCTTAGAATTCATCGTAGTTTACGATTTTGATAACCGCTTGGTGCAGTTTTTTTGCTCCATACAAATTGACCCACTCTAATGTATATACGTATGTATACTCCAAATGTTCAAGATAAAACTCCGTCTTCATACTCCAGCAAAATACATTCGTCCATAGTTTAATGATTGGTTAGATTTACGACAAAGTCGAAATTAAATATTGGCAATTCACGGAGTATTTGCGCTTAAAGGTAAGGGTGAAGCCAAACATTTAATTCCAGAATAAATTCTTTTCTACAGAAAGTCCTTTGTTCAGATACATTTTTTCCATCAAACGCATTTTCATAAAATCCATCAACAAGGTTGATCTAAAGTTGAGAACATTATCCTACGAATAACATCAAAGCACATAATAGAAATTAAAGTGAACACTTGATTCAAAATTTACATGGATAATATAAGAATAAGTCTAAGAATCTAAGTAACCTTTTTCGACAGGCTGACGTATTTCCAAAAGTAGTTAGTTTCGAAGGGTTACCAGATAATGTATGTATATCAAGTTTTCTTAGGTTAGGTTAAGCTGATCAAATTCGACCCGGACTGCGAGTGCAGTTTTTAAAGTTGGAACAACTTTTTGATATTCGTGGTAAGCTTGATCTCTATATGCCAATTAGGGTGTGTTGAGCAGCTATTTTTATAAGACGAGAAAAGTGTTTCTGCAGATATTTGCAATGGAAAAATATTAACAAGAGTTTGCTTGAAATTTTATGTTTCCAATGGATTCCAAGCCGGGTACGACCTCTACTCGACGATCGCAAAATAGTTGGCTTGGTGGCGTAGCTGAAGACCCTACATTCATCAAACGCATCATTATTGGTGACGAGATTTGAGTGTATGAATACGGCGTCTAAACTGTTCAACAATCTGGAGAACGGGGCTCCAAAAATAAGTCAAAAGCGAAAGGGACAAAAAATCGCTGAAAGCACTGAAGGCCATCTCAGTTGATACTTATAGCAAGCGTATGGAAAACTGCATTTAGTTTTGGCATGCTTGAAAAAAATTTGAAAATGGTCTCCAATAAAGATTTACATTTGGATACATGAAGATGTAGTCCGTGTCGAATTTGATAATTTCTTATCCTGAAGTCTTTGCAGAAATTATTTACTAAACTTAATTGTTTTGCTATTTAAAATTTATGATTGAAATCAACATTTTGTAATTTTTTTTTTAATTTCTTCAATATTATCTATGGACGCATACAATATATATATCAAATGATACACCTGTTTTTAATTAAAATACTTTAGAAATGAAATTGAAAAGCACATTTTCGTTAAATTATTATATTTTTTTCAGTTCTGCTTGCTTTCTGCACACAGGAATCTGAGGCGACCAGACGTGTGATGCGCGGACGTAGGACACTCACACGCCGCTACTTTAGTAAGTTGAGCAAAATAAAAAGATTTGGTTCAATATATGTGCAACAATTGGCCGTTCTTCTATCTAAACTGTTCAAAACTAAAAACAAAGTGAAAACAAAATTAAAAAAATTATATTTTTTATTTCTCTTTTATTATTTTATTTTATTATATTTAAATTTTCGCTTAATTCTGCTATATAATTTCACTTACATGAACATTTTTTACTTTTTAGCTGGCATGGCTATACCCGGCTGGCTGCTGGCCGTTCTCATAGGTATCGGCGAACTCATACTGGGCGGTGCGCTCTACTTGGTCATGAATCGTATGATACTTGCCAAGCCAGCACAGGAGACCAACACATATACGCCAGCGAAACAACAAGAAGTTTAAACAAAAATATCGAATCCAATGTTAGAATAATAAAAGTTCAGTAAAAATATTGAAAACTGTATCACATACATGAATACGTGAACACAAACTCATATGTGAAGACAAAAACCGTAAAACTTATATGAAAAACATCGCAGCCAAACGAGTGACTGATGCAAACGACCTGATATACTATATTTCTAGTGCATATCATTAGCCTTATAACAACACTATTTTTTTGTAATTAATAACAGATAATGACAATAGCAATAATCAACCAAATATCCATTACTACCGCAGCAAAGAAAGCTCTAGCTTAACATTTCGATTGTATTTTCTGTTTTTTTACAAAATCCTAATAAACGATCTTAATCGATCTAAATCGCTGTTTTTTCTTGGTGATAAGTTTCTTAATTGACATCAGTTTATTGATTGCAGCACGTGGCCCATGATTTTGATGTCACTGCAAATTTTCACTTAACAAAGTTAACAATTTTGAAATATGCTCTGCGCCCCTGCTCAATTTTCGTTCCATCAGTTGCAAGCTATTGCACATTCCGGTATTGCCCTTCCCAACATCTATATCTCTGCTATTCCTGCTTCCGCTAAGTTTGCCCTTTTCTTCCCGAACCTTTTGTAGCTTTTCTCTGCTTATCTCGATGCTGCACTTGCATTAACTTTTGCAATTTTTCCCCAACATTTACCGCTACATTATAATTTTCACTTCGGTTTGGTTTTTCTTACTCCGTTTTGTTTTTCCTCTATTTTTTCTTAATTTGTTTTTTGTTAATTAAAAACTTTACTTTTGCTGCAACCCCTGATAAATGCACTACTGCATGTTGCAGCAGAGCTGAGCTGAACGCTGCTCCTTTTGGGCACTTTTCGCTTTAATGCTCTGCTCTCTCTGTGGCCTTTTGCCTTTTCCAACACTTTCAGTTTAATTAATAAATGTTTCGAAACCTTTCAAAACAGCACAACTCAGTTCATTGTATTTTGGCCAAAATTGAACAATACTTTCTATACGCTCCTGCAAATTAGAGTGGATGTATGGCAGGACGCATGTGGGCATGCGTATGAATGTAGGCAAAAGTATGGCAACAAAGGAAAAAATATATCATTACCAACTAACTAATGGCTTTGCTAACAAAGTAAATAAATTAGTGGGAGATTTTGGAGTAGTTTAGTAAGCATCAAATGAACTTTTTAATAAAAGGTGTAGAAGGCTGCCATTTGTTCGCTAATTTTTATTAGAAAAATGTAAGATATGAAAACAGTGTAAACCATAGAGATTGGGAAATCTTACTGTTGATCATATTTTTTAGCAGTGTTGCCAACTGTTTAGAAATATTAACCAAGCTACAGCACGAAAAGTAAAATAAAAATGAAAATATAATAATATTTCTGCTGGAGATCTCTTCGTGAAGAATGTCATATTCAATATATTAGTGGGAAAAGGAGAGTTGTCCCATGTTTAAACAACATAAGTCAAGAAAATAAAAAATAAAATAAAATTTGGGATGAACATTGTTTTAAATTGTTATTTATTTAGAATACGAAAACAAATTGCAAATACTTTTGGAAAGAGTCTTCTTAAAAATTGTAAGTCAGTAAGGGCTATTTCAATAATTAAAGGAAATATTTATTATTTATTAAGAAAATTTTTTATTTAACACTTTAATATGTTAATCGGGAAAACACCGATTTTATAAAATTCCAATGTATTTTTAAGCAATCCTTGCTAATGCAACAGTAATTCGCTTTAATCTGCTATTGTGTTTTTCATTTTATACGATTCAATGAATTTTATATTTTCAATTCAATACTTTCTTTGTTTGCATTGGCATTTGGCAGTAAATGTTTTTGTAGCTTTTGAGTTGGTATTTCAGCAAATTCAATAGACGACCGACTAAGTGGAAAACAAAGCAAATGAAACTAACTTATATATACCATATACGTACGTATAATTGTGGTTATGTGTTTGACAAGCAATTTAGAGCGCAGGCCAATGATTTTATAAAACACTTTGTTTTTTCACTTTTCTACTTTACCACTTTGCTCTCGAGAAATAAAAAATTGACTTTTATTTTCGCTTAAAATTATTATTATTTTTTTGCAAACACTTGTCACTTAATTTTGTGAGTTTAGTTTTTAACACAACTGTACACATGACAGGGCGTAAACTATTATTCGGAATTTTGCTAAATAGCAAACAAACTTCAAAGCAAATGACACTAACATTCACGCAACTTGCTATTTTTATTTCACTTCGTTAGACGCTGTTTGTATTGCTTAATACACTTTTATATAGCAGAAAGTTGAAATTGTCAGAAAATAACATTCAATAATATAACCGTATATAGTATAGCATAGTATTTAAATATTGATACATTGCACAGTATGTATCCGGTACAGTACAATCGAAATCTAATGACGCTCTTTCCAGCTGATGACAATCAAGTTTCTAATGTGCGCCTAAAAGTATACAGCCTATTTTTTCAAAGCTCCTAAGCTTTTACACATGTGAAATACATATGTATTGGATACAACATTTTTAGTGTTCGTTTAATACATGAATTTTTGTTCGAATAAATAATATTAGTAAGAAAATGGATTTCCACTTCGTTAATCATCGCTGCAGATATTGACGTCCACTAAAACTCAAAAAAATCATAAACTTCGGTTACAACGCATCTTTCAAAGCCTTCCCAAAAAAAAAAGATCCAATAAGCTACATGCTATAGCTGAGCACCGAAGACGGTGAACGCAGTGGACGCCCAAAAGAGGTTGTTACCGACGAAAACATCAAAAAAGTCGGCAAAATAATTTGGTTCACCGTAATGTGAAGTTATTCGAAATAGTAGACACTAAAGATATCAACAGAACGTGTACAGCATATCATTGAGGAATATGTATTTATGTAGAAGGAAACTCTGTTCAAAATGAGAGTAATAAGGGCGCACTTTTGACCACAAATAACAACGAGTTGATGATTCGGAGTAGTATTTGGAGATGTTCAAGCGTAATTAACCCATAATATGGATCCATCATTTCACTCAAAAATTCAATAGATAATCATCGAAAATGGAATGTACACTATGAACCCATTCCAAAACAACGCACCGTGTTAGAAGTCTGAGAAAACGCTGGCAAAAATCTATGAATTGTGCTTTGAATTGCATCCGCATACAATAAAATGAATTTTTCCAAAAATATGTCTTTTACTATGTTAAGCCCGAGACTGTTAAATTGAGCTATTTTACACAGACGGGCAGGCAAACACATAAGGGTAAATCGACTCAGCTCGTCTAGCTGATCATTATACTTATATTTTATAGGATCTCCTTCGGAAGTGGGATTTTTGTTCGCAAATGGTAATACTTTCAGTAATTAAGCAGAGAGAGCTACGGCGGCCAACCTTCTTGGTTTAGTTATACACCACTCTTTCCATCAAAGCTGGTCTTATTACAGAAGAACAGATATCGACGCTGACCAAAGGCAACATTAGTTTCATTTTTTTAGGGCTATACGTCGTTTTCGCGAAGCTATTCGTAAAAAGAGGCCGGAATTATGGGCTGACAACTCTTGGTTCTAGCACCACGATAATACACCGTCGCATACTGCATTGATTCTTCATAACTTTTTCGCCAAATTTTCAAACAATATCGCGCCGTAACCACCGTATTCGCCTGATTTGATTCGTAGCTCCGTGTGGCTTCTCTCTTTTCAACAAACTCAAACGACTGCTCCGGGGAAAGCGTTTTAAGTCAATTGAAGACATTAAACGTGTGTCGCTAGACGTATTGAAGAATATTTCGGAAATTGACTTTAACAACTGTTGCGCAGATGGGAAAAACGTTGGCGCAAGTGCATTGGAAAATGAAAGTTTCGAAATTGAAAATAAATTTTGGCGATTCTTATGTTACAATTGTTCCAGTATTGAGTAATCGTAATGTGTTTAAGTACATAGAGCATAAATGCTACCACCTCAAAAGCCACCCAATATTTTCAACTGTTGGTAGTGATATGTTCACAGTGCTCTCAATAATCATTACCTATGGATTGTCTCAATATCCGTTTATCATTAAGTTGAACCTGTAGAGGCGTACGTATTAAATGCATGTCTTGCCTAGTGCTAAACTTAATATCAAATATGTGGGCATTTGTATGAGTTATGGGAGCTGCTGAGAGTATGTACTTGTATGTATTTAAATATCCATAAGTTAATGAAAGTCGTCGTGCACACTTGTATGTTGATAGGTGCCTTAATAACTGCTGCACTGCTTATTAGGTCGATGTAATATGCACATACACCTACATATGTAGATATTAAGCCTAGTAATCTTAAGCCAAAACCGGCATCTTCAACCCTAAACTTCTGTTGACAAACACTCACAGTTATGACTATTTTGAAATGGATATCTCATGAATTCTATCTTTGAGCAGACACATGTACTGAGAATTTCAAATTTGCATTAAGATTCCATAAATCCCATTCTCCTATTACCTATTCTTATTATATATTCAAGGATATATTGTTTTTGGAAACTTCGTACTTATTCACGCTCAACAAAACGTTGTCGACATCATTTCCAAGCGATTCCATTCTTGTTTTCGTTCTCAATTCGGTAAAGAAACTTTATAAAAAAAAATCATTAAGCAAATTTTTTTATTATGAATGGAAATAAAAAAAATTAAGCCCACACCTTACAAAACCAATATATTATACGTCATGTACATTTTAATAAATATTTTTAAAATAATAAGCAATATCCGATATATATTTCATTCACAAAAATTAAAGTAACCTCAGCTGCCAACTGCGTCCGGCGCTCGCGGTGGCTAGGAACCGATGCAACAACATCGTAGCTTCTGCGCTGTGCAACGTAACGTTTACTTGCGTATTTTGCCTTTTTGTCAATTTCCTTGTACTTCCTCAATTTTTTCTACACCGTTAAATCGTTTCTGTATTTGAGTTTGTTGTGCATCCGATCGGAAGTATTTACAGCAATGCAAATTCTCTCAACGAACGGTACATGCAGTACGTTTAGGTGGGGGCTCAAGTCAAAGCAGGCTATACATTTACTATATATGTATGTATATTAGGGTTGGTGAAAAATTCTAAGTTTTTTTTTTTTTCAATTCGTACTTACTTTTTATTCTTCATTTGCTTTTATTTGGGCTCAACTTAATCGAAAAAAGTTGTCAGTACCGGATAATATTACCTCAAAAATGCTAATTGAGTTACCAAATATTATTGCTGTAGAGGTGCTCTCTTTGCTCTTCAATGCACTTCCTAATTTCGGATACTATCCAATTTCTTGCAAAAAGCCACAGTTTATTCTGATAGATAAACCTGGGAAAGACTTAGCACAGCCATCTTCATAGAGACAAATCAGCCCTCTACCCTGTTTTTCTAAAATATTTGAAAAAGTACTACTATTAAAGATCCTCCACGAAAATAATACAAGACCAACCCACCGATTCGGGTTTCATGCAAAAGATAGCACGATACTCGTAAAGCAAATAAATGGAATTACTAACGAAAAAAAGAAAAGCGTTTGAGCACAGAGAAAACTGTTCAGTAATATTTCTAGCCAACTGCCATATAAATGAGAAAGAACAAAAGTGTTAGCATGACTATAAATGTGCCCGGCAGTAAAAACGAGCAATGTTTTAGTACCTCAAACGAATAAAGTAACTTTTCTAGGTATTCACTTAGATAGAAGACTTACGTGGAAGAAACATATATCTAGTAAAATAACTTGCATCAAGATAAGAGCTGCAATTTGAAATTGCTTTATAAATAAACACTCTAAAATTAGCCTAGACAATAAAGAGCTTATATACAATTCGGTCATAAAACCGATTCGGATGTATCGCCATTCAAATGTGGGGTACGACCTGTGCAACTAATATTTATATAGTTCAAAGGTTCCAATCGAAAGTGCTTAGAACAAGCACGAGTTTCCCTTTGGGTTTGGAATTCCTTTGGGTATTCCTATGGAAAAAAAAAGAAGTAGAGGACAATAGAATTAATTATAATATCTAAATTTCCAGATCACTCAAAACCATTGGCAAAATGCTTAGGACATTCCTGGGATCAAATACGCCTAAAAATAAAAGATATGCCTGCCTACTAAAGAGCAACGTATCACCAAAACAGCTCAAACACGGGCTTAAGCTTGTCTAACTTTTAAATAGATATAAGATTTTAGAACTTATAGTTAGGCTAAAAAAAACAGATCCAATAAATAAAGAAATATTGAAAAAAATAATAGTATTTATGTTGCACAGTGAATCACGAGCTGTTTTTGAACTAAAAACACTTTTAGCACCCGCTTGTATATTAAATTAATACTTAAATTCTTTATACATACATACATATATAGTCACCTCTATTTATGTTCCGCTACAAGCACGAACATTGCACGAATAGCTGTTGCTATCTCCAGATGTTGGCTTATACACTTATTTATAACATATTTTAATTGTTATGAATATCTTAAGTAATCAAAGTTGTGTTTTGATGATAACTTCACACTTTGCTAACAAATTTTGAGAATAACAAACAGTTTAGCACTAACTAAAATCTATTGTATCTTACTAAGCGATACAAAACAACTTAACTAAGCATATTAGAGAAAAATAGATGATAAAATATGTGCTCTACTAAAAACAATAACAATATTACTATAACATTATCAATCCTTTTTCACTTAACTCGAAATTAAACGATTATAGATAATTTTCAAAATGTTGATCTAACTTAAGTGCCCTTGAATAGGAGGTATTTTAAGTTGTTAAAAGAGTACATTATCTTACTTAACTCTTATTCTTAATTCATAGTTATTTGTTTTCGAAATAAATGAAATACAGTATCTGCAAGAAAACAAGAATTTCGAAAGCATGTTCATTTTCGTTTGATATCGAACTCAACATTTAAAGACCGTTATTGGAGCCATCGTATCCCACTAAATTAAACTGTTCGCCTGGTATCCAGGGTGAAGGTGAATTGACTTTTCTTCTCCTTTTTAGCAAGTGTATTTTACCGTAGGATCGGAGTAAAATTTCATCCAAATTGAACAAAGAGGAAATCTTACGTTCGAACTCTCGAAATCAGAATTAACAAACAAGGTAAAGTACGGTCTAATTAAACATAATAAACTATGCATTTAGTTTCTTTGTATGGAGTATTTTTGATTTATAAAGAGCAACTTTTGTATGCTTTTATTTGCTCGTTCCGTTCTGACATGGCTTGTGCTAAACTTACTGCTATCGATCTAATCGGCTAATAAATCAACAATTCAAAGTCGGCTCAACACATAATAAACAAATATTTACCGTTTTGGTCGACCACTTTTTACCATTTTTCCACTAGAGACATCATTCCATCAAAAATGTAAAACTTTCATCAGTGCAAATCGAAACTTTCGAAACTTCACAAATTTAATTTTGTACAAAAATTTCAAAATATAGCGAATTTCTTATTTATATACCACTGCAACGACATCTCTTGACAAAATACGAAAAAACTTTTTCGACTACCCAATATTAGACGCCTACATCAAAACGACTTGACTATAAAAACGCGTTCCCATTCGTAGGACAGTGGTGTCCACCTAATTGGATTAATATGTGGTTTTCATAGCCCGCTGAAGAGATCGTCAAAAAACTGTAAAATATTTATATATGTATATAACTGATCGGCGTGACGAGATGTGACGATTCATCTACTTCCCTCTGGCTGTAGACATACGAACTAATTCGTTTGTGTTGTGGATATCGAACTGAAAATTTTCACACCTTTTCAAAAAAGAAGAAGTCGGAAACATAGATATGGTAGTAATATAGCATATACTTAGCTGTCATACAAACTGACCGGTCAAAATCAAGATAAAGATTTTTTTAATCCGTGTATGCTATAACAAATGCCTTCGTGGAGGTTATTATAACTTTGGTTAGCCGAAGCTAACATTTTTTTCTTTTTCTTTTTTTTAATATATGTGCCTTTTATAATAAAAAAAATATATATTTTGTCATCACGTGATTGAGATTTCAATTTATTTAAATAAGTTTTCACCAACCTGAGTCCCTTGCTTGTCACTGTGGAAATGCCTTTAAAGTGCATTTTACACTAAAAAGCATATATGTGTATGTATGGATATGCTTTGAGCGTCTTAACCTCATTTCGATGTCATGCAATTTGCTCAACAACAATTAGGTTAAATTTTTTATGCGCAGTACATACATATGTATAGTATATGTCTCTAACTGTCGGCTAATTTCGGCATAAATACTTAATGCACAACAACAAAATTGAAATCAATTGTTCTAGCGCATTTAAGTACATAAATACTTAAAGCCGCAATAATTGAAATAAAGATGTGCAAGCCACGGACCGCCAGACGGCAGGTATCGGTACTTAAACTTTACTTAAAATTTTTACTTTGATTTATTTCAAAGTCAAGTATCGTTTGTCATTAATGAGACATCAAACGGGTGAATATGTGTTCTTGCTTATATATATGATGTATTTACGGCATTCGAAAGTAAATATAGCCGTAAATAATTGAAGAGAAATTCAAGTACTTTGTAAGTATATGTAAATATTTACAAACTACATACGCTGGAAAAAAAATCCGCTCAGAGCAACCACGCTTGTGCTATAAAAACGCAACGCTATCGACAAATGCACTCACGCTTGCGATAAAGTATAAGCTGCCGCATATGCACGGCCAGCGAACGGTTACTAAACATATCTGTTGTTTTTAACAATGAAATAGAATCGGTTTAAATGTGTATTTTTTTACTACACAAACAAACAAACAGACAGACGAACACTAACGCACACTTATCGCGCCGCATCGCCCGTCGAGATCGGAATTTAGCTACTACTGGTGCCAGCGGCGACTCTGCTGCCACCCCAGGCTTTGAGCGCTGCCATCAGCGCCACCCCCTACCAATACTAACATCTACACACAAATTCCCATACAAAAGCGCGCACCTACAATAGCCACATCTCTCACAAGGGGCTATCTAACGCGCCGCCTGTCGCTGCGCGGTGGCCAGCGGATCATCAAATCAGTCAGCGGCAGCGTCAAATTTCGCACAAACGCGCCAGCTGAATAACACACGACTAAATTGCTCAAACATTCCCCGGCAGTTGGGCGAAGCGAACACACACGCCAGCCAGCTCAAATAAGCATACAATAAATAGACTGCGCGCAAAAGTTTCCAACGAAAAGGAAGTGATACTCCTCGAGCGCTTAGGGTGCAGTTGCAAGCGCGTACACCGAGAATTTGTACGAAAACTCGCGAATTAAAAGAAAATCGAAAACAGCTCGCGCGTAAGTGTGAAACGCGTGCGAAACGTGAACGAAAGTTTTGCGCAAATTTAATATTTTTGCCGTTTTAACTAGCGAAATTGTTGTTGTTGTATTCTGCACATCAATACAGCTTGTGTGAATTTGTTATAAGACACGCGCGAAACTTTCAGCTCGAGCGACAAGCGCATTGAACTGATAAACCGACATTTTCGGCGTACATCCTAAGCGGTGATCCTTACCGAGCTGCGTATGTGTGCGTGCGTGTGCGTCTGCCGCTGCTAATGCTGCTACTTAGCACAACCATCTCATATTGAGCTGACAATTTCGTGGCAAAGCTGTGCGCAAATAAATTCCTTCACGTGCATTTATTGGTGCTACACACACCCGCACACACTTTATATAAAGACAGCAACACCGCAATCCGTCGACGACGCGCTTAAATAAGTTCAGCGCCCTTGCTTGTGACGTGCCGCCCCACTGCTGCGCAGTGCAATTGCCTGGATTCAAATTCTTTTGCTGCTGCTGCTTTTGGTGTACATCCGCTGTGACAAGATGCATTCGCCTGGCACCAAAGTGACTGGATTCGTTGTCCTGATGATTGTGCAAATAATTCTACTTGCACTCTTCTGGCTGTTCGTGCGTTATGGCGATGAAGCTTTGCCCCTCGCTGAAGGCGAAGAATTAGGCGAACCTCACGTTTCCAAATATCCGCGTGAGTATCTTGACAAAGTGTATTTTCTCAATGGAATTTAGCCTAGTTGTAAGTGTGCTGTAAGTGAAAGGCGGTAACAAAGCCTGCTGTAGGCGAAGTTAAGAGTGAAGAAAGTATTTGCCAGCAGAGAGTAAAGATAAATATTTATTTTTAGTTTTGGTATGAACGTGTTCACATGCCTTACCTTTTAGATTTGCTTTTATTGCCGAATCGATTGTTAAGTCGCCAGTCACAAGTAAAGCACTTTCCTAACGACCTTTATCTGGCGAGGTTAAGGTGTCGAATGTAATGCTACTACTGAAAAAGAAGATGCATACAACTGTCTAATAGCAATTGTAACAAATAAAAGAGGTTCATAAAAGGTTATTATTGGTTTTCTCAAACTCTTCCCAACCATCCTCATAACATTTCTATTTCAACTTGGGAAATTTGAAGCGCACCTTCAATTTTTGGAAGAAAGCGAAATAAATTCTTACTTAGCTGAGTTTTATACCTAAATAATAAAAGCAAAACAAATTTTAATGGATATTTCATTTAATCAAATTTTTAATATACATACTTACTTGCTAAGTGCACTCTATCAGAGCTTGAGAGTTTGCATCGGGCGACATGCTCTTTTAGAAGAAACCATGGATCATGAATCCGGTGAAAATTTTTAATTTTCCTATATAGTAGAATAAAGTAATTGCTGATATAAAATTCTTTTCTCTTTTTTCTTCTGCCTTACTGAAGATCGCAGCGTCGCAGAAGTACTCATGGCGTTTTTTTTTTCTCAGCTTGGGTATGTGGGTGGGGAAGAGTAGCTGGAGAAAATACGCAGTGGGTTTTTTCTCGAAGGGGCCAAAGGCAGAACGGAAGTTGAAGGTGGAGTTTTCTGTAAGAAAATCTTAGTCAATATTACCTTTAAGCAGTTTTTCAAGAATTAGTGGCTGCTACTAAGGTGGCAGTGAACGAAATGCTATGAAGTGAAGCCTCTTTATTGGAGGTGAGCATTCACTCCTGCAGCAGGTCGGTAATACTCACGCTAAGCTCGCTAACTGATGCCAGTCAAGGAGTGCCTGTCCTCACTAGCAGTAGCATCAAACTACTTCGTCATCAGATTCCTTTGAGTGCTGGTGGTCATAGAGAAAACGCTGGCATCTGCAAAGTCAATTAGCTTACTAGAGGGAATGGGACTGAGTTGGATCTCCATTGCAATATTGCTTCTAGCACTGGACCGATGGGACGCGTGTTTGCTTAGCAGGGCTGGTCGACGCTGCGCTACTGCATAACTGCAAGCTCCTTTTGGCTTTTGAGTTGAATACAGGAGATCTTCTGAATTACTTGCCCTTAGCAAAGTTCAAATTGCCGAGATGTCGGAGGCAAAATGTCAAAGTCGTTTGGAAAAAGCTGACTGAGGTTGACACATCTTCACAGTTTTACCTATGGCGAACTAAGAGACATAACCGAAACTGACATCTGCCATCTCAACAAATTTGTGATAGGCTCAAAAGGCTTCTTCGATCTGTAAGAGTCTTCGGATTTATCATATAGTAGTTTTAGGTTTTGCAAGGGACCAGCGTTCTAAGTTGTCCAAGTGAGATTCCTGTAAGGGTCTACCTCATAGCCTAAATTAACCTAACCTATATTGCTTTTTACAAAAGTAATGAACAGTTTATGAGGCTTTTATAAAAAAAATTTTGTAAAAATTTTGATGTTGTAATTTGTAATACCTGTGCAGATCGATAACAGTTCTACTCGGTCCTCGTAAACCTCGCCATAGAAAACCAACATTCATTGATTTAATTCCGGCGGACAAAAATATCACGAGTCAGAAGACTTGACAATAGACATCTGTTGATGGAATTGCAAATCACAGACAGTAAATTAGTGTTAAGTCGCAAATTCACAACAGTTGAAAGTAGTGACTGCTTATCAGTGTATGTAGTATACGTATCTCACTTAGTAGTGGCGCGGTAGAAATCAGAAACTATAATTCTTTTACAGAGATAAAACTACTTGGAATGAAATAATTTATTAGAACTGATAGTAAAAGATTCTATAGCTCAATATTTCTGATATGATATGATATAAGTTTCTGAGCGTGTACTTATCTGAAATTAATAACTATGCTAACAAGAAATATTTTGTAAGAAAATTTCTCACCAGCAAAGAGTAGATGAGTAAAGCTAATGACCATAAAACGGATATTCTAAGAGTAATATTACTTTTTACGCTAAATAAGTTTAGCAATGCAAATAAAATTAATTAATTTCAACAAAACCTTGCAGTTTTACATCTTATTCCATCGACTTTAAAATTGTAAGTCACGAGGTTCTGAGCAAATATGCTAATAGCGTGTTAATCTTCTATTAACAGTTCAAAAGTATTTGCATATCTATCAGCAAAATGCATGGCTACTAACGGCATAATACGAAAATCTATTAGCTTACTTCGTCGTAAAGTGATTTTTAGCAATTTGCAATATAAACATCAACATTACATATGTAAGTGTGCATGTGTGTGGGTGCCATAAACAACTGAGCGCTTATCACAACGGTGCGAACACTTCTCCAGCCGTCAAAGCGGCAAAGCTTCAACTAGAAAAAATTTGATAAATGTACGTACATACATTCACATACATGTATGTGTGAATGTGTGTGTGCATGTACATGCATGTAATTTAGACACTTATACGTATCATTGGCGCCCTTAGGCTGAAAAACTTTGACGTTTCCCATATGTTGGGATACAAGTTGTCAATCAAAATTTCTGCGCAATAAAATGATACAATCAAAATAAAAACAGCAACAAAAGCAATGCTGGCGGGAATCACAGTTTTGCATACTTAGCGAAAACACTGTAATGTACACAGTTACACACACACACGGTGCAGCATTTGCAACACTTTAATTGCTGATTGTATCGCTGGGCGCTGTTTATTGAAATGAAAAATTGATGTGACTGCGATTTGATGCTGAAATTTGAATTGCTTTTTAATAGCCGTTTAGCTTAACAGATAATTATTTATAAGTTTTGTGAATATTATACGAAAACTGGACACAAAAAATATATGGCATACAAATAGAGGTACAATATTCAGATTATTACATTGAGTTACTCATACGCTATGGGGTACGCAAAAGCAAACCATGAGCTAAAAATTGGTTTATAATATTTTTATAAATATTATACCTTGTTAATATTGTAATTGAATTTTTAATTTATACTTCGCGTGTTTTTCGAATTGGGAATTTTTTTTTCAGTAATTTGGTAGTACTGTTTGAGGCATCTATGCTGAATTTCACGTTAAAATATTCATTGATATTTGAGATACGCGTCGTTTTGTGAGGCTCTAGAGTGAATTCCGCATAGACCGCATTCGCCTGATTTACCTTCGCGTAACTTCTGGCTATTTAGCAAATTCGTATGACCACTCCGAGGACACCGTTTTGACTCAATTGAGAATATAAAAGCTTTTATGACCATCACGACGAATGATTTTTCCAAGTGCTATGATGACTGGAAAATTCGTTGGCATAAGTGTAATGCAGCGAGAGGAGATTACGTTGAAGGAGATTAAATGGACTAAATTCACCTTTCAATTTGATCACAGTAGTACACATGTAAATAAATTGTATTTTAAAAACGAAATTTCACTACTCATACATAGTGATAACATAGTGATAACGATGCTTTCTGTCCGATAATGTTACCCGGAATCGGCTGCCGACTTAGTGAAAACATTTTGTACAGAATTAAAAGGTCTTAAAATTAAAATAGGTCACGAACACCGACGGCGCTAAAAACCAGAAAATATTGTCCATACAATGACTTATGGTAAAAAAGCTGAATTTTAAAACATATTTTGCGATATTTTTAAAGATATACTCATATCTACCGCAATATGAAATAAAAATAAATTTTTGTCTTGTGGGTATCAAATATGACTTGCATTTTAAAGGATTGTTTCGAACAGGAAAGACTTGACTAAAATAAAAGAAAGGAAATATCTTTTCAGCAAAAAATAAAATATTAGTTATATATGGAGCATCCTAGCAATGCAAGAAAATGTGTTTGTAAAAATTAGATTTCACAATTGTTCAACGCACACATATAAATAAGAATTAATTTTTGCAGCTTTTGTGCGTCAAGCCTATTAAAGTCTCCATAATGTTGTATTAATGCGAAAACAATGGCTAAGCCAATTGAACAGTAGACAGTGTGTTATGGTTGCAAATGAGTAGTTTACGCTGAGGCATAAGTCTAACTGGACTGGAACTTCCTCACAGTTATGTGCTAATAACATACCAGCAAGAACATCGAATGAGGTCCTCTGTTGCCTTTTCAAACAGAAAAACTTTCACCGATAGCATGACAGTTTTCTCCCAAAACTATGATCTTTCATGATCAAAGGCTTTTTCGTCGAAACTTATTTTTATGGCAAAGTTGGGGATCAAAACTAGAGAGCAATTCACGAGCATTAAACATATCTAGAAGGTCTTTGAACACTTTGGGTAATGAATATACACTAATAAACTCCCTAGCGGGTTAAAATACAAGTATTTATATATTCGACTAAACACACGAGCAAACAAACATGGATACCATACTATTGTAAGCCTTGCAGATATGTGTGTGTGCATGTGCGCTTGCAGGGAGTTTATGGTTTATTTACAGTAAATTATTGAGAGCTTCGCGCACACATTTAGTAAATCCACCAACGCAAACGCGAGTACCTTGGATTTCTCACACTCCCACAGATGAGCCAGATAAGCCCCGCCATTAATCTTAATACAATTGGCTTTTGGCAGTGCAATTGCAACAGCCTAATTGAAGCAATTAGATGAAATTAATATGCATGGCATAAATACATACATACACTCACTTATACTGACATGCATTCACACATACATATATACTATATATGGACACACACGAATATGCGTATTTGCATATGTATGTACATATGTATGACTATGTGCGTGTGCGAAAGAATTTTTTTTACTTAAAAGCGGACTTATGGCGATTATGATAAATACATATAGATAAACATGTAAAATTATGTATGTATGTGTGTGTGCGGGAGTTGTTGCATGTTTATCTGCATGGCTTCAACATCAATTATAAAGCGATAAATTCGCTTAATAGACTGATGACAGAGTGAGAATGAGTGGCTCTGTGCCATTTTTAATTACTCTAACAAAGCCATTAATTGGATTTGACTTACAGCCCTGTCTATAACATACATACATATATGTACGTCTATAAATTTATTATAATTACGTTCAATTAACATGTATGCAGTTCCAAACTACATACACACATACATACATATGTCTATGCGGACTCATGTGATTATGATATTGAAGTGAAAAAAAGAATTAAATTAATTAATGACAGCACAAAAAAAGAACAAAAATTATAATAATTTAAACATAAGTTAAAAAATTTTGGAGAAAATTAAACGTATTCCATTTAGTATGCTAATTTCTAAAAATGTTAAAAATTTTAGTAAATATTTTTACTTAAACTTCATTCTTCTTCTTTCTTATAGACTTCCAAGATGTTCAGGTAATGATCTACATTGGCTTCGGCTTCCTGATGACCTTCCTGCGCAAGTATGGCTACAGCGCTACTGGTTACACGCTATTTTTGGCCGCACTAGTCGTACAGTGGTCAATTTTGGTAAAGGGATTCTTTCATATGGAAGATGGGAAAATAAGGTAAAAATACAAATAAATATGACACACGATTATAATATATTTTTAGTTATAAATAATAAAAAAAAATAATGTAAAAAGATTTAGCAAACTACAATTTTTAACCAGAAATGTGCTGAAATCATATTCAAATAGAAATTTGTAATAGTAGGTACAAAAACCAATATCAATAAATATTTTTGACCTCATAAAAAATAATTAAATAATCCCAAAAATGAAATTATCCAAAGCATTGGTTACTAAGTATGCAAAAGCTGAAATTGTCGAATTTTCCGTGCACGACTATAAATAGTATATACTGGAAAATTTTCCCAGGATACAGCAATTTTTGGATTAGTATATAAATAATATATAATTAGGAATTTTAAGTATAATATATTTCCAAAAACGACATGAATCCTACCGTTTAAGGAGAGTAATATATTAGGTCTTTCAGACAGAATGAAAAAGAGGGTGATAACTCGAGCGGATGACCAAACTTTGAAAATTAGATGCATTAAATAGCAGTGTTGGGCGAGTACTTAGTCATTACCTGCTACTGGGGCCCTTTAAACCAAATATATTTAAATACCCTCTAGACGTGAATGTAGAAAAGGTTTTGTGTAATAACACAAAATAAATAAAAGTTCTGAATATTATATATCAGCCCACTTCTTCTAAAAGGTGTCGTGGATGCTAAAATATTGCCATCATTCCTAAAAAATCTAAAATTAATTGATTTTAATTGCAAACTCAAAACAGTTTCTTGTTTATCGTGAAAACTGTCACATCAATTAGGCTTTTATTTATACCAACCGCAGGGAAAATCTCAAATGCAACAGAAACAGTTTGAGATAATTATGATTGGAAAAGAAAATAACGGCATAATAACAAAGTTCAGAACAAAAGTAATTCAGCGTTGGCAGTGACCCTGCGGCTAGTTTAATAAAGAAAATAACACGAAAGAGAAATTTGCTGGAAATCTTGAGATAACATAAGCTCGGACCGTAAAAAGTAAGCTTAGCAAGCTTGACAAAGACCACCAACGAGCGTTAAGTGAAGAAAAACAAATCCTGTTATTGCGCTGCATTTGAACAGTAAATTAGAAAGGAGCAAAAACTGCTGCAGACACTGCATTTATTACCGCAAAGATGTTCCTCCACACACACACACGAACATACAAGCAGCTCTGCGGATGCAGCGTTTAATATAAAACATAAGATTCATGCACCAACACATGCATAGCTGATAAGCAAAAGTGCAGACGCAAGAGAGAAAAGAATTATATTCCCTAAGACGAATCATTTAAGCGCGCCAACAATAAAAGAAATTGCATTTTTTGCGTCAACACACAAAGCGGTCTTTGGTCTCCATTCACTGCGCCGTGCAATCTGTTGAATCTGCCACAACAGCTTGTGGCGAAAACAGGTGCATGTTTTGTTGTTGTTGTAGCCGGTTGTGCAGGTGTCTGGCGAGCACTTTGCCGCTGCATATCTACTTATTTTTATAAAATGCATCGTCTATCAAAGCATTCAGCGTCAGCGTCGCCGCAGGCTTATACCGACATGGTTACCATGGCCTCTCATCTCTCAACTATCACATTAAGTTACTTGTGCTACTCTGCTCCACTCCCCGCGTATTCCATAACAAAAATGCCTGCAGCCTGAAAAACTCAGCGCAGACATGAAACATGTTTTCTTTAAAGATGATTATGTTTCATACCCTAAAATCGACTAATATTGCCAGTTCTAATAGACTGGGGTAGCAACACAATCCGTGAATAGGAAGATTTTGGTGCAAATTTCCATACTTTTAAAGCAACTTATTTTGAGATTAATCGAAAATTGAGAAAACCTCTTGCTGTACTCAATTCTAAGCTCATCATCTATGAAGATATTAGAAACTCAAGCTTAAACCTTACTGACAGAAACTAAACCTTTTTAGAAATTCAAAAGTTCAGTCCAAAATGAAAAAAAAAATTATAAATATATTCACCAGTACAAAGTCAACAGATACTCTCAAAAGTTTAACTTGATAAATCAAAGATCGCTTAGTTCCCATGCATGAATTAAATATTGGAAATGTGCAGTGATTGCTGCGTTTGGGCTCCTGAGAGTAAACAAAATAAAGCAAAGACACAGCTATATCATAAATATTTGTCGCTTCTTCTCTGCAAGGATCCTGACACACTCCTCCACTAAATCCACAGACCATATTCACGAACTGGACGAAAAAGTATAGACTAGATCTTAATAATACAGTAGATAGCGTTAAAGAACAAATTACACTTGACAGCCTGTGCTCCTGTACTCCACATACGATCACGGCTATTAACTATGTTCAGAGCCCCAACAAAATCTTCGAACCCTCGCCGGCAGCTCCTAGGAAAGAAGAAAAAAATGTTATTGGCAACTTGTGAGGCAATAGGCCAGTCGATCACCAACTATACTGTAGCTATATGGGCGCCTGGATGAAAGGGAAACAAAAAAGGAGCTTCAGACGTATCAGAATACAGCTCTTGATTACAATTATAGTATGCTTCTTGATAACTCCTGTTGAACACCCAACTTAATGCGATCTGTATGTTTTCTTTTAAGAAACACAATACTCCCCTCTCCAAGTAGATACCTACACTCGTCTGTTTGAAGCGGAGCCGACTCATAGAAGTATCAAAAGGTCATTCCTTGATTACGTCATTCGATGTCATTGAAAAATACGCCGGCCAGGCAACGGACACAAATAACTTCCAACACCTTCACCGACTAACTCCCAGTGAATGGCGTACTTGGATAACAGAAGCAGAGCCAAAGATCTAGAGTGAACTTTACCCAACTCTTTACTATCTATTTACCTAAATATTTCATTTGTCAACTAGCCTTGTTAGTCTTTAGAGAAACTTAAAACTATTTCGCGTTATTTTCGTACTCGCTTACCAAAACTTTTCTAGTAACGAAGACAGACAAAAGATAATGCTGAAAGTAACTTGATATTATAATAGTGTTTATCTACATAAATAAAGATGACACATACTTGTATATTACTCTTATATTATTAGAAAGTAGAAATTTGTTAGATAGCTTTCTAACTGTTTCTTCGTATGTCCGTATCCGATATCTGGTCAAACTAAACTTTCGATACCTCTACCTATATGCCATTTAAACCATAAAAACTCTTTTGAATCTCATTATTAAATACACTTCTAAATTTTTTTTTCTTTGACAGCTTAATTCTGGAAAACATTGTGGATGCAGATATCGCCGCCGCTGTTCCCCTGATTAGTATGGGTGCATTATTGGGTCGTACAACACCGATTCAACTCTTGTTTATGGCCATAGTCGAAATAGTTTTATTCGCCGCCAATGAATATGTGGCTTTGAACATTTTCAGCGTAAGTTAAATTTTTGGAAAATTTAATTTTAACCTTTTCTAAAACCACTCTCTTACATTAATAACAAAAAGAAAAAGAAAAACAAAGCACTCATTAATTATTGCCATATTGCTTAATCTGCAACACCTTAAATTCAGTCTTTCTCGGTAGACGCTATGTGTACATATGTACATACATAAAAACAAAAACCTTTACACAGAGTATGTGTTTTAAATCCGCTTAACTAAACACCCTAGAAGTGGCACTGAAGTATATTCATATTATATAATACAAAATTGCGCGTAAAAAGTAGAAGCATCCCCGCAAGAAATTCAGGGAACATGAGTTGGCATGGATTTTGTTCTTCAAATCGAGAAGCTTAATGCCGTGTTGTTGTAACGTTCCCTCTCAAATTTCCTAAAGTTATCTTCAAGCAATTGCTAACCCGTGAAGGGTGTATATATCAAATTGAGTTAAGCTTGAATTTTTGTTGTAGACCCATATCTTATTTTAAAGCTTTTAAAGCTTTCAGGACTTAAATTAATTGCAGTTATAAGCTCAGTAGAGCACTAAAGTCTTTGAAGGCATACAATACGATACTACTTTTAAATACTTCAGACTATATTACTAATACCTATCATCTTTTAGGTTTAGCTCTAAGCTCTTTATTTACAGTGTTATAGAAAGAAAAGAGTGCGTGGCCTTTTCTTTTCTTGACAAAAACTTTTAACTTCAACTTAGTTCATATATTTATCAAATAGTCAAAATACTTACAAACTAAGTCGGCAATACAGTTATAGCAGATTTTTGTCTAATTATCCCCTTTTTACTCAGACCATTAGGTTTTGATTAGAAAATAGCATTCTGTTTAAAACAGCCAGTCCAACTGTAAGTGTTCAATTTCTTTCTGGGTAACTAAATGCCTGTAATTGCGTGCACCTAAGGGGTACAAAAACATTTCCATACTTTTTTTACGTAGTATATGTTTGTAGAGCCAGAGCATGGTTCGTTGAAACTCAACTAAAGCCCTTCTCAAAAGCTTTTTGCTGCACAAAGCTGTCGAACAGCTGCTACTTACAAAAAGAGACTGCAACTTTTTATTCATTTCTCCTATTACGAGTATGCAGCTGCCTTGGCTCAGTGTTTGTAAGGATTTTTCGTTGCTTCTGTTTGTTTTTTTTTTCTTTTGCAAAACTGTAGCTATACGTTATAATTTTATTTTCATTCATTGCTTGTTCCCCCTTACACCCGCAGGCCTGTGATGTTGGTGGTTCAATAACGGTGCACGCCTTTGGTGCATACTTCGGTCTGGCTGTGAGTCTAATGTTGCGCCCCGGCAAGGAACAGAACGAGCCTGGTAAATACGAAGGAGCCAATTACACGTCGGACATCTTTGCCATGATCGGCACATTGTTCCTGTATGTGTATTGGCCGAGCTTTAATTCGGTGTTGGCCGACGGCAACGCCCGGGAGCGTGCCATACTCAACACGTATTTATCATTAGCAGCGGCAACAGGTAAGCACGTACCACACACACACACTCACACACGTATGTACACAGAAATATACGCACCCTCGCAAAAAGCACCTGGAACTGTAAGCGGCCTGCGAACAATGCAATGCAAGCAGGCAACAAGGATCATGAACACAAACAGGAACAATGGCAGGAGTACTTGTGTTCACACTTACGCTTGAGCGCATTAAAGCCCCCGTACATACATACATACATACATCATCACACACACACAAACAAGCATAATTTGAACGGATGCGTACGGGGGCTTTAAGCTTGAATACATAAATTTACAGTTAGAATTATAGCATTTGTACGAAAACACCTGTCGTTGAACGCTACTAAAGCTTGCAGGCGTAGATTCTGCAATACACACAAACATCATATTAGCTTAATAGACTTGCAGTTTGATCAGGCAACAAGTGTTTGCTTTGAGGCATTGTCTGTTCCTTTGCGAACTTATGATGGTTTTATTTGTAGCGTTACAAGTACAATTATCTATATGAATTTATACATATCTACAGATTTGTAAACTATAAATATTACTTCGATAGTTATTTAGTTATATACGCATATATAAATGATCAGGATAACGATAGAGTTCAATTCTGAGTTACCATCTGTCCATTTATCTTTCCGTCTGTGCGCGCAAGCGATAATTTTAATACAAATTGAGTTATTGTAATGAAACTTAGTGCTTCAAATTGGCGGAGTCTGACTATTGTCTCGCCAAAAAAAACTGATAATTGAAAAAGTACAAAGTTCCATAACCAAACCACAAAATATGATGAAAAACTGTAATTTGGTACAGAGAATCGCAGTTAAGAGCTTAAAAGTGGGCGTGTCCCATCTTCTAATAGGTTTAATATGCATAGCCCATTTTAACGCGATCAAATCTCGGAGAGATTAAATTTTGCACTCGACTCGGTATTAAACTGTATTTTTTCCAAATGTTGAGTCACACAATTTTACATTGTTTCACATTGTTATTTTTCAATATGTCCGCAGAGACCTTTTTTAATAAGAACACCAGACATACTGGCATTTACCGAAATTTGATACCCCACACCGGCAAATAGACCCATAATTACTCACACAAATGTGTATATATGTTTCAGAAGTTATTGGAAATGTTTGCCCGTTGGTGGCCGTTATAACACTTGTTGGCTATTTGAAGTAGACGAATTTATACGCTTGCGTTGCGCCGCTGATCACGCGACAAAATTTTGTATTCCACTCACGAACTAATTAAATGTCAAACACTAGCCTTAACACATTTCGAAAATTATTTTAAACACGTTCAAAAAGCACCTATGTACCAGCACATAGAACAGCAACAATAAATACAACAACTACAGCAACACGCACACATATAGTACGTTAAACGCGCAAGTCGCACGGATGGCATATTTCAGGACGGACTTTATTGCGTATTTTGTCGAACAAAGTTGCTCGTAGTCACCTAATAACTAAACTTGTATAAACGCCAACAACAACAAGAGATGGAGTGGCGACGAGAGGTGGGCAAAAAGTAGAAAGCACACAGAGCGACAACAACAACAATATGTCTCAGGCATAGCGAGCAAACTAGAGAAGGAAGTAGAAATTGTGTTGCCAGAAGCGGGTAAACAGCAGCAGTTTGCAGAAAATTGCTGTAGGCAGCCTTGGGATAAGGTGGCAACACAGTTTCCAATGAATGAATTAGCCGTCGCAAGCGTAGGCGACACTAACACCACATAAAATATCGCAAATATGAAATTAAATGTACATATACGCAATAACGGTGGAAACCAGAAGTTGTTACAAGAACTTCATGGGAATATTAATGAATATTCAAAATTCAGCAGGCAGACAGACAGAAAGTGATGTTTAAAACAAGAATTTATTTTTACATTTTTCGACTCTATTTGAAAATCGCAAAAATAATTTCGACTATATTATAATGATCTGATTTAAAAGGTTAAACTAACGAAATACAACACTAGTTAGCAACTAATTAATAAAGTAATTTCTACAAGACAAGAGGTGCAGCCACTGTGCAGGAGGAAGAGGTTAGGACAGTTCAATTTATTTCCTACGTAATATGAAAAAGGGTTTTTCAATAGCGGTTCCACGACATGTAATGTAAGCTTTTCTTTATAGGACATTCCAAACTCTACCCGTTTATTCAACTCCTTACTTTCCTTTATATTCCTTAGGCAGATCTTGAAAGATTGGAGTCTTGGAATAATAAATGGGTTGAATAGTATCAATACTTCTCTTAGCTTCAATATACCAAATACAATGATTTTCAAACTTTCAGGTAACTTTTTATCGCATACATCGGCCAGCTTGTGTGAGTTATCTCCGTGAAAATGCCCAAAATAGATAGAATTGGGCGAATAGTTGACCTATCCCCGGCTGACTTTACTCCAAACGACTGGTGATGGTATGTGAGGTATCTTAATTAATCTCAGGGAACATTTTATTAGTATGTGGTAGTTGGAAAAATAAAAAAAAAAATCTGTTAAAAATTATATCAAAACTAAACATATAAAAATTAAAAAATAAATTAGTATAATAGATGAGTACAGGTTATAATCTAAGGACTAGACAAAATTTTGTCTCTGCAACAACAATAATTTTAAGTAGATCCCATAACAACAACAAACAATATGTGAGGTATTTACTTAACAACAAATTACATTTACTTGATCGCATATTAAAACGCCCACACACATTCACACTGATAACATTTCCTATTAACCTTAACTATTTGTTGTTTTTGTTGTAGTTTTAATTTTGTTTTCGGCCATTCACTTGAGCCCTTGTCGCTAGTGTAATTAAAGTTAGGCCAAGTTCGGTTGTATTGGGCATTAGGGCAGTATTACCATGCAAGCCAGCCGACATGTTGTACACCATGTAGCACTTGTGTTATGCCCGAACCCAAGACAATAACGCAACTGGGCGGTTGCCATTGAATGAGGCTGCTATATCCACAATATCTATGTATGCTTGCCAGCGCAGCTGTTGCACTATTTATAAAGCGCATAACTATGACCACGCACACACACACACACATACGCACACATAGGGTGTGTTGTTGTTATTGCTGTTGCTGCCATTTTGTTGCGCAAAAACATTTTATGGTCCAAATGACACCGGCGGCGGTGTTAATTTAAACTGTTTACTGTTACTCATACGCCCCGGTGCCCATGCGAAGCACACTGAACGCCGAAACACACACGCAAAAGCTAGGAAAATGCAAATATATGTGCAGTAATATGCATACAAGTGTACACGTTGCAACAACATCTCACTTTGGAGAGCAGGTGGTTCCAGAATATTGTAAACATTTGTAGTACTTATTTGGAAAAATCTTATTTAATTGATTTTTAAGCTAAAATGTTGCACAAAAATGCCAACACAGTCACTGCCTCTATACAGTATTTGTTCTTGTAGTTGTAGTTGTAGCAGTATACAATTTCTAAGCTGGGTGTTAGAGCAACAAGCTTTTCGTAACTGCACGACGCTGCCATTTGGTGCTTAACGGTACAACACATACGGTAATGCTGCAACATAATGTGCCATAATTTTTTGGTAACACCAAGCCAACAACCATAATTACACACTGCAACCAAGCAGCCACCACATAAACTAATAGTTAATAGTGCTAACAACCAGCCAGCAGGCAAGCAACCTAAAGCACCAAAGTCGAACTCACCAAAAATTTGCAATGATATGACATTGACAACAGTCCGGTTGCTGCAGCTCCTACATACATATACATATATATATATATGTTTAGGCAAGTATTTATATTACAGTGCATGTAATTTGGGTTGTTACGTTGTTAGAATAACAGCACTTCGGCAAATGGCTGAACTTCTGCATGGCACCCCATATGTTACACATCAGCGCTGATTGTTTTTGTGCATTTACGCTTGCGGTGCGATAACTTTTATGACCATCTGTATAAGCCGGTGCTCTAGTGGCAAAAACAAGCAACAACACGTTGCTAATGCGTTGTGGTGAAATTGAAATCACGGCATTCTCGTATATGCCTATGTGTTTGCTTTCAATTATTTGAGGTTATGGCGTCGGGATTTTGTTTATAATAATAGCATTTTGCGTTCGCTGGCCAATCTACATGAGTCAGCTCATATCTTCACGTCAAATTGTGAAGTTTTGATTTTTAAGTGGAAATTTCTGCAAAACTAGCTAACTGGAAGCTAGAAAACTAGTGAAATTACGCCAAAATCAAGCGATTTCGACGCAAAAGATTAAAATAAGACTATAAAATATAGGTTGCCGATGTTAATTGTACGCATTTCCGTTTCACTTTATCGAATTCAGAATTTCATCCATCGTACTTTTTCGGAACTATACAAAACTGACGAAAAGATGACCAATCTTGTAAATCACTCCCTTCTGAAATTTTTCATATAGAATAAATATATATATGAACAGTTGGAAAACATTACTTTGATACAAATTAATTACTCTGTAGAATAAAAATAGCCCTGCGCTTTCCTTCGTCAACTGCTCTCGTATCATCCTTCCCGCATTAAAATCAAGAGTTTTATCAGAATTTTTCAACTAACTGTATACGCCGCTATCTAAACCACTACCGATGAATGCACCAATATGAACTGGATATTGGTAAATCTGAATATCCAGACAATTACCCCAACTTTTATTAAACAAATATATCTCTATGATAACGATAATATCCCTGTCACCAATAATTCTATAATATTAATTTTTGCGGGTAATCGCAGCCCTAGCAGGAACCATTTTCAAAATAGTATGATCATTTGTACTAAATCGTCTCTTTAAAATTACCTGAGTTAACCTGAAGCTCTTCAAGGTGGCTATTTCGAGGTAGCAGCGAGACCTTTACCAAATTTAATATATCTTATTGTTTCATCAACTGTCAAGAAAAAGAGACCACCAATTCCGTTGACTGTTCCCAAAGTGCCTTTCTAGACTTCGTAATTTCATTGCGTTCTAACTGTACTAAGATCTTTATGGTAGTATAAATAGAAAACAATTTCTCCGCCCATATAACTATTACTTGTTAAGCATGGTCTAGAGGCTCAAAGAACAGTTGGGCATACGTGCTACTACCACGCTTCATATTATTACATTTAGCTGTGGCACATCTATTTTAACTCAATTTGTATATATACATCTATACAATATAACTGTTCATAACTACAAAAATAACAATTATATTTGAATAGTATAATACATATTTGTGTAGCTTTGTGTGTTGCTGAGTAACAATAAATCATAATGTCATCATTAGCCGCTTTAAGCTGATGGCTTCGTGTGACAGTGATAACAGCGGTCTATTCATGTACCTCGAAGCTTAACTACGACAATTGTATGCATCTACATTTATACACAGCAAGCAGCGAACAATGAATGCAAATGTTACCGAAGATTACAGTTAAATATAATAATTATAGTTACACAATAATTTGGTGCGTTTGGCTACGACAGGTGTTGGGCCCAATTGCAAGAATCATTTTTAGAAATTTGAAACAATTTCAGTAATTACGGGATTTTTTTTTTATTTTAATTTTAATACCAAGGTACGTCTATGTGTGCCTGTTTTTCACGAAGAGTTCTACGAAAATGCATTAAAACTCTATAAACAGTGTGCATCACTTTTTTTGTGCTTCAAATAAGTTTGAAAAGATTTAAACTAGAATCTAGAGTATAAACTTATATGAACCACTTGTCGAGAGCTTCATGAAGACTTACAAATAAATTACAGATAATGTTATGCTACGAGATGATAGATCAATGCAACTTCTTTTGGAAATCTCTTTTTGTTATATATTTCCTGATGTGCCAAATGTGATCTGACCTTAATGGTACACTGATTATTGGTTAAAATTATTAAAAACGTCCGAAACATAAAGAGATATTGTTTTATATATCATGTAATAGCAGGAACCGAAATAGTCTCTAACTGCCAAAACTGCTCTTATTGAAGCTTTTAGTGAATGCAAGAAGAAATCTCGATTTCGAAATGGCGTCATCACAATGACTAAATGATCACAGAAATATGAAGCGTACTTTATCGAATGACTAATAATAGTTAATAAGAAAAATATTGTAGAAAATCTATTCAAAATTCGAGGAATTCTATTGCTTGACGAAAAAGTATATATTTGCAGTAAAACCATACATAATTTTCTGAGAAAATCGAAACAATACTTGAAAATCGATTTCGATGGATATGAGCTCAATACATTTGCTCGGAAATGAGCTTTTGGCGATGGACGTCTGAGTTTAAGGAGATAAATTATTTTTTGGCACTCAGATATCCATATAGTTGAAAAAACAAAATGCACATCAGCAATTTTCGGACTAAAAACAAGGTTATCTGATCAGATATGTCTCGTTACGGTATCGTTTAAGGAACAGTGCAGGAAGAACGTGGTGTTGAGATCTCTGATGTCAAAACTACAGGTATGTAGAGATCTGAGTGCGAAATTAATTTTGTTTAATGTTTTGGGTATGAAGCATGTCAGTGCAAAACAACAACATCAAAATCATCGTCCAGTAGAGGTCGTAAAAGAAATGCTTGACAACGTAGCTGAGGACCATGTGTTCATCAGTCTTTATGAATATTACGTCAAAAGTGACCAACAATCTAACAAACGGCGCTTCAAAGAGAACCGAAACCGAAGAATTCAAAGTTTGCTGAAGGCTAATCAACTGATTCATTGGAGCTGTATTCATACGAATACTAACATAAGATATGCAAAAAATACTATGTATGCCAACAAACGATACAAGGACAATGCACATTTGGAAAACTGTAAAGCCAAAACTTTTATTATTAATTTTAAGTCTTCTGAGATAACTTCACATGATAAAACATAATCAAACTAGGAATTGAACTCAAAATTCTTGGTTCACCAGTAGGCAAACAACCCACATAACTTCGTTGTCCTAATAAACATTCATACTTAGTGTGTGCATGTATTGGTTTAATGCAGATATTTGTCGTTTTTCAGCCAGGCCATCAATATGTATGTATGTATGTGCAGCAGATCGGGTGCGCATGCATCAATTTCGTATATTTGTATTTGTGTACACTTTGCATGTATTTGTGAGCATATTTTTCCGCTATTCATACATTTTAGCATACCGTTATTATACCAATACCAATGAGTCTTTGTTTTGTCTCTTTGCAGTTACAACATTCATAGTATCGGCACTTGTTAGTCACGAGAACAAATTGGATATGGTGCATGTACAGAATTCAACACTGGCTGGCGGCGTTGCCATCGGCACTGTTTGTAATTTGCTAGTCGGTGCACATGGCGCTATATTAATTGGCATCATTGCCGGTTGCATTTCGGTGTTGGGTTATAGCTACCTCTCGGTAAGTTCGCAATTCTCCCCTGCAACACACTGGTTACACTTCACTTTTGTCATGCTACAATTTCATACGACTATGTGTTACTATGTACATATTATTTGGTTGTTTTTGTGCCCGACATGCTTTTAAGCTCGCTTTGTTGCAAGTGCCTGCTGGTTATTGGCAAATTTTGGTTTTTTTCGCATGTTGCAACACAAAAACAAAGCCATGCATTAGCGCACACGACGCAGGCCGAAACGCGTGAGTGAGTGCGTGTGGCGCATTTATACCGCTGCTAATTAGTGAATATGGAATTCTGACCTAAGCCTTGTAGAGTAGTCGGCATTCCCCGCCCGCAACACATTTCATTACGCTGTGCAACCAGCCGTGCAATTAGGTGCGCATACATCGGCTCAGTTGCTACAAATTTCACCACACAAATTTCACTTACATTTTGAAATGTTCAATAATTATCGTCCATTTTGTAGGCATTCTGTGGATTATTGAATTTTGTTCAAAATAAATGCATTGGTTTTGGGCGCATTTGCGAAAGGCTCCTAGGAAAGCTGTTCACGCTCCATATGCGCCGGTGTGAGTGACATTTATGATTCTATTGAGATTGGAAATTGTTTTCGATCATTGAAATAAAAACCAATTCCGAAATCCACATGAGGATTGTGCCAAATGATCTGTAATTTATGAAATCTCAAATAAATTTCGTGGCCGGATAACAATTAAGTCAAGCGAGATGAAGCCAGAAATCATGCACAAAGCTTTGGTGGAATGAAACAAGATACTCATGATGTACACAGCAATGAAACAATATAATGCCTTTAACAAACAAAAACATTTCCATACAAGAATTTGAGTTTGACACGTCAGTTTTTATGGCAGCTATTTGTTATAGCCGTTCGGTCTGAACAACATTTTGGGAGATTGTAGCATTGCTTTTGACAATAAGCCATTGCGAATTTCGTAAAGATATTTCGACATAAACGTTTTCCATACAAGGACTTGATTTTGATCGATCAGTTTATATGACATGCCATGCAAGGACTTGAGGCTATTCGAACAGCTGTTATGGCAGATATATGTTATAATGGTCCGACATAAAGAACTCCTACAAATGAGCAGCTTCTTGGGGAGAAAAATATGTGTGAAAAATTTTAGATCGATATCTCAAACTCTGGTTGTGGCTCGTGTATATACAGATAGACAGACATATATGGCTAAATCGACTCAGCAGCGACACGCCTTTAACCTTTTCGCACAGGACTTACTTGATCTATTAACCGGCCTTTGCTCGATTAAAGCGTTAAATAGATCGATTTACCATACAAAATTTTTATTATTGAATTGAAATCGAGTTGAAACTGGAACGCAATTCTGCGGGTTGTTGTCCAGGATGTAAATTTGGTTGTGTGCATTGATAAAATATCAATCAGTTGATGAATTTTGGGTCTTAGGTTTTAAAAAAGTTCTATATTTTTATAACAGTAACGATTTTTATTAGGCTTCGCATATTTGTAGCTAATTTCATTAGGGCGAGGTCCACCACAAGTTCTAACTGATATCAAATAACATTTTTCTAATAGTAATCACCGCTTGGTAGACAATAGTAAAACATACATAAAGTACATTTCTATTATAATAAAGCTTCCGATTATCTAAATAAAAACTTATTCGGAAGTTCTACCGAAGTTGATTAAAACCTATTCATCTAAAACGATAACGTAACTACAAGTTTCAAAGATTTATCTGAAATTCTCAGAATATTCGGCTCAAAGGCACAAAAGCTTTCATTAAATGGTAGAAAAGCTTTCATAAAAAGAAATAGTTTTTGACATCATTAAATCAGTCGACATCCGCAACAAAGAGAATCATCTGCGCTTATGAGTCTTTACATAATAAATAACTTGTAAAAACTTGTATTATTATTAAAATTATCGGCAGTTTATAAAGAAGACAAGCGGTCTCTTTGATATAACGAATAACCTTAGTACTATAACACAATGGAACGAAATGAAAATTTTGTTGTTGGAGTTTTGGTCAGTTATACACGATCCAAGACTCAATAGAAAAGTAGCAAATAAAACCCAACCGATAAAAGCTAATTGTGTACCAATTATTCATACCTATACAACAGCAAGTGCATTTGAAGCAACTCCTAAAGCCATTAGCGACTATTGAATAGAGGAGTGTTGCTCATACGCTCTGTACGACCAGCCAAATTTATATACAGACATCAGTGAGTGCATGCGTTTGTGTTCTACATACAAACTTTTCAAATTTAATGATAAATTTATGTATAAAAGTGGACCACAATGTGCACTATATACGCCATATGTGTGTGTAAACAAGTATACACATCTATACACAACTACATCTAAGTGTTTTATGGAGCATATATCAAAAAGGCTGAACATTTCTGAATTATAAAAACTGATAATTCCTGTTTTTTATTGTTTGTGAAGCTCTTCATTGTAAATGTAGCAAAAATGTCCATAAATAGGAATATATGTTGCACATGTTTTCATACGAGTATATATATATATATTTATGTGTTGATATGCCTGGATTACGTACCGGTTATGGCTATACAACAACAATTACACCTAATATTACATATATTGAACATACATTCGGGTCGAGCTTGTTGATATTGTTGTGACGCTCATTCAATTGTACCCTTGATATTTCATGTACGGCCCACTGCTACAACACGTTTGTGCTGTTGTTGTTGTTATTAGCATGAGCAATATTCATTATGATATTAGCAGCCGCCTTGTTTTTCCGCCAGCATGCTGTTGTTTTTATTGTTTACCCCCAGCCACAAGTTTCTGTGTATGAGTGAGTAGCTACACGCTACAACAACTACAAGTGCAAACACACAAGCAAATATTTACAACTAGCTGCCTTATGGCCAACAAAAAAGGTCAAACATTGGACACAGCTCCGTTAGTTGGCCAGCACGCTTAACAATCTCTTTCCGAAACTTTATTATACACAAATTTTACTAATGGCAATTTCGGTTTACGGTCCAATAAAGGAAAATTTTAATTAAAATATTTGGCCTAAGCGCATAATAATGGGAGTCATTGCTTTTAACACATTGTGTCGAGAGTACACTCGTAACTGCAAGTATTGTGCGAGAATATTTCATTATTTTTACTTGGGCAATAAATCGCATATTTTCAGCAAAAGCCACAAACCAACACACACAGGCACGCGTCCTTTATTGCAAGGCATATCAATAAAATATTTGTTTGTGGTGTAAAATAGTTTGTTGTTAATTTGTCGACGTTGTTTTTAAGGGTTCGAATTGGTGCAGGCAATGGGCAAATTAAACTATTTCTCCATAAGCTTAAGAAATAAATAAAGTAAGATATTTTAAGAGAGTGGGAAGGAACCTTTCGTAATTTGTGCAAAAGTTGTTTGAAATTTGAGAAAGAGTGCCCGCGGGGCAAGTAAAATTATTTGATAATATTTATGTTTTCCTTAAGCGAGGTATCAAAAGCTAGTTAACTACTAAGAAATAATATCCAATTAATTCTAATTTGGGTCTGAAAGGGACGAATGTAATAAAAGTTATTAAAGGTTGTAAAACAAAATACTCACATGAAATTAGGCAAAAAGTATTATTATCATATTTATTAGAAATCTGGCTATTCATAAGATGCAAAAACCAAAATCTAACAAGTAAGGAAGTGCTAGGTTTGGGTACAACCGAACATTTTATACTTTTGCAACTTGCAAGAAGCAACGCCAGGGCAATACCTTAAGGTGCAAAACGTCAACCAGAGGTTGGGAATCCAGGCAATTTTATATACTCGTGTGTATATGTTTTTATGGAGTAAAGTCAGCTGAATGTTCGAAAATCCTGATATTAGTTATATGAATCCAAGGTCAAATTTCGCCCAATTTTACTCATTTTATCCACAAAGATACACTTTTATGAGTAAAACACGCTTCCTCATAGTAGAATAAAACCAGTCTAATTATATTCTAAAAATGTGAGCCAAAATCTTACTTACTTACTTGATTCGTTTTTATGAAAACCCATTCTTGCCAGAGATACTTGTATTCGAAGGTTTGTCCTTGTCTTAGGAGTTTCAAGTAATGCATAGATTAACTTACTTCAGTTTTCAACGATAAAGCTCCATCAACGACTATTGTTGGTAACTTCAATCAAGGTCGTAGATCATAGCAAGACGAATTTCGTGCAGATCGTTCAAAATCAGTCGTTGTTGCAAAAACTATTGACGATGTGCGCAAAATGATATTGCAAGATAATCATGTGACCGATCGTCAGATTAAAATAACTATGGGCATTAGTGGAACTAGCACACACATTCAATATGACATTATCACTTGACTGTAAAAAAATTTGCTAGCGTTGGATCTCACACAATTTGTCAAACGTTAAAACGGTGCTTCAAAACACGTGATGAAATCGCAATAGGTGGCAAATCGTTGATTAATGCGTATGAACCCAAAGTAACACAGTCGGTTGTATGGATGTTTCAGGATGAGCCGAACCAAAGAAAAGTTGTTCGCGCTCGTAGCACTTTCAAGCAAATGGTTGCCTGTTTTTCTGGAAAAGCTAAACATGTCGCAACCATGACACTGAAACAACACAGAAAAGTAAATACTAAGTGATATACATACAATCATTTGTTTGCCAGTTGCCTTACATGAAATGGCTGAAAGCGGATAGCTTTTCACCGCGACAATGCCAGCTCTCACAAATCAACTGAACAACTGAATTTTTGAGCACTCAAAACATTGAGTTGATGAGTCATTCTCTGTATAGTCCGGGCCTTTAGCGTATGAGTTCTTTTTAGTCCCGTTCGTAAAAAATAAGCTAAAAGGTGAACGTTTTTTAACTCTTTAAGAAACGATTGATGCGTTTAAAAGGCGTGTTTAGGGGATACCTTAACAAGAGTAGCAAACAGTGCTGCGAAAATAGGTTCAAACGCATGTAAAAGTATACAGATCTTAATGAAAAATATTTTGAAAAACAAAAACGCGATTTTCATTTATTAAAATTTCTTTTTGTTTTCAAATCCCAAAATATGTAAAGTAACCTCTGCACACATATAGCATATCGGCTGAAAATAAGCCGTTCATATTATTAAGTGTTGTTGTCACAGCAAAATAAATTTTATATCATTCGTATTACAGACTCCAAACTATGATGCAAATTATACAAGTATATATTATATCTTCATAAAAAATTTCTTAGTTTACAAAAGTGAGCTCTAAATATAAATTTCTAATGAATTTCTTCTCAAACACATCAAAACTTTGCAGAAATTGCACTTTCCATTATTTGAAAAAATTCAGCAACTTTCTTACTTAATTAGTTAATTGCATTTTAGATGTAAAAATTAATTAAAATGTTGCATCAATTTGCTATAAATTTCACAGAGTTGCATGTATATGTACGTCTGTATTTCACTGCCAACGCATTGCCTTTAATTACAGAGAAAAATCAAAAGTGCCCTTGACAAGTTTCAACCACGATATGCAGCAGCGAACGATTGGAACTCACACTCTCGCACATACGAGTATATACGTGCAACCGTTAAATTTATATGAGTATATAAGTAAAAGAAGAAGAAGAATATAAGTAAAAGTCATTATTTTATAACAAAATTTATTAAATTTAATTCAAAATGCAAATTAGTCACTGAAGAGTACTTAGGTTGTGCAACCGCCAGTAACAAGCGAGTGCACGCCCACACCCACATCCCCCTCTTTCAAACAAGTGCGCATACTTATTTGTCCTGCTGTTGAGGCTGACGACAAACGACGTAGCATATTATTGAGCCATTAAAGGCCATCAAAACAAGCAACGCCACCGACAAACCGACAGACACACAGACAGAAAGAGATAGGCAGGCATGGCAGCCACAGTTTGCCGGAGGAGCGAGTAATTATGGTGTTGGATGCACACAAACACACACACAGCGATACTTGCAAATATGCCCTCAACAAAGCACATTAGTATTTTCGCCAACACTTCGCTTCGCTGTAATGTAAAATGCTCAATTTTCAATTTAGTTGCATGAGGTCGAGTGCCGCATTAAAGGCGAGGGTTGCCATTCCCAGCGAATTGCAATATTGAATTACTGCAATGACATCGCTTGCAAAGGGTGTGCAGGCAATATGAATAAATTTAATGTAGCTATGCAAACATACAACGGCGCAGCATTCAAGCGCAGAGCAAGCGTCCCTCTCTACCGTCCTCTATGCCCCGCTGCCTAGTGTGGCTGTGGTTGTGCAGAGGTGACCGCGGCGCTTTGAGTGCCACAAGTAGTTTTTGAACAATTTTGAAAGCAATTTTTCCCCACTCGCGCCGTTATAATATTTTTTTTTTCAAATATTGTACACATTTTTTATATTTAGCATAATGGTCGAGTGTGCCTTTTGAAGTGTCGGAGGCAATTGCTCTTAAGTAGCACTTTTTTCCTTTTCATTAAATTTTTCATTAATTTAAATAATTCGAAACTAATTGCGCTGATTTAGCTAATTAAGTGCCTTTCAAATTGCAAACATAATTTAGCTGATTGATACTCAATGTTTGCGGAATTTTTGGGTTCGTAGCGAAATTAGTATTTATTAATTATCATATGAGCTGATGATATTTATTATTTAGTCTCTGTTAACGCTGTATATTAAATAAATGAAGAGGTTTTTTGCATATGAGCTTGAATAGTGTAAAAGCTATTATTATCCATATGAATATGTGTATATTAAAGGAGCTATATCTTCAAACATTTAATTAATTTAATTTTACTTAACCTGTATTTTTACAGCCCCGCATCACGGCTGTACTGGGCATACACGACACTTGCGGCGTTCACAATTTACACGGCATGCCAGCCATCCTCTCAGCGATCGCCTCAGCCATCTTTGCCTGTTTGGTCACAAAGGAAAAATACAAGTCCGAATTGAGTGAAATCTTTCCAGCTATGGCTGCAGCACCGGAGAATAGCAACTCAACAATTATACTTGGTGTAAGTAAATGCAGATATGTAGCAAAAAGAACAAGATTAATATCCTTCAAATACAAAAAACTTCTTATAAGAACTTGCTTTCGATCTATCAGTTTGTATGGCAGCTATATCTTCGGAGATTGCAATGTTGTATTCGACAATAATCCTTGCTAAATAAAGTGTTTATACTTAAAATGTTAGGCGCATTCGTATAACTAAAGATGTATTAGCTAACTGTTCAGACGAAGATGGCTTAAGCACATATTATATGGTTTAGAGGGTTCTAATCATCTTGATGTCTTGATATTAATTTTTATGTTATTACTGAATTTTGCAACACCAAAGAGATACAATATAATATTATCAAATCTGATTGCCGCTTGTGAAAAGGTGGCTATTCTTCCGATTCGCTTTAAAATTTACACAGAAGTTCTTTAGGCATTAGCAAAACGGCTCAATGTTTCTTTTTGGGGAAAAATAAAAAATTGTAAATAAATATAAAAGATTATATTAAGTACTACAAGCATATTTTCAAAAGAACTGAAGACATATGCTGTTGGATCGGCCAGCGATAATTATTTGAATCCTTTTCTGATAATAGTATGTCTGTGTGTCAAACATATGTTGAATCTAATTAATATTTCCCACAGTTCCCATACACCTAATATTTATAAAGATTTTCGACCTTCCCAGTCAATCGGCCAATATGTGAATTATCTTTATAAAATTAAGAGAGCGTGTTTTTCTAATAACGGTGCATATTTGTGCTAAGAATGAATAATATCGGGAGGAAACTTGCTCTAGACTCTATATAACTAACAAGTCTGCAGTAACTGATGGTATTACTCTTGTTTTAATCATTGCAAGTTACAAAAGTTTGAAATGTTCGGACCCGAACTTAGCCCTTTCTCACTTATTTCATTTTGAATTTTTTTACATTATTGAAATTTCCGTTCAATTTTGTCACAATTATTTTTCCAAATTCCGCCAAAAAAGATACTTGAAAAATTGAGGAAGGTGAGGAACCTCTGTATAAATTTTGAATATGTTTCAAGAGAGACGTCACCCTCATAGTCAGAAGTACAGCCGAAAAGATAAAGATTGCACAGAAATCGGTTGGAGTTAAATAGGTAAATAGGTGTTGGGTACTTCTTCTCCTATGATACGCTATAGCTGATAGAACTCTTTGTTTCTGCGAGTCTCCAATAGAAGTAAAAAAAAACCTTCATGATCTGAAATAATAATATAATTAAAGATTTTAGTAAACAAATGTGTATCTTTTGTTTGCAGGGTTATGAACGTACAGCAACCGCTCAAGCTGGTTTTCAACTTTGCGCCATTGCCGTCACCTTACTGGTAGCCATTGTCGGTGGCATCATAACAGGTACTGAAAGAAGCCTTCTTAAGCATACTGTAATATTCATGCTATTCTTCTCTTCTAGGTGCCATCCTTAAATACACAGGCATGCGCAAATTGCAGAAGGACGAACATCATCAGGACGAGCTACACTGGGAGGTGCCAGATCACAAAGAAGACTAGTAAAGCCCCAAAACATAAATAAATTATGTTACATTTCCATTTTTTACATGGAAAATTTAGAACACTTCATTTGTAGCGTCTTAAGTTTCATTTTTTATAAATAATATTATAGCAGCCAAAGTGCTGTTACTTTGTGGAGTCCCAACACAATGTAATTGTAATCATATAAGCATAATTCATTTGAATTATTTTAGTTGTTGTTTGTTAGATTATTGATGTCATCACTGTTTAGTTTAGTTTATGTAGAGCAACGTCGAATACTATGTTTTATGCCACACTTAATAAACACGAGCAATTTCGAAGCAAATATTAAATGTTTTTAACTTGAAAGTAATTGCCTTGGTAATTACAAATGTTTATATATTTTGCTCTTCTTATTTCATCTCATTAGCAGAAACTTTTAATCAGCATAATGCTCACATGCCTTTATAATATTTATATTCACAAGTGTGTGTGTTTGTGTGTGTTACGATATTGTCGCTGCACTTTTCAAGAATTTCTCCGCCATCTATGCATGTTCTTACAATTTTTCTTGTTTTTTTTTTATTTTGAATTTTTTAATTTCTTCTCTTATTTTTCACTGAATGCTGCGATGCCTTGTGCCAATTTGCCATAATTTTCGTCGAATTTGTATAAAGTTTCGACAAACTTTCACGCCTTTTGGACGCCGGCAGAGTGTCAGCAGTACGTTGGCGCCCAATTATGTTGCGCCACTGGAATGCCATTGTGCCCGAGAATAATTTGTACTACCGCGGTGTTTACAAATGAAAACTTCGCTTGCACATAGCGAAATACATACTATACATATATAGATAGATATATACTACATGTAAATATGTAACTTGTGCATCCAAACATGCATAGTTTATTTTTCAAATGGCAAAAATCACAGACAAATGTGAGCTTTCCGCACCGTGAATATGCGTAAAATGTACATTAACAAGCAAACTGCAACAACTCGCAACAACAACAATAGCATAGTAATGCAAAATCTGTATAAAAGCAAAGTGGCAATAATAAAATTTCGCATTATTTCATTAAAAAGTTTCTTGCGTATTTTCCCCCACTAAACATTCGTTAGGAAAGTCATTGCAGTTACATAATATTCACACATACATATATACATACATAAATGCCTACATAATAGAACTGTTTGCAAATATTTTTGTGTAAAAATAAACTGCGTTGTAAGCCCGGATGCTAAGTGCTGTGAACTCACTGTAAAAACATATAGATTTTTCTAACCTTACTCTTAAAATTTAAAACATCAAAGGTTTATAAGGATGTAAGTATAACTATATGTGGAATGTAACGTGAACTAACGTTGAGGACTTATAAAAGAATACTTTTACAGGTCAAGTTTGCTTCGTAGATGTTATTAAAAATAAGATGAGTGATCCTTATTAGAGGAATCGAAAACAAATCCACAATATTTTAAATTCTTATCCATCTCATGTTACTCAATTATTACTCAAGAACCTAGAACTGCTTAAGTGAGCTGAGCACTCTGCCTCCAAATACAGAAATCTAGTCAAACCCAGAACAAGAGGTTGCTACTGAGAGTATAAGAATATCGGATGAAAAGATACGCGTTTGCCTAAAAAATGAATATATAATCCAAAAAATTCGCAACATTGTCTGTGAGTGATTGCGCTTGAAAGGCGTATACCTCTCGCAGAACCAGATTTCGATCCAGCTATGTACGGACAGCGAAAAAGCTTGAACAGTGAGCGCCACTTTTCAGGCAATGGAAAACCCCCGAGTGGCTTTCCTCCTTGAAAGAGATATTTAAAAAAATCAATCAGGTTCGCCTGATGGCGGCTGTAATCTTCTAATATTGGAATATTATGGTGAATAAGTATCAGCTGATGTATAATCGCCAATTTGCCTTTATTTGTTTGATATGTTATCTCAAAACATAAACTAAATTTAAAAATTAATTAGTTTTTAGTGTTAATTTTCGCTTTTAATTGTATTGTTTTTTGCTTAAGTGCTAATTGGAATATCAGTAAACTTAATAATTTCTTTAACAAGTTTTTACTAATTAACAGCACACGTAACAAAATTTAAGATGTTTTCACACCAAGACGCGAATTTTTATAGCTAAATTTTCGAATTCTCTGTCGTGACGACATTTTTAAGAGATGCAATTTTTGAGATTAGGGTGATCTGTCGAATACGAGACTATATAAAACCACTGAAAAAATAATGCCCAGAAAGATTGTGGCCGTTGTGCCGGTTGTGCTGAGTCTTGCGCCGTTCAGGCACACTTAATGCAGTTTTAATTCAATATCTTTCAATTCGATCAAACAAAGGGTGCCTCTTTTTGATAATGAAATCGTTATCTCAAATTACATTGGCCCTTGAACTCATAATCGCTTTGAATTGTAACATGAATGCGATGGATTCGCCCAGGTAAGGCTTAAGGATGGTTTTTCGAAAATATAATTAGATTTTTCTGGTTCATATAGCCCGTTATTTAAAAAAAAATTATCAATCGTGCCAAAATATTTCAATTTTATACAATTATCTATTACTTAATACAAATAAATTTTAATAGAAAGGAAATGAAAGGTCTTGAGTGCAATCAAATGAAACTTCGCTTGTAAAACGTAACATATATTATCACGACTTATGTGTATCTTTTGATCAAAATTCATGTTTATTTGCTTTGCAAAACGTGTTTAAATAAATGGCGTTGCATGAAAATATCCTCCGGCAATCTTCGCATAAATATCATATAGACGAGAGTGTCACTTGAAACTGCGCTAATTATTGACGTAAATTTAACTCCTGAAGAGCAAAGTGAAACAATAAATATTTATGTCTAATTGTACATTATTTATTACCGTAATGGTGCTTCCATTTGCAAAGTGTCTTTTAACAAGCGATTGAATTACAGCACGTTTAACCATAGCACAAAAGAATGCGAACATATGAAGAAAACAATTGAATAAAAGAATTCATTCACGTTTTAAGAATCTAGAATTTGATTGCATTGCAAAACCTCGCGAGAGACCAACGCTGATAGTTGTATAGCTTACGTATACATATATGTGTGTACAAATGATGTTAATAAATTGAGTAAATTTAATTCAAAGTGATTGACAATCATAAAAATTACTCAAAAGAGCGGCCGACTGAAGACACAAAAGACTCTCACTCGCAGCTTAATCAGAAGGGCCGTCTTTTGACACTCTGATCTTGAAATTTGGAGCAAATAAACTAGTAAGTATAGGTATATACATACATAAGTACATATAACATACGTATATACATTTAGACACATGTAATTTGAAGTGTGAAAAGATGAACATAAATTACAGACCCTATTGGAGAGGAAACTACACTAGATTATTATTTTACATTGTTTAAATTGTTTAAATAATTTTGCACCAAACAGCGCTCACAATGAGAGAAACCAAAAACAAAGTAAAGAAAGGAAAACTATCAGAAATTTTTTACCTGGTATTATCGGATTCTTATTTCTAAAAGCTAAAAATGTTACTCATAAAACCGACGAACTCAAAGCAAATGTCTCACATATCACATCAACAGCTATTTCTGCAAAAATTTCTCATAACAAACATTTTTTCCAGCAAATCTAGTCATTTCTTATCTCCAGACTTTCGCTCTCATTCTTTATCGGTAGTTAAGAAATAAGTAAACCTTCAGTTTCGGCAAAAGGAGGTTACTTTCTTGTGACAAAGATAATGGTGTAGGAAGCCATTAATGTAGAAGGCAAAATCTTGAATCTTCTTATCAAACTTATTTTTTAGAAAAAGGTTTCATTACAAAAGTTATTGTTTAATTGAACTTAACAGTTAAGAATAAAACCCAATGCTTTTGAAAACATAGAAACAATAGCTGATCCTACTGGAAATATCGAAATGATTCAAACCAGAAACCATGACAAATTGATTCGGTTTCCAGCAACTTTTTTCTATTCCTTGGTCACATTAAATGGTTCATGGAGGGAGAATTAGTGTTGATGATAAGTAAAGGTCCAATTTGAGATGTAAACCCATAACCAAAATTCGATTGATAGGTATTTTCAAAAATAAACTAAAAAACTCTTCTTCGATTGCTTGCAATATTTTTTCAATCGAATTGATAACCTCCTCGCTGGCAAGCGCATTAGAACAATTGAGCAATAAATGCTCTTCAGTGAGCGTCGGTGCTTACGACAAAGGCGCAGTGAGTGACTTTGTCATTCTTAGTGAAATGAATACAACAAGCAAAGGTAAATAAAAATAAATAAAAATATAAAAACAATAAAAAACAAATACAAACATGTAAATGTCGTGGAGTGCACACCAGCTAAAGCATTCAGTTTGGCTGAACGAATGCTCATCAGTCGCTCACCACACTTGCCGATGGATAGCTAGACCGCTGACAGTAACGCTAGATGACGAAAAACATTTTCGCAGAAAAGCATAAAAAACCCGCAGCTAAAAACGTCACAGTGTGATTTCTATTTTAAACGCGTACGATAGTCGAAAGAAAGCTTTTTCTACCTAACGACCTTACGTTTTGCGGCGGGTGGTGGCTCCCATACGCCTTGTGCGCGAAGTTACCTGGAGATGGTGCGGTGGTAATGTGGCTTAGTAGAGGCTAACGGTTAAAGCCGAAGCATATGACATGCCAACAAGTACGACGCAGAACAGCTGAAGCGCTCACAGACACTGCGGCGTGAGCAAATTCTTTCCTAATTGTGTACAACCGTGTATTAGTAGCTTGCTGTATGTGTGTGTGCGAATGTGTGCACGCTGGCTTGCCATGCAATCATGTTGACACTAATGACCGCGACGGGTGTACCTGTTGGAGAAATGTTTTCTATCTACCAGTTGATATCTAATGTACATTTTTTACTAAAGTGAAGCACACACACACATACACACGCAATCAGAGTGATTTCTGTGAGCAAACGTTCTATGATTTGTATGCATTTGTATATGTGTGACAGTTGCTTTATAAATCCACACATTCTTGCGTCATCTATTCGACTGTGGCATGCAACGCAGGTCATTAACGCATATCCAAGTGTAAAAACGCAGACGTAGGGAAGGCGGGTGTTGCGCGTGACACGAAGTAGCAAATAATAATGAGAAAATCATATCAAATAAATTGAAAGAAGTGTGTGCAGAGGACAGTGATTTTCCCACAAATGCAAATTACGATGAACAAAATATAATAAAATATGAATATATGCAGCACACGTGCAACATTTCGAACACACATACAAGCCCATATAAATCGAAAATCTTATTCCAAAATAGTTTGTGAAAAAGTGCCTTCCTACGCCTACAACTAGACTATAACTAAGTAGCAACGACGGTTTCAAAATAAACAAGTTGCAAATTACAGTTAACAACAACAAACAATAATAACGCGGTACATATTACAAAATATTGCCGTTCATTATGCATACATATGCGCATGCATACAAATGTGTGAAGCGTTCATACAATCGGTTTGTCAATTATTTAGTCAGCTAGACGCTACGTCAAAATATAAGCGAAAAATATGACAAGCGAAACGTCAATTAATGTCATGCAGCGGCATCTGCTGACAATCGAAAAGCTGCGCAATCGAGTACGTCAAATGTTGAAATGTGTAATAAATTTGCATATTGAATTTTTGGTAATTGCACAAACAGTTATTTTATACAAATATATATGAACATGCATATGCTTAACCATATTTTATCGATAGTTCAAATTGTTTTTATAATTTTTGTATATAACTCGTATATTTTATAGTACCTACTAGATTTTTAGCATTTTTGATATCTATGCTCCATATACTTTAACAGAAATCGTAAAACTATATTTCCCAAATTATTAAAATTTATTTCAGGCTGTATTCTGAAACTTTACTTACTTCTCATCATAAAAAGATTTCAGGAAAAAAAATAAACTTGTCATATTTAGAGTGCAAACCATCTTACAGAGGCGCACTAGGATTTATTTTCCAATTAGAAATAGTTACCTTCTGGCATTAGGCTGAAGTCCGAAATCAATCTTCTGAATGCTAAATGATTCCAATAAAAAGATATAATAGAACTAGAGCAAGACATAGTTTTCCGAAAAACCTTTTTCTGACCATATCAAGAAATGGCAGTGTCGATAGGTCTCCTAGATCTGTGATTCGATACCATTCAACCATAATACTGTTTGTTAGTATGTAAGAGTCAAAGCCGGCTATGCGGGAAATTAGTTGAATTTTCATAAAATTCAGTTGTGGTACTCATATTTATATGTTATTTGGAAAAGTACTAGTAATTTTACGCCACGTGGTAGGCGCCTTTACCTTTTTTATGGAACATTTCGGACTTTCCATACACTGAATAGGTTATACTATAAAGTTTGCCACGAAGTTTGTAATACCCAGAAGAAAACGGTGGAGATCCTAGAGGATATACATATTTATTAATAATGACCGCGACGAGCTGAGTCGATTTAGTTATGTCTATCTGACCTGTACACATACGAACTAGTTCTTCAGTTTTCGAGATATCGTATGATCTCTCCCTTTCTCTCAAAAATCTGCTCATGTCAGAACGATATCGGACCACTATAGCTCAAGGCTGTCATACAAACTGACGATCAAAATCAATTTTCTGTATAGAACGAGATATCTTAACAAAATTTGGCATAGATTGTTTTCAAAAGCAACGCTACAAAACTTCAAGAAATTTTCCAGATCGGATTAATCTAACATATAGCGATCAAAATCCAATTATTTTATGGAATCTTTAGTATTTGTGAAGGGGGTTACAGCTTCGGTGTAGCCGTCTTATTCCAACTAAGATTTCCGCTCTGCACCGCCGAAAAGCTGTTACAAACTTAAAGCACTCGGCTACTGCTCCCGCTTATTTGCCTATTTTACTTTATTTCTTCACTATTACATTACATTTTCATTATTTGCTTACAATAACTGATTGTCAACGGTGATAAGTATGAATTTCATAATATTATTACACAGTTGCATTACGTAAGGGCTGGGTACAATAGTAATGAAAGTACTTTGCACTTCAAACTTGAGGAATTTTCAACAAAGTGGTAGAATTGAGCGAGAAAATAGAACATTTTCCCTATTGGGGTCTCACTCACACAACCTAAATCGCCTCGTGTCATTTGTGTATTTAACAATTAGAGCATTTACTCAATGTCAATAATACGGAGAGCGTCACTTAGTCGCATTATTCTGTATGCACATATATGTTTTGTATATACATATATATATGTATGTACACGTGCTATGTAAATAGAACGAAATTCACAGTTTTGCTCGGAAAGGCAAACAAACCAAGTGGCACCCACTTACTCAATGCAACATCAACAAATCACAAACAAACACCTTTATCTGCCACCTTTAACACTTTCGTAGTGTCTGTTTGTTACTATTTAACCTCAATCTCTGCTTAAGTACATATTTACAAACCTATGCATATGAACGAATATTTAGATATGACAAGCCGTTGAAAATGGTGTAAGGTGTCGTTGAAACTAGCTGTTGACAATAAGTATATTACAGATGGACACAGCAATAGAAAATGAGTACTTCTTTATTACAAGCTATGTAAATAAGTAAAAAATACGAATTTTCTATATTTTCGATATTTCTGGTTTAGTAGGGATGCTCAAGTGAGATCGATTCCTCGGAAGAATTTCATTCATAAAATTTAGAGTACGTTCAAAATGGGAGATTTAGTGGAGTACTTTCTTTGGAAAAGAATATTTTTTAGTCTACAATTTCTTAAAAATTAATAGGCGTATTAAAAAAGAAAAACGAAAGAAACTTTAAAGCTTCTCATCAAGTTTTTACATTTATTATCCTCTTTCTATTTCTTTCCTCCGCTCATTCACAGGTTCTGGAATCGAATGTCAACACAATGATGGACGATGTGAAGAGCTTCAATGAGGAGCTGCTCGAAGTGCAGCGCTTAGATGCGCTCATCAGTGCCTTACGCGATTATAGCGGGCCTACAATATGTCACGAGTGGCCCTATCCACTCATATTCAAAGGCACCATCGATGATGCAGATGTCGCACAAATTCTCAATGGCAGGAAGAAAGTGGACAAAAGTAACAATAATAATATAAATGAGAGGAATATCAATTGTGAAGTGAGATGCAAATCTGCGACGAATTCTTTAGCGAATCATCAGCTTAGCGATGAAGTGACTTAGCATTTAATTATGAGTGTAATTTTATGGCTTTACGACTCAGGCTCTCACCACTAAGAGACAAACCGAATGTATAAAAGTATTACGACATATAAATGAATATTGTATCACTAATTCACATGAATAGAAATAGTTTCAATTTAATAATGTACATATAAAATATATAAAGGTATATATAAGTATGTACTAGCATAAAGAGTTATTAGTACAACCTTCTTTAAGGTATCATATCATGTCATACATATGTTTGTAAAACGAAAGAATGCAATACTTAGAGTAGAGTAGTCTGTATACATATGTATATCTACACATGTATTTTAAGATTAGCCATATCAACATTGTACTGTTAAGAATGTTAATGAAGTTGTGCCACTGAATGAAAATCTATGTAATGAGATTATTTTACAAGTAAATACAGACTGTGCGAAATTCGTGACTTCAATTTATTTTTTCTCGATACACTTGGAAAAGTTTACTTCCTTAGGGATAAGACAAGGAGACAAATTATATGAGTCTCGGATTTTAAAAGTAGTTCTTGACAATCGATCCAACACAGCCACCGATTTTTGCCGTTCGTGGAACCCACATTGAGAATTTTTACAAGATTCTATGTGAGGGGACATTACCCCTGTCGTCTAATATAGAAGCATAACTATAAGACTATGCCATTTTGAATATTTGTGAAGTAGGCGAAGATGTTATCTGGCTCTGTTCATTTCTAAACTATGTTAAGAGTGTTCCAGAAGGGTAATTTAAGATATTAATGGGGTATTATGGTCTAGAAGCATGCATTTTTCAGTACATTTCATGTACTTTTTGAAGTGGCGCAAAAAATCCAGTTCAAATTTAACCAACAGAATTTAAAAACTTAGCATCTGATTAAGTGGGGACTCTCAAAAAATTCTTTCTTAGCAAACTCAAACCAAAAAAAATATTATATTGATCTAGAATAATGTCGCAATGTCTGGTTCTACTTCTAATAGTAAAAATTTACTATTGGGGATATGGATAGTTCCAGACATAGACAAGGTTATAATGAAGACTATCGAAAATTTTCAGATAAATCGGTAGAGTAGACATGAGAAATCGTTGGTATAATTTTGAAGAGGACAGCGCGTTTAAAGTTTCAATTCTAGCGGAACCAGTTTGAATGCTGGGTAAGAAAAATATCTATATCTCCGAATAGGATTTTAAAAATTCACTTGAGGTCATATTCCTGAAATAAATAAAAAAAACCATACATTGCACTAAAAAAAACTTTAGATTTTTTTAACTTCTAGGACTGGAACACCCCGTAATAGTTTCTGAGATATTCACATTAGGGACTATGATCAATTTTAAAAATATTTGAAATCATATATTCCTGTTATTACTATGAACACCTTTCCAAAATTTGAGCTACTCATAGTGCCAGAGATCATGTTTAGCAATTTTGGTCAATATATCACAACTTGGACTCAAGTTGTCAGTCGTATAGACACACGGACCAATCTTCCCAACCGATTTGGTAATTATAACCCGTTATGTAAAGGAAATGATTATACCCAGGGCAACATTTTGACTTGTCTTATATATTTTTTGAAAGAACTTACGAAGTGTAGCTAGGTATAATCACCTGCCATCTCAACATGGTGGCGTTATGAACTTTGAAGCGCGGCATTGGCATTTTGTCAACATTGATCTGTCTCAGTTACTGCCATAATCAATAAGCCACGCAAATCAAATAACCTGTGAGAATGTAAGCAAACCGCAGAGCTATGCGCATAGTCGCACTTGCAATTTGCTTATATCTCTATATATGGTACATGGGTATCATAGCCGGCATACCGATATTTGATATTCCTGTTAGTGGTATTCCAAAGCTAGCCAGTCAATATCAAGCAAGGTGTGAGACAAACGATTTGAAGAATTTTGAGCGACTAAAGATACGTGTGTTGTGGATTCATAATGTGGACTCATAATGTGGAACAAATGAACAATCATTCAATACCTACTATATTGCTGACATACCAGTACATTTCTGAAGTTTCTCCTGTATTAAAGAGGCCGTCAAATTTTTATCCAATTCATTGCCCTTGCAGTGATTCTTCAATGCCATAAATAATTTAAATGTTATTCCTTTTTATTTTCATAAATTATCTTAAGACGACTTTATTGTAGGCTGCAGTTATCAAGTTAAGCATTTTATTTTTAATTAATGAATTTCACTGTTCTGTTATCTTTGTTCAACGCGTTTTTGTGCTTGAGCAGTTGAGTCATAAATAATCAGCCTTCAAGCTGCACTTTTATGCGAAATAAATGAATTTATAAATATCCCTTATCAGTTGAAAACATATTTTACATTTAAAACAGAAGGAAATTCAAGGAAGTGAAATGTTATTATCAGTGTAGTAAGGGCTTGACATATGACGGTTTCTTATGAAGAAAAACTTTAAGTGTATTTAGCGGAAACAAGATTGGCTTTTAAAATTATATTTAAATTTTAAGGGTCGGAAATCGCTTTATTTGTTTTCAGAATTTTCCCGTCATTAAGATCTATATACTTTTGCATGCGTTGGCACCAATTTCCAAATCACTTTTGCTTCATTGAGGTTTCATCAAAATATGCCTTTTGAAAGCATTAACCGCATTAACCTTCAGGTGTCAAGAAACATTGACATATTAGATTATTTTTTCGGACGGGAATAAAAATAAGTCATTTGGTCAAAAATGATGTTTGTGGGCTCGCTTTTAGTAGTGAAGACTGATCCGTCTTCGGCAGAAGGTTCTCCTGATTTCTTAAAAGACAACTGGCAAACAAATGATTGTATAACCACTCAGAATTCACTTTTCTGCGTTGCTTCGGTGGTATGATTGTGACATGGCAACCATTTGCCTATAGAGTGCAACATTTTTGCATAGAAAAAAACATTTCTTCCAATTTTCAAAATACCCTTAACCTACCTTACTTATTAACCAATGAAAGTTGAAAACGAGACTTTTGAAGATTAGCTCTAACTATCATACAATGATACTATTCATCCTGACTGACCAAACCCTCACCTAAGTAACTACTGCCATGACAATTTCACCAACCAACAATAAAAAGTCAGAATAATCAAATTGTATCACCCTAACCAAAAGATTCCTAATACAACTGATTAATTTGTAAGAATTCAAATACGAGTTCACTAGAAATGTCAGTACTTACAGCCGAACAAATAAACATATGTACATACATACAAATGCACTAAACCTTTACAAACATGCCAGCTCAGTTTACTTATACACACCTACACATGCAGATTTATGTATATATGTATATGTAGTAGGCAAATATTAAGCAATGCCCAACAAGTCTACAATTTTTAGAAAACAAAAGCATAGTACAAATATACATATAAGTACACACGTACATAAGTATTGGTGAATTATCCCAATCGACACCGAACAATTTTCGTAATTGAGATGAATGATTTCCCTTCGAAAAAATTAAGACAACATTAATACAAAGAGGTGTACAAGTGCTGGAGTTGCGTAGGAAAAGAGCAAAACTAGAAAACACTACAAAAGTCCTTAGCCACTTACGGAAATGACCATTGAGCATGGATGACCGCTTGGCTGGCCATTTGTTGTCGTAAAAAGAGACTCGCACGTACACCGACAATTGTTGCAAAACGAACACTCCACTCACTTGTTTTGCATCCAGTGTGTGTGTGTTTGTGTATGTGAAGAGCTTTTGTTGTTGCTTCGGTTTTTGTTACACATCATTCCAATTACAGTTAGTACGCCGGTATGTATGTTCATACATATATACGAAGCCGTAGTTCCAGGGGCAACAGCTTAAAAACTAGTCATACCCGTAAGTGCAAATTGCAGACAGTCTGAGGATGAAAGTATGCAACCACAACAACAATACTCGCAACTCGAAGGCATGCCGTCGTAATTCCACACCCCAACAACGACCCTTACATGAGAGACTCACTCGGACCATCCCCCGGCCGCCGCCACCCTTCGCAATCAATTGTATTAACGTTTGTATGTACATAACGGTACATACGCACCTAGTATACATGCACCGACAGTGATATCTTAAGCGAGAGCTCGTCTTAGTTACGAACGAGTCGTAGCGATGGCTTGTAAATTGTACGAACGCAAATCCTCGACCATAAACTGTCTGGCATACCATTGGATTGTGTAAATAAATTGCTCCTTTTAAGTTGTTGCATGCAACAAGCCGGCTTTTGTTTCACCTTCACCACCACTTTGATGTACTATTTGTTGACGTTGCATGCAAACCTGTTGTTGCCACGAGGACGTATATGCATGCAAGTGGTCTACGAATAAAGTGGTGTAAGTAGTATTTGTGGTTGTTGTTGCTTGATATCATCTTGTAAGTCTCCTCCTTTTTCATACTAATCATGGCTGGTAATTGCAATAAAAATTGTATTTGCAATTGTTGGGTATTAGTTGAAAATTAGGGTTTGATAAAGAAGATTTAAACTTGCATGGGGATATCCATGTATACCAATGACGACAATCAGAATCCATCTTAAGGATCGCATTGAGTATAACGATACATTTTGGTGAAGAGGGTGAGAAAGAAAGACACGAGGGGTCAAGGGGCAACATAAATACAGATCAGGATTACAAAAGTAAACGGCGGAGACCTATGTGAATACACGTGAGCTAGTTTTGGAGATATGGAGCTGAAATTTTACACACGCTCTTTTTTATCAAAGAGCTGCTCATTTGTTGCAATCGCCGTAGCATACAACTGCCATACAAACTGATCGATCAAAATCAAGATCAAAATCCTTTTATACTCTTTTATGCTATAAAAATGCACTTGTGAAGGGTGTTTTAGCTTCGGTGCATCCGAAGTTATCGTTTTTTTGTTTAAGCGGGTATTCTAGTCTAGAAATCAAATTTTGGGCAGTTTTTTGAATTTTATTAAAAAAAAACCAAAAAATATTTTTACCATTCATTTTTTTATGGGGTTTTTATTGATATCTTAAGAATACAGAAACAAAATTTAAAAAATATATTAAAATTGTAAAAAAAAATGGCTCATCCTGGTGACATTGATCCTGATTCTCCTGGTGGTCTGAAAACAAAAATAAAAAGAAATTCCTAATTAGTAAGGATGCTGTTATAGTCTCTACCTCAGGGAACACGAAAAAAATTTTTCGAAAAATGGCGACTGCCTGAAAATAAAAATCATTTTTTACGCTTTTTTTTGAAATTACCGAATTTTTTTTTTAATATTAAAAACAAAAATTTTGACACGATGCTGGTAGGAACGATAAAGGATTATATAAAAAGGTTGACACAAAACTTCAAGTAAATCGGTTGAATAGAACTTGAGATAGTGCCGGTACCGTGTGGAAAAAAGTAGTTTCGAGAAAAACGCGTTTGAAAAATTATACGGCCGAACCGGGCTAGGTACTGCGTCTCTAAAGTAACTGTAGCTCTTAAAATAATTTTACTTTTTAAAAATCCTTTGGAGGGTATGTTCTTAGGGGTCTAAACTTTAAATATATGAAAAAAAATCGAATTTTTCAAAATTCTAGAGTAGAGTAGAAATTCTAGAGCAGAATGTGTATGATATATTTTTACATCAGTTCGTGCAATCATGAAAGAAAAAGGGGTAGGATAGGTTTAAAATTGCTGCGAAGGTTTGACAGCTACATATTTTATAATAATCATAATTATAATAATAATATTAAAAATTAAATATTAATTCGTTTGGATATAGAAAATAAACAGAGCTTTCTGTAGTTTTGACAAATTTTCATGAAAAGGTGGATACAATTCAGACGTTTTTCTGTCAAAATTCGGTCAATTGGCTGGCGCTTCAAGGCTAATTTTTGGATAGCTGTCTATGAGTTGAATATGTCAGCTAACTAGCTAACAATGTCAAATAAGTTTAAAAACCATCACAAATTACATTTTTATTCATATTTATTTATGCCCTTTTTTATTGACACCCAATGGCCCATTGAAGTGCTAGAATTAAAACATATACCCTTTCATATACATTCCTATATATCCACCATATATGAATACATTATCCACATTCTATCTACACACATCATTTATTATGCAAATCTGTGCCAAGTGTCTCATTTGTTAATGGCCTCAAGTGCTATCAGCTTTAAATGCTCATCATCCTCCAAATTACATCCAACCAACGGCCCTGACCCATATTTGATTCACAATCGCCAGCAAGCCTGTATAAAATAAAAGAGACACTCGTATGTGCTCTTATGGGAAGGTGAACGCAGATTCAAGCATAGACACAAACACCCATACATAATTATACATATGTATGAGAGAATGTACTTAGGTATTCTCCAGCGACGAATGTGATAAAAACGTTTTATTTAATTTCGGTCATTTGAATTGAAATTTAATGTATACCTTGTGTATACTAAAAGTTTATATACAATATATGTATATATAATTTTTTTTCTTGAAATACTTGAAATACTGAAGTACATGCTAATACAAAAGCATAAGTACATATATATGTAATATAAAATAGATATAATAAAGAAGTATTTTACTTTTAAACTCTTAACCAACACAAAATTTGGAAAATTCGTTCAAAATAGCCCACACGCAAAACTTTAGAGCATCTATCCCCTGGACCTTGGTCTCAAATTAAAACATGACTACTTACATATATTTATATTTACATTCGAAGATACAGATTATTTCGCCCAATATGGTACCAGCTCAGCAACAGTTTCCATTCAAGGAGATGGCCTATTGAAACATATACATGTATTTTGAGGATATTGAGCCACAGCCAACTTCGCGCTAAGCAAAATATGAACGAACCACTAGCGAGAAAACATTATTACTATAATTCAAAAATACATTCACAGTTTTCTCCACCTGGATAAAAGGTACTTCGATCATCTAATCCAAAATACAACCTATAAGGTTATATAAGCTTTTTAAACGCTTATTTTGCAATTCTTTCTTCTTTGAGCGAAATTTGAAACCAGTTGGTTATTATTTTGCAAGAGTTTCAGTATGTCAGATATCGTAACAATAGCACATGAGGTTGAGACACAAACTAAGTTTGTATACGCCCTAGCGCCTCTTCTGCCATTCTCTCTGTCAAGCAGGCTCATATGAACCAAGCACTCTGATGAATTCCAGGGTCCTGCTGGATGATATGAGATCCCTTTTTGAAATAAAAAATGCAGTCTACAACCAAGAAAATTAATATAATAAACTCATTTAAATAAGTTTCCTTTATTTGTATATGAGTATGACAATATAGTTAACTTTAGCATAATAACAAAGCTAATGAGCAGACTATTCCATTACTCATGACTTTTTTTCCTTAGGAACTCTTTATGGAATTCCGACACATTTTATACATAGTACTCACATGTAAAAAGAAAACTGAAATTATTTGACAGTACACGCATAAAACAAGCTCAAAAGGTAATGACTTGCTCTTTAAGAATCTAACTCAAGTGAATGATAGGAGTCATGCCTGTCGCCTTTCATAAATATAGATCGTGAAGGCCTTGTAAGAAATTTATTGATTAAATTTATTTGAAGTGGTATGTAATAGCACAGAAATTGTTATAGAAGCCTTAAAACATTGTATCCCTTACAAAAGTGGCAAATACTTGTGAACTCCACCATAGAGCAAACTTGAAAACCATATGATTTAAAGATGTTATCTTGATGACGCCAAACTAACGATACTTTGAGAGAGCCTCTGTCTAAAAACAATTATTTAATCTTCGACATTACGCAGTTAATTTTAGTTTAATAATCTTACCGATCTTGTGAACCCGTCATAAGATATAATAAGTCTTGTACGATGATTAAAAATATATCGAAGCATTTACAGAAGAAAGGGAAGTGAAGAGAGAAAGGAAACTTGTAAAATTGTGTTTGAAAAACATATATTTCGACAGATTTTGGAACAAAACAACGTGGAACATTTCCCTGGTCGCATTTCGCATGATTAGTGCTTGTTTTTAGATAGGATTTTGGCGACCGATATTTCAATTATAAATTAAATGAAACCATGATTATCTTAAGTGTTTTGATCTATTGAATTCTACGGAACCATTAAACGGTATTATTACCGAAGAGTACCAAACTCGATTTATCAAGTGAAAAACTCTATCCTAAGCCTTATTAACAATTGTACTCATTCCTGCAGCGCTAAACACGCTGTCTTCACCCACGCGTGCACATACTATATGTTCACCTTCATGAGGATAACTCCTAGCTTGTTGCGGTATTTGCTAACATGTCTAAATATCACCCGGCCCCCCAGCATATCTGGGCAAATAGCACACCGAAATAAACAAACTCAGCAACTTGACGCTAAGTAATAACCGAGAGCGGAATGCATATGAAAACAGTTAGGAAATTGATGAAAACTGTCGTGACTATGCGAACGGAATTGGTCGGATTCGGCAGATTGACTGCGAATGGAGGAAGTTGCGAGCAGGGCAGGAAATGTGAATGAGTGTTTTGATTTGTTTTTTGCTTTTTTGCCATTTTGGCTACATATTGAATTTGGTTTAGACGGGCTATAGCAACCGCATATAACCCCAATAAACAAACTAATAAAACAACATGGCATGTGCAGCGAGCGAGCGAGCAAGCAAAGAAGCAAAAATACTTGCAAACGCAATGGAAACGCCGCGCGTCAAGTAACAAAGGAACGCACACTGGAAAAACAAATAAGAGCAAGTGCGCTCGAATATCAGGTATTTTCACAGCGACTTTTTATAAGCGAAGACGAACGAAAGCTGAAGATAGTGGTCGCTAAATCAAAAACTGTGTCCAGAATAACGCAGGGGAGGCTGAGCGCGTGTGCGTGCATTCACGAAGTGAAGCCAGCGAGGCGCGCGCACGATAACATTTGCTGGCTGAGGTGGGTATCATTGTGCAAATGCGAACTTCCATTTGAAGGTTTCGTAGACAATTTTTATTGCAGAAAGTTCGCCAAATGCAGCAAAGTTATTACTGTTTGTAAGGCAGCACCAAAGCAAGTCACCAAAGTTGCGCAATAACGCAAGTTCAGAGCGAGTGAAATATAAAGTTTGCAGTAGCTACCGCAGCACGCTGGCAGGCAAATCAATTGCAGCACCAAATACAATATTAATCAAAGCACAAGCTATGCAACTAAGAGTGCTGTAGCAATATGCAGAGCTGCCTGAACTTTGGTAAATATACAGTTGCGGTGGCGGCGGTAGTGGAGCGAGCGGTAGCGCAAAAGATATACTCACAGCAACGCGTAGCAAGCAGTGCACTTGTGAGGGAGAGCATACAACGCCATGTCCATATCAAAGTTACGCAGCCGACACGCAGTACTGACGCGGCAGGAGCACATTAAAAGTCCTAGTAGTGGCGGCAGTGCGGGAGGTGGTGGTAGTAGTGGTGTTTGTCGTACTGCTGCCACCAATCCGAGTGCCGTCGATATACACAAAACTGCCAAATCTACAACGCACGCTGCCACCACAAAGCAACTGAATGCTGCCGCAACGAATGCGGTCGCCAGCGCCTCTGCTGCCAACAGTGCTACCGCAATCTCGGCAACTACGCAACAGCTTCAAGCAAATCAACTCACACCGCAAGCTGCACAAACCTATATACCTCAGACGTCACTGCTGAAAATCGAACCATTTGTTCCTAGTCTAACGACGCGCCTACGCCGCAACTTTGGACGCTCGTACACCACACTGAGCACCACCGAGCCGGGAAATGCAGCAGCTAGTAGTAAACGTAAAGACGCTAACATCTCAAATCCAGCCAACGCACTCAATGCACCGCTGTTGGGTGCTGCCATTGATAGCAAACTCGCCAAAGCAAATGCCGCCAGTACGCGCGCCGCTGTGGCCGCACGTTTGCGACGCAATCCAGTGCGCGCAGCAGTCACGCGTCAGCGCTCGAAATCCACCTCTTCGTCCGCCTCGAATCGGCCGACAACAGCGCATCGCAATTTATCACCAAATATGCTATTGAATGCTGAACATGGCGGTGCGGTTGCAGTTGCGTGCGCTACTAGTGGTGGTGGTAGTGACAATAGCAGCGCTAGCGGAAATGGTAACGGTCGTGGCAATAGCAATGCGGCTGTTGTTACATTGCAGCCGAATGGCATTTGTCGTATTACGCGCGCGGTGCAAGAGCGAGAAAAGCAACCGGATCGCATTAATTATGATCGACGCGGCCTAAGCGCGATACCGATATTCGAGAATGAAACACAGCTGCGCCTACTTTCGCTGCAGCATAATCTCATCAATATTTTTCACATACCGAAAGAAGAGCCTTTGCCAGCACCGGCGCCACCAATACAACCAGCCGCGGTAGCCGCAACAACGCATGCCGAAGGTACGCACTCACCGGAAGTACCCACCGAGCTAGTGGACAGTGAGAAAAATGCACTCGAAATAACTAATGGCGTATGTTCGCCAAAACCATTGCGTCGTCAAAATGAACGCGCGGCCGTGGGAAGAATAACCGGCGCTGCTGGTACTACTTCCGGTACCGGTGCGCGTTTATCGCTTGCTTTGCGCCCAACTTGCGTGCGACAATTGAATGGCAATGCGCTAATACCGCCGCCGCCCCCACCCACACCACTAGGACAGCTACAACAACAACTGCCACAAGCGGTGCCACATCATCTTTACCAGCAATTGCTGCAACAGCGTTTGGGCGCCGCAAGCAATACCGTAAACACGCTGAAAAATCTGCACTACAATGCGCCGCTACTGCCGCTGGCGCGCCAACCGACGCCCTGCCGTTTCGCACTGAAACGCTCTAAAAGCTTTGTCTCTAATATACCACGAAATCTGCAAAGCATACAACAAAATCTGCTAAAGACCCAACTGGCGCGTGTCAAGCTGTGCGCCGCAGGTGCTGATGCCCATTTAAAGAGTTTCGATTCGAGCACCAGCACCAGCGCGCTGACCAACACTACCGATTCGTCGCCTTCCTCCATTTTGGCGCCATCGACCACAAACACAAATGGCACCACATTAGCCGGTAGCGACCGTGAAGAGGAAGATCCGCTGCAACAGCTGACCGTTAAGAATAGACAACTGGTAGCATCTTACGGCATGATCTTCCAGCACCTGGTCTTTCTCGATCTATACGACAATCAAATCGAGCGCATAGGCAACCTGGACGGTCTACCCACGCTCGCCGTCTTGTTGCTAGGTAAAAACCGACTCAACGACATCAGCGGTCTCGCCTCACTGAGGCAAACACTGCGCGTGCTCGACCTGCATGGCAATAAAATTAATAACGTCGCTAACAAGCTCAATTGTCTGCAAGAGCTGAAGTCCCTCAATTTGGCTGGCAATTTGTTGCGTCAAATAGGACCGAACGATTTCAGCGGTTTGACGGAATTGCGTGAACTCAATTTAAAGCGCAATAAAATCAAGCGCATCAATGGCTTTCACCATCTCACAGCCTTGGAGCGACTCTGGCTGTGCCACAATGAGCTGCATCGCGTTGACGACATGGCGTCGATTGCTAAAGCAACAAATTTACTTGAGATGACCATTGAAAATAATCCCGTTTCGCTGGCGGGCGACTGTGTCTCCTTCCTGGTAAGCTACTTGCCACGCCTACAAACACTTAGTCAAATGCCAATTACCGAGCAAGTGCGCGCCGCGGCAATGTCTTGGCGACGAAATAAAGAGATTTCGGACACGCATTACGCACACCTCACGCCCGACGCGTATCAGTGCATCAAGCGTGAGGAGGTCATATCGAATGCGCGCACCAACTGGGAGTTGCTAAGGTCACAGCAGACACTACAACAGAGTGTGGCACTGCAAAGGCAGGCAAAACAGAAATTGTCACAAACTACGTACACGACAGCGCCACGCATTGCGAAGCCCAGCGAGTTGGCGCGCATAAATGAGTCCAATGAGGCGGTGGGTGATGCGACCGAGGAAGGTGCTGGCGTGCTTGTGGCCACTGGGCTGGATGCAGAATTACAAGAGTTCATTAAATTGCCGCCCATACAGCAGCAAGAACAGCAACAGCAACGAGAAATGGAGCCACAGCAGACGCAGACACACGCACAGACGCGCGTACAGCCAACGAAATCAGGGCAGACATCAATAACTAAGCCTAATCCGGCTGATAGAGGACCGCTGCCGCCGACGCCCCTCTTGACAAAGGCCCATAATGCAGAGCCACCGCCGCCGCATAATGTGAGCAACGATGTCAAGCACAGCGAAGGCAAAGGCAACATTGTTGACATGAACAACGGCAGCAACAACAACAACAACAACAACCTAAACAGTGCGCGCTTTTCTGGCTCGTCGGGCTCGAGTTTGGGGCCTAATGTACACTCGTCATCCAGCTGCTTCAGCTCGGACAATGAGGATTCCGCCGAGTTAACGGCACAACAACGCACTACGCACACACATAAATACCAAAAGACAGCAGGACAGAAGCAGCAACAACGACGGCGCGGCAACAACAACAATGAATATAGGACTGACAATGCAGTTGGGCGGAGAAAAATTGATGCGAAGCAAAAGGCAGGCGATTTGACGGCAACAAATGAGTCAGGCCATGCCGATGCTGCTGGGGCAGCATCAAACACAGTCAATGACGGGGCGGTGGCGCATGAACAACTAGCCGCTGTAAACGGCGACCTAGTGACCAAAGTAGGCGGAGAGTTGCAATCGGACGAAATTACCGCAAAGCAAAATCAAACAACAAATGATGACAATGCAAGCGATGCACAGCCGTTACCAACGCACGCAACGGCGGCAGAAAATGGCACAGCAAAGGCTGGCGAGTCCATCAGTCAGACGGAGAGTAACTCATCAGCGCTGACGACCAGCCGCGCCACTTCTAATGCTCGCAAAACAGTGATGCCACAACAAAAAGCTACCAGCGCTACAACAACAACAGCTACTAATATTACCACTTCAGTTGTAAGCGCAGCCACAGCGCAAATTACAAACCACGGTGGCTTACTAAGTTTAGGCTTTAAAGAGCCAACGAACACCGCTGCTGTCCAGCCGCCGCCACAACAAACAAATGGCGCAGCGTCGGGTTTTGTAGGCGCAACTACACGCACACCATGCCGCCGTCTAACGAGGTCACAGACAATCGTGGGCGCCAGCAGTGGTGGCACAAATAACTGTCCAGCCACCGTAGCTAATAACGGAAATGAGGCGTGTGCCGGCAGGCGCACAGCTAATAATGGCAGCAAAACTGCCACAAACGCCACGTCGACGCCGTGCAATGGTCAAGCGTCTGCACAGCCGACTGTCACTTGCATAGTGGCGCCACCGCCAATCAACACAAGCAACAACAACAACAACACGACAGGCGGCCAACGCGCGCCGGCTGCCAACAAAACGGAACGTGAGACACGTGAGCGTGAACGTGAACGCGAACGCGAGCAGGGCGGAGACTATCTCATCGAGATTTGCGGTCGCTACCTGAATGTGTACGGCCAAGGCGCTTTGCGCTACATCGACAAACAGTGGAATGCAGCGAAAGCGCAGGATGTGCACACGCTCAATTTTAGCTACATCAATTTCAACAATATCGCCGCCACCGTGCTGGCGCGCATCAAGTCACGCTTCCCAAATGCCGAAAATTTCGTTTTTCGCGAAACGAATATCGAGTTTATCGGCCAGCTGAATGCATTAGGCGAACTGCAAGGCATCAGTGCGCTCACCATCGATCCGGAGGGAAATGCAATTACCACAAAGGATTTGTGGCGTGAATACGCCATTTATCGACTGTCGCACTGGGGGCTTAAGCTGATCAATGGTGTTGCGGTCACGGAGGCGGACATCGAGGCGTCCAATGCGCTGTATGAGGGTCTCTCCGATTTGGTGTTGTGGGCAATGCCGCCGTCCATGTTGCAGCCGCTGCTGGCACGTTTGCGGCTAGACGAAACATGTACGGCCAGCAAAATGTCGCCTAAAGAGTGGCTAATGAAGCCGGAAAACAAATCACTGCGCCTTGTTGTTGGCAAAGAGGCGTTACAATGGAAAAAGCCCAACACCGGCGCCACTACTACTAATGCCAATAACGGCGGCAACAATGTCAACGGTATTAGTGGCCAGCATCAACAGCCAATGCCTTATGCCGTGAGCGAGGCCAACGTAGGCGTCGCTACTAATGCCAACATCAATACGCTTAGTATGCGCGAACGTGGACGCTTGCACTTTGCCACCATGCTGGAGAATACCGTGAACGCTGTGGAGAAAGTGCATATGCTGGAAACGTTGTGGCCAAGCATGCTCTTGGACATTGTACGCAACGCTCTGCTCGATTACTCGCACCTCGACGAATATTTACACAGTGTAATCAACGAAATCATGAAGTGACAAACACAAAGCGCATGCATTGCGTGGGCTGGTTGCTGGCGCGCGACTAGGTGGCAGGCGGACCGTAGGCCTCCTTTGTGTGCGCCTGTACTCCTGTGAAGAGGCGCCGAAAGCAGAAATTAATGGCGCTTGTTTTTCGTGTTCATTTTCTGGCGATGTTGTCCTGTGTTTGGCAATGCAATAATACTAGAACTACTCGAAGCGAATTTAGATTTAACGAAGACACCTATATAGATTAGCTAATGGTTTAAGAAAGCGCGTTGCACTTATACAGATTTACATACATATGTAGTTAATAATGTAGTTGAATAAAATTTGTAGCTCAATTTATAAAGTAATAATAAAGCATTGATATGAGAGCAAAATACAACTCAACTTTTTTTTCTTAATGAAAATATTAATTAGTGAAATAAAATTCCATTGAAATTTAGAATTTCGAATTAAAGTTCAAAATTGGATTTAATGAAACTTAAGTTAAGACAATTTGCGTCAATTAAATGAAATTATCTTAAAAATAAAATGTTATGATAATTAACTTTCAAGATTAAAGAACGAAAATGATTTTGCAAATTATTATGCGAAATATTTCTTTAATTTAGTCACTTATCAAAATGAAATTAATTTTAAAAAAATTATTTTTAATTTAAAAAGACTTGATTTATATTAATTACGATGAAACGCGATTTAATTCTTCATAATTAAATCGATTTAAGCTCTAAGATGAGCATGAATTAATTAAAAAATTAAATTTCATAAAACGATAAATTCAAAAATATTGAGTAATATGAAAAAATAATTTACTTAAACAACTTCTTTTCATTTTAAGGGGTTGTGCTCATTTTTGAAATTCAAAAAAATTGATATTTTTTCAAAAATGTACATGTACTCGTATTTAAGAAAATTATCCAAAACTCGAAGTTGATCCGACATATATGTAGTTTCGGAGATATAAGTGTATTTGCGAAAATTTTTAGACATCGATTAATCGGCTCCCAAAATTTTAATATAAATATTCCCGAAACGATTTTTTCAGAGAGTTTGCGGTGAGCAAAACTTCTTTGGAACGTCTAAACCAATCGGCTTAAAGATTTCTCACGACCTTCTTAGCTATATCAGCCAGAAAAAGACCGAAGGAATAGGATTTTGAAATTAATTTCGATTTTTTAAAGACATTCTGGGGTGTATATTTTTTCAGAAAAACCATTTTTTAAAGACGTCATTTTGTCAAAAATAAAAATTTTGACAAGTCCTACGGTCATTATCAGTATTCATCTATAATAAAAACTATATTTTTTTTTGGTACTTGGATTTCAAAAATTTTTTGGTAAAAAATCGTGCTCACCGGCTGACATTTTTTCATGAAAGGTCCTGGTAGAGATGGCTACGGGAATTCAAATTTAAAAATGAAGCGATTAAAGTACATGTAATTTCGTAAACGAAATTTTTTAATCTAGAGATAGACATTAAAACAAAAGCAAAGTTAATAATTCTAAACCCTATGTTTCTGTTGTTGTAATGGGTACATAATCCCCGTTAGGATGGTAAGGATTAGCTAAGTAGTCGTCGACGCCATTTAGTGGTTTGCCCAAGAAAAGTACAGTTTCAACGAGGTCGGACCAAAGGGAGGGAGTGTCAGATAAGTGGGACTGGTGGGCATGCAAAGAGGCAGCAATAGGTGGTGGTTTGACTCCAAGTACTCCATTAACTGAAAGGGAGTCGGTGGAGATGTGGATGGCTCCACAGTGAGTGGAGGTCAGTGCTTGTCGGAAGTTAGTTTGAGCCAATGTTTCTCACCAAATATGACTTCAAATGGCTTTGCAGGTTCCAGAGAGAACATTTGAATGCTCTCCAATAACAACATATTAATTTTTATTGCATTAAAATTGTCAGCAACCATTTATAAATAGGATTTAATTATATTAAATACATTATAATTACAATTACTTAGATAAATATTATCACTTACATATAAAAACCATTTACAACTACATACGCTACACATATACCATATTAGTGTATGAAAAAATTACTTGTTAAAAACCTCCTCATCGGAATTAGTTGTTTGCGCAGAGGATTGTTTGATTTTGTCAACGTAAATATTAAGTATAGCCTCGATTCCGGGATATAGTACGAAATTTGTCGTACGTATCTTCTTATCGGTTAGATATGAAGTAACAGAGGCGGTGTTGAATGCAATATCCATCGCATCGTTATGTGTTATTCGATCCAAATTACTGCGTGCTACTTTAATAGCGCAATTTTCAAAGCCATTCACCTAAACGAAATGGAAAATGATAATAATTAAATTTCAAAAATATACGTTAAACAATATTATAACCGTACTTTAATGGTCAAGTCCAGCTTATAGTCTGCGTCAATGTCCGGCCAACGTTGCGCTAACACATCACGCTCCCATTGCAGTTCTGGAGTGGACGCGTTCAAACGATGCGGTACCGTTACGAATTTCGACCACAATTCCGAAGCGAAGTGTGGCGCCATTGGTGCGAGCATGATAATTTGACTAGCTAAGGCGCGTTCATATTGTGGACTAAAACGTACAATATGCTTCGGTGTACGCTGTTTACAAGATGATAATAGTGGAAAATTATAAATAAAAAAAATGTAAGTATAGAATAATTTACCCGCAGCGAATTGGTTAGCCCCTGCATCTTTGAAATAGCCACGCTTAATTGATGTGTGTGGCGGTAGTTAAATGTCGCACCCTTCACGTAAAAGTTGCGCGCATCAAACAGTTTGTCGTCCTCAACTTGAAATGCTTCACTTTGGGTGTCAACATTTTCCATTGCAGCATCGCCAACAGCAGAACGCGCCGCATAGAAATCGTTTAATGTCAACCAAAGACGCTTTTGCCAATTAAGTATGCCAGGGAAGGCTATTTGAGGGAGTAAGTTATGGATATCATACTTTTTTAACAGTTATTTTTTGTACTTGCGCTAGACCAGTTCCGATGCGAAGTAGGCGCCACATCAGCCAGCGATATGAGGCGTGTGGTATCAGTGCCATATTCTTTAAACATATCAGTGGGATCGACACCATTGAACTTGGACTTGGACATTTTCTCCCATGTCATGACGACAGGCTCTTTGGTTTCCTTAAGGCGCGCTTGATTCTTTTTTGCATTCACAATTTCAACCTATTTGAAAAAATATATATTTTTTATTTCATAGAATTTAATTTTGACTGTCGCAAATGCACCTCGTCTTCTTTAACGTAGCGTCCGGAACCCTTAACCCTAAATGATCTACCCATAACCATACCTTGGACCAGTAGGCGCGAAAACGGTTCGGGTGTGGGCGATAGACCGCAGCTGTGCAAGAAGTGATTGACAAAACGCGCATAGTATAAATGCAACACTGCATGCTCTTTGCCACCAATGTATAGATCAACGGGCATACATTTTTGCACCAGTTCCTTATTTACAATATCACCGGCGTAGCTTGGATCTAAAAAACGCAAATAGTACCAAGAGCTATCAACAAAAGTATCCATTGTGTCAGTTTCACGTTTCGCTTCTGTGTCACCACAATTGGGGCAAGTACAGCGCAATGCCTCTTCACGTTGTGTCTCCAAAAACTTTTTATCTGGCAACACCACTGGCAGTTGATCCTCAGGCACTGGTATGGCACCACATTTTTTACAGTGTATTATTGGTATGGGTGTGCCCCAGTAACGCTGACGTGATATCAGCCAATCTTGCAATTTGGAAGACACGCGGTAGCCACCAATTTTTAGACGCGTTGCCGCTTCTAAAACTTCTTCGCGTGCTAATTTGGCATCTATTGCAATGGAAGCTTTTGTGTGAGCAAAGAATGCAAGTCCAAAGGTTTCCTGCAGTTCTTTGTCCTGGTCCCGAAAACTGGGCGCCGCTAAATATACGTCGCAGTGCTCTGGAAAATTAGCTTGATCGCTAAAAATAACTGGAATGATAGTCCCAGCGAATGGGTTTTCTACCGTAAGACGCGATGCATTACTTAATTTTGATAAGTAATGATTTTGCTTAATGACTATAAAAGAATTTGGATCTTTCAAGTGTTCCGGATTACTGGTCCAAATGCGTAAGTAATTTGTTGCGGAAGTAAGCAATTGAAATGCATAACCGTCGCAATCGCCAATCCAGTGGCGTTGTAAATTAATAATATCACGCCAATCTTGAAGTGTAGGATCTTCCAAACCGTCTAGCAAAGCTTTGGCGTATGCTGTCGTGCGTATAAACCATTGATTCAATAATTTTTTCTGTACTTTAGCACCTGAACGCCAAGAACAACCGTTTGCATCCACTTGTTCATCGGCCAGCACAGTATTATCTACGGGATCCCAATTCACTAAAGCCTAGTTTTAGTTAAATGACATTTTATATATTATTACCATAGTATATGTTATTAGTTAATTAGAAATTCAAATTGAACTTAACCTCATTTTGATATGCCAATCCTTTGTTGTACAGCATTAAAAATAATTTCTGTGTCCATTTGTAATACTCCGGTGAACAAGTTGACATCTCGTGTTTCCAATCAAAAGAGCAACTTAAGGCTTGCAGTTGTTTCTTCATTTGGGCGATATTTGCATCAGTCCATTCTGCAGGCTCTACACCTCTTTGTATTGCGGCATTTTCGGCAGGCAAACCAAAGGCATCCCAACCAATGGGTTGAAATACATTCTGGCCACACATACGATGAAAGCGGGCTACCGTGTCGCTTATTGCATAAACACGTACATGACCCATATGCAGCGTGCCAGATGGGTACGGAAACATTGAAAGCACATAAAACTTATCATTTCGCGCTGGATCAAATTGTCCCTGTGACACTTGTGTACGCCAATGAGATTCTATTTCATGTTTAACATCATTTGTAAGCTCTGATACCTAATAAATGGAATTATATCATATTAGTGCACCTTTACTTGCTTGGTGAGAAACGTTTTACCTCAATACCGGTCGCACTTTGCGTTAAAAATCGTCTTCCGTAAAAGTGTTTAAAATGCTGTAACACGCCCGAACGTAAAAGTAGCTGCATTTTGGAATTTTAATTTACAAAATGTAGCTAAAATTCGAAATAAATGCAGCAAAAGGCAAATGATTTGTGTTTTGAACGAGCGTGCAACTTTCCATATGTTATAACAGCTGATCGGAAAATGTAATAGAACGACACCAAACACTGAAAAAAAAAACAATTATCAATGTTGTTGAATACGAATTAAATACATTCGATGAGTCCCGCCTTCATAATAATAATATATTTATGAAATTTTAAGCAACCTGTCAAATATTTAAATGAAATTTAGGGGGTCAGTAGGGTAATCTTTTTTCAAAATTTTGTTTCCAATTTCTTTTCCCTTATACCCTTAGAATTAATATAGAAATCCACTTTACCATTGGATGGTTTCGAAAAGGCCCAAAAATAATAATACCGCTTGACGTTCGGAGCGCTCGGAGTGGACACCTCAAACTGTAAACGCGTTTTGCTCAAAACACACTATTTTAAACTGGCGGACATAATTCCGGTCGAACTACTCAACCGATTTGCTGAATTTTTTTTTATGTTCACAAAACGCTTGGCTATCGTCCCTATATTTTTTATGGGAGAAAATTAAAAAAAAAACTTTAATTATTTCTTTATTTATCAACATTTTTCCATGATTCTAGAAGGGACGATAACGGTTTTAGTGTTTCAGATGATCCCAACATGAAAAATTGTGTCCGTCAGTGAAAAATCGCATCTCATTCACCCAGCCATTTGTCCGACAGATGTCATCAAAAAATTCCGAAAAAAATTTGTTTATACACTCCACGAAATTTCTATGAAAAAAGGTAAAAAAAAAACAGGCCAGATTACCCTACTGCTTTAGCATTTAAGAGTGGAAGCCTATGTATGTCAAGAGAAAACGATATAGCTAGGAATCGCTCTGTTGTCTGAAATGTTCCGTACTAATACCTCATGCAACTATGTAAGATGAATAATACTAGTGCTGCCGCAATTTTGATACGATAAAGGGTGAAAATTTATTCGCGTTGTTTTAAGTCTAACTAATGAATTTAAAGGATTTTTTAATTTACATAAAAGTATTCCAAAAATGATCAATACTCAATTTAAAAATGAAGAAAAACAAATGTATGTTTCATATAAGATTTACTAGATGGATTTTTCCCTGTTTTTGACCTGCATTACAATCGTAAGGGTTGGCATCACTTTTTTTCATCACTGATTTTTCTTCGCTAGCAAATTGCGGACGTAATCAAATCATCTCTTGCAAATTTAATTTGAAATTAATAAATACAAACTTAGTGAGTGTAAATTCCAGCGAATAAATCATGGGAGATTCGCTGGAGAACGCTGATACATCTGTGGAGGCGGTAGCAAATGTAACCATTGTCGATTATGATGCATTTGCTAATTATATACGTAAAGCGGTCACCATCCTACTTCCTGAAGAAGATGTTGTGCCACCTGCATTAAACTATGCTCTTGAACTTGAGGATAATCAGGAACGTATAAAAAAGTTTCTTTCGGACCCTCAAACACAAGCATTGTACATCCAAAGGAACTGCTTGAAAGGTAATTGGGATTTTACTAACGGCATTTGGTTACATATATGTATTTCTGTACCTAGCGGCTACCTACGCCCATTGTGCAAAATGGCGTCTATTAATTGCAAACATTTTGTTGAGTGACGAATTTTGCTTACAAGTTTTTAATTTGGGCTTATACCATGCGGTCATTAAAAATTTTAAGTGTTTAACGCATGCACGACCGCACAATTGGATAAAATTTAAAAATCCAATTGGTAAAATCGATATTAAATTTCTACATTATTCTAATTAGAAAAGTATCTTGACATTTGCACAATGATGTCATATTTCTATGGGTGATGACTCATGATGATGTTTTGTCATCTACTACGCTTAACATCTTTCGGGTTCTATTACTGACATTCGTCTGTTAACCGGCTTTGTATCTTGGTGGTGGTATGCCGTACAAGTAAACAAAACACAGCTGCTATTTGTTTACAACCGGCAATTTTCATAAATTGTTTTTGTTTTGATTTACAGTGGATTTTGGGCAATGTGTGGGAGGGAGATAGAAAATATAAATATTCATATTGCATATAGGAATATACATATGTATGTACATATATGAAAAATTCAATAAATTTAGCTTAGATCTTTAATATATTAAAATTATTAGTTTATGTGCGGTTACCATATATTAAATTATTTATTTTAATTTATATATATTTCATTTAGAAGATGAAAACGAACAACCAGCTGAAGGAGAGGAAGAGAAGGAGTTTGTCACGTATCAGATAAGTAATGATGTGCACTTCACCAACAGTCGCATGGCATCATTGGCTTGTATCAAACGTGGATCTGTAATTGAGGCAGACAAATCAATACACTCTCAGTTGCGTTTGATAAACTTTTCCGATGGCTCACCATACGAAACGTTGCATGCCTTCATTTCCAAATCCTTGGCACCGTACTTCAAGTCATATGTGAAGGAATCGGGACGTGCGGATCGTGATGGTGATAAAATGGCTCCATCTGTTGAAAAGAAATTGGCTGAATTAGAGATGGGACTCCTACATCTTCAGCAAAACATAGATATACCGGAAATAACACTAACGGCACATCCATCTGTTAATTATGTAATACGTAAATGTGCCGATGAAAATCGTAAAGCAAAAGTGGCAGATTTTGGTGATAAAGTGGAGGATTCATCCTTCCTTAATCAACTGCAAAATGGTGTTAATCGTTGGATTAAAGAAATCAAGAAAGTGACCATGCTGGATCGTGATCCTTCGTCGGGCACTGCTTTGCAGGTATATACGAATTCATGCGCAACTCATATATAAAAAATCTTCTTTAAGCCATCGTTACATATATTTTTCTTTAAAATTAGGAAATCTCATTTTGGTTGAATTTGGAGCGTGCTCTATATCGCATACAGGAAAAGCGTGAATCACCAGAAGTTGCTCTCACACTGGACATACTCAAACATGGCAAACGTTTCCATGCCACCGTGTCATTTGATACCGACACTGGTCTCAAACAGGCCTTGGCTATGGTTGCCGATTACAATCCACTTATGAAGGACTTTCCAATCAATGACTTACTATCTGCTACCGAACTGGAAAAGATACGCCCAGCGGTGCAGCAAATATTTTCACATTTGCGTAAAGTACGTAATACAAAGTATCCAATACCGCGTTGTCTCAAATTGATTGAGGCCATTTCACGTGATCTCTCACAACAATTGCTGAAAGTATTGGGTACGCGTCGTCTCATGCACATTCCATTTGATGAATTCGAACGTGTAATGAATCAATGCTTCGAGATATTCAGCTGCTGGGATGACGAATATGATAAACTGCAAGGTTTACTGCGTGACATAGCCAAGAAGAAGCGTGACGAACATCTGAAGATGGCATGGCGCGTATCGCCGGCACACAAAAAGCTGCAGACACGCATGGAGCATATGCGCAAATTTCGACGTCAGCATGAGCAGTTGCGCACCGTAATATTACGTGTCTTACGTCCCACAAAGCAAGCGCAAAATAACGATGCCAATGCTGCGGAAACCAAGCAACCATACAGTTTGGAGGCGGCCGATGCCAATGCCATCGAGGAGGTGAACTTAGCTTATGAGAATGTGAAGGAAGTAGACTGCTTGGATATAACCAAGGAGGGCTCAGAAGCTTGGGAGGCAGCTGTCAAACGTTATGAAGAGAAAATTGGTGAGTTAAAGAAAAAAAAAATTACTGTGAAATTTTCACTACTTTAACGCTTTTATAGACCGTGTTGAAGCACGTATCACTGCACATTTGCGCGATCAGCTTGGCACCGCTAAGAATGCCAATGAAATGTTTCGCATTTTCTCGCGCTTCAATGCGCTCTTCGTGCGTCCGCATATACGCGGCGCCATACGTGAGTATCAGACACAACTTATACAACGCGTCAAGGATGATATTGATGCACTGCACGAGAAATTCAAGGTACGCTTTTAAAACATGCCCTCAAAGTTAGAAATTCTTAATTATTGATTTTTGGTTTAGGTGCAATATCCACAAAGCAAAAGTTATCGCCTCTCGACGGTGCGTGACTTGCCGCCCGTAGCTGGTTCCATCATTTGGGCGCGTCAGATCGATAATCAATTGACCATGTATTTGAAGCGTGTTGAAGATGTGCTGGGTAAAGGTTGGGAAACTCACTTGGAGGGTCAGAAGCTTAAAGCGGACGGTGACAGTTTTCGCAACAAGCTCTCTATTTCTGAAGTGTTCCAGGAGTGGGCACGCAAAGTGCAGGAGCGTAATTTTGGCAATTCGGGACGCATCTTCACCATCGAATCGACTCGTTCGCGCACCGGACGCAGCAACGTGTTGAAATTGCGCGTAAACTTTTTGCCCGAAATCATCACACTCTCCAAGGAAGTGCGTAACATCAAGAATTTAGGCTTCAGGTTTGTTTTTAACCAACAACGCTTATATAGATTTATCAACTCTCACATTTACTCCCATTTAGGGTGCCACTTACAATTGTCAACAAGGCGCACCAGGCCAATCAAATATACCCGTATGCAATTTCATTGATTGAGAGCGTGCGCACTTACGAACGCACCTTGGAGAAGGTATAAATATGTATATATTTGCGTTGATTTTGCACTGATTTAACACACATACACACAAGTCAATGCCACTAATCCACCACATTTTTGAAACTAATGCCATATAATTACTTCCAACACCCTTACAATTGCTTACATATGAACACGCATGTACTTTAAATTGCGTGCAGCTTGTATTAACATACAAAAACATACATATCTACTTGTATTTTATTTATTTTTTTAATGTAAGCAATATTTTGTGCTAATTTCTAACGCATCTATATTTTGCAGACTTAGTTTATTTAAAATCGTTTTTTTTTTCATCTCTTTATGCCAGGGTTGCAAATTCTGCATTAAAAAATAATTTAATTGAATTTAAAATTATTAATTTTTTATTAAACCCAAATATCTTAATTAAAAAGAATTTTCTACTTTCTAATAATCCAAGCACCGGGTTGAAAAATAAAAAAGTTTCGAAGTTTATAATTATATATAAAAAAAGTTATTTTCGAATTCTTCGCCCTTTCGTACTTTATGTTCTACCATCATATTCAATACGTAACGATTCAAACGATTTAACAACATAACCAGCTGAGTTTATTTAGCCATGTCCGTCTGTTTGTATAAATGCGAACTAGTCCATCGATTCTTGTGATCCTTTTTTCCATGAGAACCTACTGATTTGTCGGAATTGCTGACCACTATTGCAAACAACTGCCATACAAACTGAACGATCAAAGTTTAGTTCCTGCATGGAAACCTTTTTTTTTTTCTTTTTTGACATGTCTTGACGAAACTTGTAGTAGATTATTTCCTAAGACAAAGCTTCAGCAGCTGAAGAAATTTTCAGGTTGGACTACTGCAGCATACAGCTGACACACAAACTGAACGATCAAAATTTGGCAAGAACTCTTCTCGAAATTTGTGATAAATTTCCCAGATCAGACTACTATAGCATACAAACTAAATCAAGTTCTTGTATGGAAACCTCATTTTTTGTTAAGGGTGTTCTACCTTCGGTGCCTTCGACGTTAACTTTGTTTCTTTTTTGTTCATGCTGATTTTGGAATTAATATCTAAATGTTAAATTTTTAATTTCGAAATTTCAATTAAAAACTTATTATATAATTTGTTTCAAAAATTTAATATTAAAAATATTTAAGTAAGAAACTTGCAACCCTGATTTCGGCTTAGTCTTAATTTCGTTGTAAGCTCGCAAACATGCAAATTAGTTTCTTAAATTATATGTCTCCATTATGCTTCGCTCTTAAATATCACCTAATAATACACTATAATATCTATTAATATGCCACTAAACGCGCAACGATTTTAAACTGTCTCTCAACAAACAATATCGAATACCTCCCTCTCTTACATGCAGCTAAATAATAGGAGTTTAGCACAAAATTCAGTATTCAAGGTAGTGTTATTGTTAATAAATGTCTCTTAAATAGCATTATGTATTTATATAATCATTTGCACTTAGTATATTTTATATCACAATCGAAGTAATTCTTACATAACATACTAGTTTATGCAAATGCATGCTTTAAACATCCGGAAAGCAACTTAATGCGCACTTCTCCTTACATAAAACGAGTATTTAACAAGATTTTCCTTACTTATTAGATTGAAGATCGCGCCAGTATTGTGCCACTCGTGGCTGGCTTGCGTAAGGAAGTGCTGAATTTGATTTCTGAAGGCATTGGCTTGGTCTGGGAGTCGTACAAACTCGATCCCTACGTTTTGCGTCTCTCCGAATGTGTTACACAGTTCCAGGAGAAGGTGAGCTTGCTTAAAATTTAGTCATGAACTGTTAAACCAACACACACTTGCACTTAGGTCGAAGATTTGCTTGTTGTCGAGGAGCAACTGGATGTTGATGTGCGTTCATTGGAGACTTGCCCTTACAGTGCAGCTACTTTCAGTGAAATCTTATCGAAAATTCAACATGCCGTCGATGCTTTGTCACTGAAACAATACTCCAACTTGAACGTGTGGGTCACACGCCTCGATGAAGAAGTTGAAAAGAAATTGGCTATGCGTCTGCAGGCCGGCATACAAGCTTGGACCGAGGCATTGACTGGTAGCAAGAAGGAACGCGATCTTTCCATGGACACCGATGCCCCAGCACAGCCGACACACAAGTTGGGCGGAGAGCCACAGATCCAAAATGCTATACACGAGATACGCATCACCAATCAGCAAATGTATTTGTATCCCTCCATCGAGGAGGCACGTTTCCAAATCATGCAACAATTGTTCGCTTGGCAGGCTATTGTCACCTCGCAGGTGCGGCTGCAGAGTACACGCTATCAAGTCGGCTTGGACAAGCATGTGCCACCCACTTATCGCAACTTGTTGACCAAATTGCCGGAAGCCTTGATTTTGGAGAATGCTTATGGCGCCATTGAGAATAAAATCAGCGAAGTGCGCAATTATGTCGAGGAATGGTTGCGTTATCAGAGTTTGTGGGACTTGCAGGCCGACACCTTGTATGGGCGTTTGGGTGAAGATGTGAACTTGTGGATTAAGTGCTTGAATGACATCAAGAAATCACGCACCACATTCGATACATCCGATACGCGTCGTGCATATGGTCCGATTGTCATTGACTATGCTAAAGTGCAAGCCAAGGTCACCTTGAAGTATGACTCTTGGCATAAGGAGGCATTGGGCAAGTTTGGCACCTTGCTAGGAAACGAAATGACTACTTTCCACTCGAAGGTGTCGAAGTCGCGTACTGATTTGGAGATGCAAAGCATTGGTAAGTTCACGAAATTAACTTGAATTTGTGGATAAAAGGGTCACAAAGGGAAGGGTTGGTAATTTTATTACCAATATCCTGTAAACTCACAGATTTATTATGGGCGTGTTACGGCCTATTTCTGAGCAAATTTTAGTACAAAAAGTAGTACCGTTATGCTCGTAAATTCTTTATGGTACTTCTAGATGAAATTTCATATTTTTTGCGTATAAATTCGAGTCTGTACATGATATACCTCAATAAAATTCAATTTCGCTCTGTCCGATAGGTCCCTTAAATTCGCCCATTACTAAATGAAAATAATATTCACGTGTCAAATTATTTTTCATCGCAACAGAGGCAGCCAGCACTTCGGATGCCGTTAGCTTCATTACTTACGTTCAATCACTGAAGAAGGACATGATCTCTTGGGACAAACAAGTGGAGGTGTTCCGTGAGGCGCAACGCATACTTGAGCGCCAACGCTTCCAATTCCCCAACAACTGGTTGCATGTGGACAACATCGAAGGTGAATGGTCGGCATTCAATGAGATCATTAAGCGCAAAGACACAGCCATACAAACACAAGTGGCCAGTTTGCAAGCTAAAATTGTGGCCGAGGACAAGGCTGTGGAGACACGCACGCTTGATTTCTTGAACGACTGGGAGAAGAATAAACCCACTGGCGGCAAGATAAGGCCCGACGATGCACTGCAACATTTGCAATTGTTCGAAACGAAATATTCACGTTTGAAGGAGGAGCGCGATAATGTGGCCAAGGCCAAGGAGGCGCTGGAATTGCAGGAATCTGCTATACCCAATAACAGTTCGGAGCGTATGAATGTCGCCTTGGAGGAGTTGCAGGACTTGCGTGGTGTCTGGAGTGAGCTTTCTAAAGTTTGGACACAAATCGATGAGACCAGGTGCGTGGTTTTCTTTCTCATTATTGTTTAAGACATGTTTATATAATAACTGTTTATTTTCCAGAGAAAAACCATGGTTATCGGTGCAACCACGCAAGTTGCGTCAACAACTCGAGGCAATGATGACCCAACTGAAGGAGTTGCCCGCACGCTTGCGCATGTATGAGTCGTATGAATATGTGAAGAAACTCATACAGAGTTACATTAAGGTGAATATGCTGATCGTTGAGCTTAAGTCGGATGCTCTCAAGGAGCGTCACTGGAAACAACTGACCAAACAGTTACGTGTTAACTGGGTCATCTCCGATTTGTCGCTCGGTCAAGTGTGGGATGTGAATTTACAGAAGAATGAAAATATCGTCAAGGACATCATACTGGTGGCACAGGGTGAAATGGCATTAGAGGAGTTCTTGAAGCAAGTGCGCGAATCGTGGCAGAGCTATGAACTGGATCTGATTAACTATCAGAATAAATGTCGCATCATACGCGGTTGGGATGATCTATTCAACAAAGTCAAGGAACACATTAATTCGGTTGCCGCTATGAAACTCTCACCCTACTATAAAGTTTTCGAAGAGGAGGCTTTGACGTGGGAAGAGAAATTGAATCGCATAAATGCCCTTTTCGATGTATGGATTGATGTGCAACGTCGTTGGGTCTACTTGGAGGGTATTTTCTCAGGTAGCGCTGATATCAAAACATTGCTGCCGGTGGAAACTTCACGTTTCCAAAGCATCAGCTCCGAGTTTTTGGGTCTCATGAAAAAAGTGACCAAGTCACCAAAAGTTATGGACGTATTGAATATACCGGCCGTACAACGTTCGTTGGAACGTCTTGCTGATCTGTTGGGTAAAATACAAAAGGCTTTGGGCGAGTATTTGGAGCGTGAGCGTACCTCCTTCCCACGTTTCTACTTCGTGGGCGATGAAGATCTCTTGGAGATTATTGGTAACAGCAAGAATATTGCACGCTTGCAGAAGCACTTCAAGAAAATGTTTGCCGGCGTTGCTGCTATTTTGTTGAACGAGGATAATACCGTTATTTTGGGTATTTCATCACGTGAAGGTGAAGAAGTGAAATTCATGAATCCCGTATCCACGGTCGAACATCCCAAAATCAATGAATGGCTCTCACTCGTCGAGAAGCAAATGCGTTTCACTTTGGCTTCGCTTCTGGCACAAGCCGTACAGGACATCAAACAATTCCGTGATGGTAAAATTGATCAGCAAAAGTACATGGAATGGTGTGACAAATATCAAGCACAGATTGTCGTGCTTGCTGCGCAAATTCTCTGGTCGGAGGATGTGGAAGCAGCCTTGCAACAAGCCTCGGAGACCAATAACTCCAAGCCAATGCAGCGCGTGTTGGGCACTGTCGAGTCTACACTGAACGTGCTCGCCGATTCCGTTTTGCAAGAGCAGCCACCACTGCGCAGACGCAAATTGGAGCATTTGGTATGTGTTCAGAGAGTATTCCTGTATGCTTATAGAAACATTTTTAATTTAATATTTTTTTTTATTGCTTTTCTAGATTAATGAGTTCGTACACAAGCGTACCGTTACACGCCGCTTGATTGCCAATGGCGTCACAAGCCCTAAATCCTTCCAATGGCTTTGCGAAATGCGTTTCTACTTCGATCCACGTCAAACCGAGGTAAGTACAGCAGCTAGTAGACACTCTTTAGAAAATATATACATTTACTGTAACTTTTACTGTATACTGTATACTCTCCACACAGGTGCTGCAACAACTGACCATTCACATGGCCAATGCCCGTTTCTACTATGGTTTCGAATACCTAGGTGTACAGGATCGTCTTGTGCAGACACCACTTACGGATCGCTGTTATTTGACCATGACACAAGCGTTGGAATCACGTTTGGGCGGTTCGCCCTTCGGTCCAGCCGGTACCGGTAAAACCGAGTCTGTCAAAGCTCTCGGCAATCAACTTGGTCGCTTTGTGTTGGTCTTCAACTGTGACGAGACTTTCGATTTCCAAGCTATGGGTCGTATTTTTGTTGGTCTATGTCAGGTTGGCGCTTGGGGTTGCTTTGATGAGTTCAATCGTTTGGAGGAGCGCATGTTGTCGGCTTGTTCACAACAGATACAGACCATACAAGAGGCGCTCAAATACGAGATGGATACGAATAAGGAGAGTATAACTGTTGAATTGGTTGGCAAGCAAGTGCGCGTCTCGCCTGATATGGCTATATTCATTACCATGAATCCCGGTTATGCTGGCCGTTCCAATTTGCCGGATAATTTGAAGAAACTCTTCCGTTCTTTGGCAATGACTACTCCCGATCGTCAGCTCATTGCTGAGGTCATGTTGTTCTCACAAGGTTTCCGTTCAGCCGAAAAGTTAGCTTGCAAGATTGTGCCATTCTTCAAGCTTTGCGACGAACAACTGTCCAATCAAAGTCATTATGACTTCGGTTTGCGTGCGCTCAAGTCGGTGCTGATCTCGGCTGGTAATGTGAAACGTGATCGCATTATGAAGATTAAGGAAACAATGCGTCAACGCGGCGAGGAGAATATCGACGAGGCTTCGGTGGCTGAAAATTTGCCAGAGCAAGAGATTCTCATACAATCGGTTTGTGAGACCATGGTGCCCAAACTTGTGGCCGAGGATATACCATTGCTCTTCTCATTGCTGAGCGACGTTTTCCCCAATGTTGGCTATACACGGGCCGAAATGAAGGGACTAAAGGAGGAGATACGCAAAGTGTGTCAAGAAGACTATTTGGTTTGCGGCGAAGGTGATGAACAGGGTGCTGCCTGGATGGAGAAGGCAAGTGAATCAGCGGATTATATTTGTGTGTTTTTTGTTGTTATGTTAGTGTATGACTGTTACTGTCTTGGTATAACGTATGTAAGTTGTGAAAGATTAATTGAACACTTATATTCTCGCAATATAGAGATTGAAGAGTCAACAGCCATATCCGTGTGTCTGTATATATACGCGAACTGGTCCCTCAGGTTTTGAGATATCCGTCTGAAATTTTTCACACTTACTTTTCTTCCCAAGGACCACTATAGCACATAGCTGCCGTACAAAGTGAATTATCAAAATCAAGTTCGTCTATGGGAGACTTCTTTATCGGACAACTAAGGAAAAGCTTTTGTTTTTGAAAAATATTACAACAATTTTTCTTGTTTTTACATTTCTTAAACTTGCGAGAGTACCAAATGTTCGGTTCGTCCCGAACTTAGCGCTTTTTTTCTTATTTAGTTATTTTATCGTGCTTTGTTTTAAAAAAAAAAAAAAAATTTATTTTCGAGCACTTCCTTCGCACGAATATTTGTTATTGCACTGTATTTGTTTCGTGTAAATTGATGTGTCTACTTCGTAATTTGACAATATTTAAGAAGATTCTCCTAATGTATGCACTTTGATATTTAATTAATGCTTGCTTTACACGCGCAATTACCGAAAATCACTGAATGAATTACATAACGTTGATAAAACAGAATGCGCAAGGATTCGGTGAGACGTGGGTGGAAAAAGTAAGACGCTTAACCCCTTCCGATTTCTTATTTTACAACCAAAATATATATTTTCTTATCAAGCAAGTTTAGATAGTCGAAATTTGTAATTTGTCAACGTACTGCGATGCCTGAATACATTTTCCTAATGCTTGCCAATTTGATTAGTGCCAAAATTTAAGCTTGCTCCTAATTACCCTCTCAAATTTTCGCCTTCATTTACCTATACTCTAACATTCGTAACACTTTACCATGAATAGGTGCTGCAATTGTATCAAATCTCCAATCTCAATCACGGTTTGATGATGGTCGGTCCATCCGGTTCTGGCAAATCGACAGCCTGGCGCACCTTGCTCAAAGCTTTGGAGCGTTTCGAGGGTACTGAAGGTGTTGCGCATGTCATTGATCCCAAAGCCATTTCAAAGGAGGCGCTCTATGGTGTTATGGATCAGAATACGCGCGAGTGGACCGACGGTCTTTTCACGCATGTGCTGCGTAAAATCATCGATAATGTGCGTGGTGAAATCAACAAGCGTCAATGGATTATCTTCGATGGTGATGTCGATCCCGAGTGGGTTGAGAATTTAAATTCCGTGTTGGATGACAATAAATTGCTCACCTTGCCGAATGGTGAACGTCTATCGTTGCCGCCCAATGTGCGCATAATGTTTGAAGTGCAGGATCTGAAGTTCGCCACACTTGCCACCGTCTCACGTTGTGGCATGGTTTGGTTCTCGGAGGATGTACTCTCCACCGAAATGATATTTGAGAACTATCTGTCGCGATTGCGCAGTATTCCACTTGAGGATGGCGATGAAGACTTTGTTGGTGTTGTTAAGCCAGCTACTAATAAGGATAAAGAAGAAGAGATTTCGCCATCACTGCAAGTGCAACGTGATATTGCTTTGTTGTTGCAACCATACTTCTCGGCTGATGGCATTGTGGTGCGCAGTTTGGAGTATGCCATGGAGCAAGAGCATATTATGGACTTCACGCGCTTGCGTGCACTCAGCTCGCTATTTTCGATGTTGAATCAAGCTGCAAGGTGCGTAGACTGATGTTTTCAGCTCCATTGAGGGCTAGTGAAATGTCAAAAATGAAAAATTTATTTTCACATATTGTGGGGAAACAAAAACAATAACAATTTCATTATCACTACTATTTCAGAAATGTGCTCAACTTCAATTCACAACACCCTGATTTCCCATGTTCTGCCGACCAACTGGAGCAGTATATACCGAAAGCACTGGTTTACTCCGTACTCTGGTCCTTCGCTGGCGATGCTAAACTTAAAGTACGCACAGATCTGGGTGACTTTGTGCGCAGTGTTACCACCATACCGCTGCCGGGCGCTGCTGGCGCGCCTATTATCGACTACGAAGTTAGCATGAATGGCGAATGGGTGCCATGGTCGAACAAGGTGCCGGTTATTGAGGTAGAAACACACAAAGTGGCCTCACCTGACATTGTTGTGCCCACATTGGATACTGTGCGTCACGAGTCGCTCTTGTACACCTGGCTGGCCGAGCATAAGCCATTGGGTGGGTTATTCAATTTTTGTAGATTCTCCAATTTACTGATAATATTCTCTGTCACTTCCTATCTATCTATTTATAGTATTATGCGGCCCTCCTGGTTCTGGTAAAACGATGACATTGTTCTCAGCACTACGAGCTTTACCCGATATGGAAGTTGTTGGCTTGAACTTTTCGTCAGCTACCACACCCGAGCTTTTGCTCAAAACTTTCGATCACTATTGCGAGTATCGTAAAACGCCTAACGGTGTTGTGCTTTCGCCAGTTCAGGTAAGAGAAAAATTCAAATATATTGCTTTGTTGTCGATATATTTCTCTTTTTTGGATACAGATTGGCAAATGGCTCGTGCTATTCTGCGATGAAATCAATTTGCCCGACATGGACACCTACGGCACACAGCGTGTAATATCATTCTTGCGTCAGCTGGTCGAACACAAGGGCTTCTATCGCGCCAGTGATCAAGCTTGGGTTTCGCTAGAACGCATACAATTCGTGGGCGCTTGTAATCCACCGACCGATCCGGGTCGTAAACCACTTTCACACCGTTTCCTACGTCACGTGCCAATCATTTATGTAGACTATCCGGGTGAGACTTCGCTCAAACAAATCTACGGCACCTTCTCGCGCGCCATGTTGCGCATGATGCCGTCATTGCGCGGCTACGCTGAACCGCTGACCAATGCTATGGTCGAATTTTACTTGGCATCACAAGATCGCTTCACGCAAGACATGCAACCGCACTATGTGTACTCGCCGCGTGAGATGACACGTTGGGTACGTGGTATTTGCGAGGCCATACGTCCGCTTGATTCGTTACCAGTGGAGGGTTTGGTGCGTTTGTGGGCGCATGAGGCTCTACGTTTGTTCCAAGACAGGCTGGTTGAGGAATCAGAACGTCGCTGGACCAATGAGAATATCGATATTGTGGCACTGAAACACTTCCCTGGTATCAATCAAGAGGAGGCATTGACACGCCCCATTCTCTACAGTAATTGGTTGTCTAAAGACTATATGCCCGTTAATCGCGAAGAATTGCGTGACTATGTACGCGCACGTCTCAAAGTCTTCTACGAGGAGGAGCTCGACGTACCGCTTGTGCTGTTCGATGAAGTTTTAGAGCACGTCTTGCGCATCGATCGTATATTCCGTCAGCCGCAAGGGCATTTACTGCTGATTGGTGTGTCCGGCGCTGGCAAAACGACACTTTCACGTTTTGTCGCTTGGATGAATGGTCTATCGATATTCCAAATTAAAGTACACAACAAATACACTGGTGAAGATTTCGATGAAGATCTACGTTGTGTGCTGAGACGCTCCGGTTGCAAGGATGAAAAGATCGCTTTCATTTTGGACGAGTCGAACGTTTTGGATTCCGGCTTCTTGGAACGCATGAATACGCTGTTGGCTAACGGCGAAGTGCCCGGTCTGTTCGAGGGCGATGAATACACCACACTGATGACACAATGTAAGGAAGGCGCACAGCGCGAGGGCTTGATGTTGGACTCAAGTGATGAGTTGTATAAATGGTGTGTAAAAATATATTTTTCAGCACGCACAAATAACTAAAATTAATTGAATGAAAATTCTCAAACATTTCCTTCATTTTCTCCACCGAACAGGTTCACCCAGCAAGTTATGCGCAACTTGCACGTGGTCTTCACCATGAACCCGTCAACAGACGGCCTTAAAGATCGTGCGGCCACCTCACCCGCGCTCTTCAATCGTTGCGTGCTTAACTGGTTCGGCGACTGGTCGGATTCGGCACTCTTCCAGGTGGGCAAAGAGTTCACCACACGCGTCGATTTGGAAAAACAAAATTGGGCCGCTCCCGATTTCTTCCCATCAGTGTGCCCCTTGGTGCCGGCACAACCAACACATCGCGATGCGGTCATCAACAGTTGTGTGTATGTACACCAAACGCTGCATCAAGCCAACGCACGACTCGCCAAGCGCGGTGGCCGCACCATGGCGGTCACACCACGTCACTATTTGGACTTTATACATCACTTTGTCAAGTTGTACAATGAGAAGCGTAGCGACTTGGAAGAGCAGCAATTGCACTTGAATGTCGGTCTCAATAAAATCGCGGAAACTGTGGAGCAGGTGGAGGAGATGCAGAAGTCATTGGCCGTTAAGAAGCAAGAGCTGCAGGCCAAGAATGAGGCAGCCAATGCTAAGCTCAAGCAGATGTTCAAGGATCAGCAAGAAGCTGAGAAGAAGAAGATACAGTCGCAGGAGATACAAATACGCCTGGCCGATCAGACGGTGAAAATCGAGGAGAAACGTAAATATGTCATGGCCGACTTGGCACAAGTGGAACCGGCTGTAATCGAGGCGCAACAAGGTAAACGCTTGCTTGTATGCTACAAACACGCCATAAACTATTTATTTATGTTTTAATGAGATTGACAAGTTTTTAAGTTTAATTTAAGCGACTCGTTTAACGGAAAACTCTAAGGTTCAAGTGATATTTTTATATATTTTAGTGTAGAAATTTTCAAGCAGCGCACATAAATATATTTATACCGTTAGCAGGTTTATACACTGGTGATATTTACATGATTTTATATTTTAACACCCCTTTTTATTTGCTTTTGACCACCGTTTAAACCAACTGTGCATTTCTTGCAAACACTTTATCACTTTAGCTGTAAGCGCCATTAAAAAGAAACACTTGGCTGAGGTGCGTTCCATGGCCAATCCACCGGCTGTTGTTAAGTTAGCATTGGAATCAGTCTGCGAGCTGCTCAGCGAGACCGCCACCGATTGGAAGGCGATACGTGGCATACTTGTCAAAGATAGTTTTATTCCGTCCATTGTTAATTTGAGAACAGAGAATATCACGTACGGCAATACACAATACTATTACTTATCATAACTTATGTATATTGTAAACTAATTTAACGATAATAATAATATTAAGCAAACCAAATTCAAAATTGTCACTTACACACACGCCCACACGCCTATATATATATATACACAGCATAAATATGCCGCAACAGACAAGAAACCAAACTCCAATATAACATTTTTGTACACAGTCGCCATCTTTTCACCCCAAACACGTCCAAATTGGCTTCATGTGGCTATTGTGAAAATTACATATACACATACACATACATATGCATACATATATACTATTAAACAGTGGCGCAGTATTGTATATTATAATTGTATATCTAAAACATATCCATATAATTTAAATAACCGCGCTGGGGTTTACTAAACTCTTACTTTTGTTTTTCAATTACACATTTATTAATTTTTTTAATTTTTTAGTATTATTTATATTATTATTTTTTGGTTATTTTTTTGCATCGTCCATTTTCAACGAAATAATGCATTCACCACATTTTTGCATCTACTCAGCACATGTGTATAGCAATTCATATATATAATTACCGTTACTCTTATGTGTTTCTCTAATTTTACCGTAATATACTTGAACTACTTATAATAGTGATTTTAATATATTTATATCACAAATAATATAGAATGAGGCGCCTAAATGCATACTACTTATATCAGTAAATACATATATATATATTTTTTTTTTTTTAAGCAGATACAGTTTTATTTAATAAGTGTTCGTGTATGTATTTGGATATTAATAATGTATTTAACAAAATACAAAGCTATATTTTATAATGTAGACTTGTTGAGAGTGCTGTGATAAAAATTTTGAAACATACTCTTAGGCGCATATGCCCATTCCGCGTAAATGGGTATGAAAATATGAATGAAAACAAGAAAAAAACGGTAATTTTAAATATAACCCGATCAGTTTATATGACAGCTATATTTTAAAGTGGTTCGATGTCGGCGGTTCCGTTAAATGAACAGCTTGAAAAACGAACTAGTATGTACAGCCGTTAAATCGACTCTCTAACGTTCCCTTCTGGGTGTGACAAACTTTATAAACCATGTTCTGAAAATATAATTATCTACGATGATTCAACATTGCTGAATAACATTGACATTTTCAAATTTTAGAATTATTTTTTTTAGAAAGCATTTAACATTTTCAATAATCTAACATCACAGTCGCAAAATGACTGTAAAATGGTGTATTTAACAAATTTCTTCTTTCACTCCCAACAAGTCTACATTGTTAAATTAAGTTAATAATTACTAAACTCTATACATTATGTATATATATAAATATCTATGTCTGTGTCTGCAGGTTTTGGTTAGCATATAAACTCTTTTTTTTTTTAAATAAGTACAGGCTACCTATGCAACACACCAGCAATCGAGTTGTTGATCGGACTTCCGCATCGAAGCACAACATATTTAACAACAACATCACGATGTATATTTATAACAGTTTTAAGCCAATTAGCATTAATGATTTTACTAAATGAGTCAGTTTATAACTTTTTTTTTGTTGTTTACTTACTACTACCATACTATTACTACTTTTTACTCACCACACACTCACCACCAACCCCGCTTGATTCACTTTAGCCGTTAAATCGATACGTAAGCAACAACTTGTTGAAGTTCGTACCATGGCCAATCCACCATCGGTGGTGAAATTGGCTCTGGAGTCAATCTGTCTGCTACTGGGTGAGAATGCGACCGACTGGAAATCAATTCGTGCTGTTATAATGCGAGAAAACTTTATAAATTCAATTGTATCTAACTTCAATACTGAAAATATAACGTAAGCATGAAAACAACAACAACAATATAATAAGTTAACTTTTGTTTATGATTTTCTTGTTTACATATCTTTTTTTTTAATTTTTTTTGTTATATTGTTTGGTTATTTTTTGTATTATTTGACTAAGCTGTGCAATTGATTGGTTGTTGTAATTTATATTTGATAATTTTATTGACTTAAACATAACTCCAACAATACAAATGAAAACTAAAAAAAGCTTAAAGGTATTTCAAAATAAAGTCCCAAGTTGGTATTATTAAAACATTATAAAAAAAAATATAATTTTTAATTAAAAAATAAGCATTAATGTTAAAAAATATATATATATATAAATATGGAAGTCAATTAACATAATTTTTAAAATACAAAATAAATTTAAAAAGCCTGGAATTGAAGAAGAGGTTAAGAATAGCAAAAAAAAAAAAATAGTTAAATGTGAGGTTTGTTTTAAGAATTTAACATTGGCGTAATTAATTTTTTTTTTTAGTTTTAGTATTTTTTAATTATAAATTTAATTATTATTATTTGTTTTTTTTTTTTGTAATTATTATTTTTGAATTTTTTTATTTACTTATTTAAATTATTTTAATCTTTTGCAATAATTTTTTTTAATAATAATTTTATTACTATTATTGTTTTAATTGATAATTTTTTAATTATCATTATTATTTTAGTTATGATTTTATTTACTTATTATTATTATTTTAAATTGTTTTAAAGTCTTTTTTTAATGTTTTTTTTTTATTATTTGTTTACATATTATTTTTTAAATTAGCAACATTATTTTTTTTGTTAATACTTGTGTGTCTATGCAAAATACAGCTATTCCGATCAATTGCACCAGCTCGCCTCAGTTTTTTTTTGTTAAAGCAACATTATTCTTAATTTATTTTTAATTTTCAATTGTTTATTATTTATTTTTGTTGTAGTTTTATTTTTTTTTAGTTGAAAAAGTTTAGTCTTCCCCCCTTCTACTGCAATTGGATACACGCGTTTTCGTAGTATTTGCCCTAGCGTTGTGACATACGTATTCATAAGCGTTTATCGCTTGGTTCGTGTTATATAACTTGATTTTATTATATTTTATTAATTTGCATTTTTTGTTGTAATAAGTTCGGTGTTGGTATTATTATTTTTTTACTTTAACTCGACGTCAACTGCTTAAATCCTATTGATTGCGTAATATTCCCATTTTTGGTTCTGGCTTTTAGTTTATTCTTTATTGTTAATAGTAAACGCTTTGCTTGCATAACATACACTTCGATTGGTGATTTTTTATTCATGAACACATTTTGAAAAAAGTAAAATAATAATAATTTTGTGGAAATTAATATTATTTTTGTTTTAATTAAAAATAATGCAGCGATGAAGTGCGCGAAAAGATGAAGAACAAATATCTCAGCAACCCGGACTATAACTTCGAGAAGGTCAACCGCGCCAGTATGGCTTGTGGACCTATGGTGAAATGGGCCATTGCGCAGGTAAATAAGCAAAAACCTGTCCCACGAGTGTAAACTATAAACAATTTTCCATCTCCATTGCCGCAGATTGAATACGCTGACATGTTGAAGCGTGTCGAACCACTGCGTGAGGAATTGCGTTCGCTCGAAGAGCAAGCCGATGTGAATCTGCAAAGCGCCAACGAAACCAAGGAGCTCGTTGAACAGCTCGAGCGCAGTATTGCCGCCTACAAGGAGGAGTATGCACAGCTCATCTCACAGGCGCAGGCCATTAAGACAGACTTGGAGAATGTGCAAGCCAAAGTTGATCGTTCGATTGCTTTGCTGAAGAGCTTGAACATCGAACGCGAACGTTGGGAGTGCACCAGCGAGACATTCAAATCGCAAATGTCCACTATTATTGGCGACGTCTTGTTGTCGGCGGCATTTATTGCTTACGGTAAATAGAAAATATAATGTTTATTTCGTACAATGAATTATATTCCTTGAAAAACTTCCAACAGGTGGCTACTTCGATCAGCACTATCGCTTGAATCTCTTCACCACTTGGTCGCAGCATCTACAGTCGGCCAACATACAATATCGTGCTGACATGGCGCGTACCGAATATCTGTCGAATCCCGACGAACGGTTGCGTTGGCAAGCGAACGCGCTACCGACCGACGATCTCTGCCCCTGAGAACGCCATTATGCTTAAGCGGTTCAACCGCTATCCACTCATTATCGATCCCTCAGGACAGGCCACCACGTTCTTGCTCAATGAGTATGCTGGCAAGAAAATTACGAAAACTTCATTCTTGGACGATTCATTCCGCAAGAATTTGGAGTCGGCTTTGCGTTTCGGCAACCCACTGCTTGTGCAAGATGTTGAGAATTACGATCCGATATTGAATCCTGTGCTCAATCGTGAATTACGTCGCACTGGCGGTCGTGTGTTGATCACACTCGGCGATCAGGATATCGATTTGTCGCCTTCATTTGTTATTTTCTTGTCCACGCGTGACCCAACTGTGGAATTCCCACCGGATATTTGCTCGCGTGTCACTTTTGTGAACTTCACTGTAACACGCAGCTCTTTGCAGTCACAGTGTTTGAATCAAGTATTGAAAGCTGAGCGCCCTGATATTGATGAGAAGCGTTCGGATCTGTTGAAATTGCAAGGCGAATTCCGTTTGCGTTTGCGTCAGCTGGAGAAGAGTCTGTTGCAGGCTTTGAACGATGCAAAGGGTAAGATTCTTGATGATGACTCCGTCATTACCACGCTGGAAACGTTGAAGAAGGAAGCGTACGACATCAATCAAAAGGTGGACGAGACGGATAAGGTTATCGCGGAAATTGAGACTGTCTCACAACAGTATTTGCCGTTGTCGGTGGCTTGCAGTAATATTTACTTCACCATGGACAGCTTGAACCAGGTGCACTTCCTCTATCAGTATTCGCTGAAAATGTTCTTGGACATTTTCTCCACTGTCTTGTACAACAACACGAAGTTGGATGGCAAGAGCGAGTATTCGGAGCGTTTGGGCATCGTTACCAAGGACCTCTTCCAGGTGAGTTGTTGTTTGCGAGCTCAAAAAATTTAGGCTTATTATGTATTTTCTATAAAATATCCCTCTTCATCATACCAATATCTTCGCAGGTCTGCTATGAGCGTGTGGCACGTGGTATGTTGCACAATGATCGTCTGACATTCGCTTTGCTGATGTGCAAGATACACCTCAAGGGCACTTCAGAACAAAATTTGGATGCCGAATTCAACTTCTTCTTACGCAGCCGTGAGGGTCTGTTGGCCAATTCGACACCGGTCGAAGGACTAACTGCCGAGCAAATAGAGAGCGTTAACCGTTTGCAAACACGTTTGCCCATTTTCCGTAAGTTGATTGAAAAACTCAAATCGATGCCTGAGCTGGGCGCATGGTTGCAACAAAGTTCACCGGAGCAATGTGTGCCACAATTGTGGGATGAGTCAAAGGCACTCTCACCCATCGTTAGCTCTATACATCAATTGCTATTGATACAAGCCTTCCGACCGGACCGTGTCATTGCTGCCGCACATAAGGTGGTCGATGCTGTGCTCGGTGTAGATTTCATGCCGAACGCCGAGAAGGAATTGGACTTGGCCGCTGTTGTAGAGAAGCAGTTGAACTGCAACACCCCCGCATTGCTGTGCTCAGTGCCCGGTTTTGATGCCTCCGGACGTGTGGACGACTTGGCTGCCGAGCTCAATAAACAGATCTCGAGTATTGCCATTGGTTCGGCGGAGGGCTTCAATCAGGCTGAGCGCGCCATCAACATGGCCTGCAAGAGCGGTCGCTGGGTGCTGCTGAAGAACGTACACTTAGCACCGCAATGGTTGGTGCAGTTGGAGAAGAAATTACATTCGCTGCAGCCACATTCGGGCTTCAGGCTTTTCCTCACCATGGAGATCAATCCCAAGGTGCCGGTCAACTTGTTGCGCGCCGGCCGCATTTTCGTTTTCGAACCGCCGCCAGGCATACGCGCCAACTTGTTGCGCACATTCTCGACGGTGCCGGTGGCGCGCATGATGAAAACGCCCAGCGAACGTGCACGTCTCTATTTCTTGCTGGCCTGGTTCCATGCCATCGTGCAGGAGCGTCTACGCTACGTACCGCTTGGCTGGGCCAAGAAGTACGAGTTCAATGAGTCGGATTTGCGCGTCGCGTGCGACACGCTGGACACCTGGATCGACACGACCGCAATGGGTCGCACCAATTTGCCGCCGGAGAAGGTGCCATGGGACGCGTTGGTCACACTATTGTCGCAATCCATCTACGGCGGTAAAATTGACAACGACTTCGATCAGCGTTTGCTGACCTCATTCTTGAAGAAACTGTTTACGGCACGCAGCTTCGAAAGCGATTTCGCGCTTGTGGCCAATGTTGATGGTGGTGCCGGCGGTCAGCGACACATCACCATGCCCGACGGTACACGTCGTGATCACTTCTTGAAGTGGATCGAGAATTTGTCCGACCGCCAGACGCCTTCCTGGCTCGGTTTGCCCAACAATGCGGAGAAGGTGTTGTTAACCACACGTGGCACAGACTTAGTGAGCAAGCTCCTGAAGATGCAACAGCTAGAGGATGACGACGAATTGGCTTACAGCGTGGAGGAGCATGCCGAAGCCGCTAATGCAAATGCAACGCGTCAAGAAGATGGCCGTCCATCATGGATGAAGACATTGCACAACTCGGCAACGGCATGGTTGGAACTTTTGCCCAAAAACTTGCCCGTGCTCAAGCGCACCGTGGAGAATATCAAGGATCCATTGTATCGTTACTTCGAACGTGAAGTTACTTCGGGCGCTAAATTGTTGACAACCGTCATTTCCGATCTACAGGATGTAGTACTGATTTGCCAAGGCGAAAAGAAGCAAACCAATCATCATCGCTCGATGTTGTCTGAGTTAGTACGTGGCATTATACCGAAGGGCTGGAAGCGCTACACCGTGCCAGTCGGCTGCACCGTTATCCAATGGATCACTGATTTCAGCAATCGCGTGCAGCAGCTACAGAAGGTATCGAAGTTGGTATCGCAAGCAGGCGCCAAAGAGTTGCAGGTATGTATAAGATGGGATTGATATTCGGTCTAAAAAAATATTAACGGTATTTTTAATTTTTGTTAAGACATTCCCCGTTTGGTTGGGCGGCTTATTGAATCCCGAAGCCTACATCACTGCAACACGCCAATGTGTTGCTCAGGCAAACAGTTGGTCGCTGGAGGAATTGGCTCTAGAGGTGACCATTACCGAGTCGAGTGCAAATCCCGATCAAAAGGATAGTAGTTTCGGCGTGACTGGCTTGAAGTTGCAAGGCGCACAATGCAAGAACAACGAGCTTCTCTTGGCCTCGACAATTATGATGGACTTGCCACTCACCGTACTCAAATGGGTGAAGTAAGTAGCAGTTCTTTCACATATTGCGCAATATTTCCTTAAGTTTTGTACTAAATATTTTGTGTAATTGTGTTCTTTGCAGGGCTTCCAGTGAGACGCGCGTTAGCAAGCTCACCTTGCCGGTTTATTTGAACTCTACGCGCACGGAGCTTTTGTTCACCGTTGATTTGGCTGTCGCTGCCGGTCAGGACCCACATAGCTTCTACGAGCGTGGCGTTGCTGTGCTTACTTCCACCGCTTTGAACTAAATTGGGTGTGTGTGAAGAAGCATATATTTATCCATATTATCAAATAAATGAAAATATTCAATATTATCATAAATAACCAATTAAATTTGCTTGCTATATCATATATATGTACACACTTATAAAGTGTTTTTGGCTTCAATATAACAGTGTTAATCAATGGCATTCAATATTACAAATATTCAATACCCAAGCGTTTAATAAAATTTACTCAATATGCATTCAAAATATTTAGAGGCTTATTTTTTACATGAAAGTTGCTTCTTAAAAAGAGTAAAATATTTAAGTAAGAAATTTTTTTAAGGAAACTGGCATCAATAAAATAAAACTTTCTTAGTGCATTAAATAATGGTTGGCAACTCTGGTTTGCTTGCATCCCCAATCCTTAACAGTAAGGATGCACCATGTACTGTTATCTTTCCGTTTACATGTATATTACAGGTATTGTTTAGTGATAACAGATGTACCGTTAAATGGTTCCATGGTGTAATGGCCAGCACTCTGGACTCTGAATCCAGCGATCCGAGTTCAAGTCTCGGTGGGACCTAAGATAATAATTTTTTTCCTTGCTCATTATTTTTACCAGAATTTTCGATTCAACGCTGCAAATAACACACAACATAATCTTCATACGATTGTAAAATTGACGATTAGTATAAGTCGAGTAAGAAGTAGCTTGCATCAAGGACGAATTTGTCCTTGCATGGAGATTTTAATGCGGAAGACTCAAAAAGGACATCAGCCATGAAATGTGTGGCCTTCTTTCACTTGATTGTAAGTTTTTTTCCACAAAAGTGTGTATATTTAAATTTATGCTGCGGAACATAATTGCCTAAGTTAAGCCACTTTCACCATTCTTTGATCTTCTCCTTTCAATGAAACACTTATGAGTTTATTATTTATGATAAACCTGTGTCCGAAGAATGAGAATCTTAGATTGATAGTCTTTTTTTGGTTCTAAATAGCTGAAGGTTTCTTTGCGTACTACCATATAATTTGACTTGTTAACCACTGAAAAGAAAATTTGCCTTTCTGTGTTTGCTTGATACTCATTTTTTAATTAATAAAATTTTTTTTATTTTGAGAGCAACCACTACCTTAACATTTTTATACTTTCAAATTTGATCCGAACTGAAAAAATCACTTTCTCCTATACAAAGCGTTATTGTCGCCTTTAAAATAGATTCGTACTAAGCCTTGGCTCGGATGGCCTTCACTGCCTTCAGTGAACTTTGGTTTTTCCATTTTGCCTGTTCTGGAGCGCCATTCGCTTAACTGTTGAGCAGTTTTGACGTCATACTCATAAATTCACGACTAGTCACCGAATGAAGGATCCTCAGCTACGCATCATCAAGCATCTCTTTTGCGATCTCTACTTGTCGTAAATTTTCCAAAAGATTTAAATTTTCAGGAACAAGTCTAGTATTTACATGCTTCATATCTAATACTTTAACCAAACTATGTTAAGTCGATCTACGATACGAGACTCTAATACCTCTCTGATGCCAACACGACGATTTTCAAACACTTCAACGATGTTATCTTCATTAACAGAGGTACGTACGATGACTACTAGCCTTTTATTGAAGCCTTATGCTGCTTAAATACATACGTTTGTTCAAGATAAGTATTTTCAACGATTTGGCTTAATTGGAAACAAAAAAATTTCAAATAAAGTCGTTCAATTTTTTCCATGGTAAATTCGCACATAACACGAGGTTGTATGTGGAAAACTTTTCTCATCAAATCGGCTTGTGCACGCACGTAAAATCCAGTTATTCCCAATCAATTTTGATCAGTTGAAATACAAATATTTTAAAAATAACAGCTTCAGCCCAAAGTCTACCACTTATCAAATTCTTTGTAGAAATATTTCTAAAATTATTTAGTTGCAAACTTAGTCGGCTATGCAGTTCTAACATTTTTGGTTGGAGAGATTCAATAACCCCGCTGAATTCATTTTCCTTATGTCTCCAAAAGGGATTTTTTAAGAAACGACAAATTTCATAGCCATAAAAATTAACCTTTTGAGCAAAATCCTTGTGTGGGAAATTTTTAAAATTCCACAATGGCTCAGAAATTTAGACACGAACCATTTAAGATGTTAAGGCAGTGCACAATTTGACAATTATTGTGACTGCAAAGGTAATTTTGAGTGCCAAGAAGCTGCTTAATGTCCCAAATCATCAAACTGCTAGAAATGTTGGAGCTTTATCAAAATACAGGAAGTCTCAATTCTTACTAAATCCGTTGGAGTTCATATTTTTTACATGTATGCTAAATATACATGTGTGTACATACATATGTATATATGTATGAATGTCGAATCATAATAAAATTCAACCTAAAGGAAATATAAATCTATTGAAAAAATTTTCTAAAGTAAAATTTTATAGAACTTTTATATTTTTAAATCATAAACCCGATTACCTCACTAAATTTCTGGGCGAACGATAGTGGGTTATTTTAAAGCTCTAATGCCTGATCCACACAGAACTTTTGCTTCGCTTTCCTTCAGACTTTTGCTTTGGCAGAAAAGTTCGATGTATGGTTCTGTAGGAGTTCGTTCACATCAAGGCGAAGCAAAACAATATAAAATGTTGGAACCCGATTTTTTGGTATTTTTTAGCACGGAGAGCAAAGCGTTCATTCCGACATACTTCTTGCTTTCTTCGCTTCGCTGTTAAAGTTTGAATTGTCAAGAAAAGCTATGAAATTTATGTGAATCGGCCAGAAGCTATCTAGATATGCTGGTAGATTTTTGTTAGAAGTTAGAACAACGACTTTGTTTTATAAATATTTAAAATAAAAAGCACAAAATAAAATGAAACAAACTAACCTCGATCGGGCGTCCAGACATTTTTACAGAACCTTAAGAAAACTTCTCATTGTGGTATGTCTTATCTTACTATTCTAAAGTTTATTTAGGAATTCACGCATTTCTGAGGATATTTTTAAGCACGTGTAATAGAAATAGAGATTTTGGCAATCTCAACCTTAAGAGAGTATTTTAGTTTAGAGGCAGAAAGCGGCAATTAAGTAAAATTTGTGCCACCCATTCATTCATTCGCTATAAATTAACATTATAAGAATACAGGGAAAATCAAAAAGTCTAATAATTAGCAGCTGATAAAAAGAGGGGTCTTAGAAAATTGCCACATGACGTGTTCAAATGTTTATGTCAGCAAAATACCTATAAATGTATATCCCGAAAACAATTTGAATTTTGAAAAATTGTAGACATAATAGTTAAACTTTGAAAATAAAAAATATATGTATTTAATTAATATATTTTTTTGTTATATATTCTATGTATATAAAAAAGTTTGAGTACTATATAAAAAAAATATATATAAATATATAAAAAATATATAAATTTTCTTATTACATTTAAAATATGTATATATATTTTTTTTATTTCTATTATAGTCCTGTTAAATTAAAACTAGAAGAAATGTATCCTTTGAAGAAGAGTTTGCTTTCTTTAAAAATACTATTCTCGGTTCTTCCTTTTCTTCTATCGCAGTTAATTTTAATGCAATAGAAACGAATTAATTCTGAATATCACAATATAATAATTTCTGTATCAATTTTCACTAACTACTTTCCATCCATGCCACTGTTGTAATTAACAGAATATTACAGCATTTTAATAGCCTCACGGTAAATTAGCAAACACATGTATGTATATGTGTGCGTGGGTGCTTTGCAGCAGCTACTAACATGAAACATTAGCCGAGTCATAGGTCCAATGCTGAGCGATTAAGTAAAACAAACTATTTTTGACATCATTTTAATTGCGTAATTAATGACTCAAGCACTTGCCTGGTTAATGCCACAAATTACAAACGTTTATTACACATAATTAATTACCTACAGCAATTGTAAAGCCATCGTTTTCATTTGTGCAATTTTCGATTCATAAATTTCAATTTTAATTCTTAGCAAATGGCCACAACTATTTCTGTGAGGATACGCTTAACAAACACGCTGGGACGCCTGCGAGTACTACAAATCAACGACGCGGGTTTGATGTGCAAATGCAAATCGATAGAATCATTGATGTTGGCGGGTGGATGGCGCACAGCACAAACGATACATTTGTGCCACACGCGCTACATGGCCATTTCGGGTAATGTCATAAATTCCAGATCGTTGCCAATATTCAAGCATTTCCACTCACTAGCAGCAGAGCAGTCGTGCCCATAGCGCCGCCAAGAGCAATCGTTTTGGCAGATGGGTTCTATGAAGCCACGGTATTTGTGCTGATGGTGACGGAAGTGGCACTGCCTGTAGCAAAGCGTCACATTGGACGTCATTTAGTACCTTTCAAGCCATTAATTTCGCCTTCGCTCGTATTTGGATTGCTCGTCGCGGCGCATATCGTCCACAAGCCAATCAAGCGCTTAATGGTGCGGTACTCTATGCTTTGCCACTCCACACGCACACACACACACGTGTGAATTGGATGGTGCAACGCGGTAACATGTGTGGCCTTGCTGCATGCAGCGGCAGTGGTAGATGTTTGGGGTTTCGCCCACCATCAATAAGAATGTCGTTGCGGAAGTGCAAAGGATCCATTAGCTTTGGCGAGTCATAGGCGAAGCTGGACGTGTGAGGAGCGTATTGTAGGCGTGCTTGAATGATTTGCTGTAGCGGACGCCAGAAAAAGCGGTATGCAGCAAATTGGCTGTAGCAGTGAGCGCAAAAGCGGAAGTGAAAAGATATAGCAACTTGTTAATATTTATGCTACATCAATTGACATGAACTGGAGTTGACATTATTGCTGCTCCTGCAAAGGACTCTCCTGAAATTTAGTAGATGTGAAGTTGCTTCCGCTTTGTTTTTCTATGTGACTGCAGGATTAAGAGAAACGAAAATTTACTTTGGTTCTTTTGGTTTACTTTTGACTAGTTCTGCTATCGGTCTTTATGCTAGCTCAAGTCTAGTTCATAAATGTAGAAGATCGGAACAGTTGAAATATTCAGTTGAAAACGAGAAAAAATGTAGGGAGAGATTTTTCGCTTAGATTTAGTCAAAATGCTATTTCATGTCACAAGCCATGTAAAATTCATAGCTAAAAGATATAATATTTTTCAGATCATAAAAGTACTATAAGGTCCAGATTCTAAGAGACTAAAATCCTCAGACGTAAATTATATTACGCTCTCTTTATCCCAAAAGAACCAATGAGCTTCATCTCCTGCTCGCTGGTAGTTGCTAAATGGTAGTCTCGCACTCTCTCGCTCTTACACCAAACTCCTACTGATACTTCGTGAGCATCCTGTAAATATAACCACGACATCAACACGACGATAAGATTCAATGCTGTAGACTCTACTTCGGTCTCTTGAAAGATCTAGGAATATCAGTAGGTAGTACCGTAGTATTTCCAAGGCAACGCAAGATTATTCACAGGTTTAGTCTCATCTTCATCGGACCTTCAATAGTGGACTTAGTTGGTTATAAGAAATGATGAAATTGCAGCATCACAGAATGCAACATTCTGGTCGACGTTATTTATTGGAGGATGGAACCTGAAAATGTTTAGCAAGACTACTTATCTTCTCAGAGTTAAAATGTACAACTTGAAGCAGTGTATACCGGTCGCTACCAATTCGAATGTTATCGTACAAAATCCCACCTGTTCGGATAGACCCGAGTAACTGTTCCCTGAATATATAGCCATCGGAAAAATCTGCGAAGGGAACATGTTCCCTCTATTGTCCCAAGTTCGCATAATCAAAGTCCGCTCAGTAAATATAGCATCAAGTGGCTAATGAGTGGGGTTTGATGTATGAAGCTGTGTGTTATGAAATAATATTAATTGCAAATATTCTTTGCTACACATTCCATTCTCACTTCCGCCCATTTCAACGTTAATGATGCAATATTTCACGCTCATCCTCCAAATCGATTGCGGCCAGCCACTTTGGCAGTAGCATATACATTTGGCTTGTGGTCAAACGTTGCCAAGTCGATAGTGTGCGATTGTGCAATGACGCGGTGAGATAGTCCTCTCGCTTGAGTGCTCAGTGCAAGTAATATTGCACTGACAGCGGTACGGCTTGGTCGAAATATTTTATGAATTTCGGATTGCCTCCGAATCATTCGCAATTGTGTTTAAGCTTTCATAGCGCTGCAATTGGATCCTTAAAGTTCGAGGTATAGGGTGTATGAAGATACATATTTTACATACAGACTATGTATTGGACTACTGCATACTATATGTATATATACACGTATGTGTTGAGTACATGCGTACCTCAAGCACCCAATCGATGTTGCACCGTCACCACAATCACGTCCTTGCGCATGAAATAATCGGATGCGTACCGCTCGCGTGCGGCTTCGCCACTACAAAAACCGCCGCCATAAATCCAAACCATAACGGGACGTGGTTTATCAGGTTTCACCTGTATAATAGAGAGAAAAAAGGCGCGCTTACTTACCATTGTGCAAGTGGCATTCAGGAATGATACAAAATGAAGAGGAGCGCTTTGTAGCCACAGGGTACAATACCGAATGTTGTGTGAATTCGTCTGTACTTGTTTTTATGTAAATACAAAAACACATTACGCATGTTTGTATATCGATTTATGCAAGCTTCACGTGTTTAATGCCAAGTAGTCACTCTTCTGCTTCAACAATTTCAATGCCAGCCTCCATTTATTCGATCGGAAACAAATAGTGAATTCTTATATTCGATTGAGGTTGCCAGATGTGAGTTTTCTTTAAATATTTAACAAACGTAAAAAGCGTGTGAATTTGAAGTCAGCATAATCACTTCACAGTCAATTATTATATGGAATAAAAAGGGTGGATGGCGATTGAGAGGGGAAACTTATTTCATTATGAGCTACTTAGACTGAGTCCTTCAAGATCATCTAAAACCTATTTTTGGTAAAAACGCACATTCTATAATCTTTTTCTGGTTAGCCTATATGTGTATCTCTATACACATACATCCTTTCGCCACTTTCTTTTACTTACTTGTATACATTCAGATATAAATAATTCTCGGCGCCTTCGATTTGCACTTCGACACCTCCTCTTTTTCCATTATAAATGTGGTTTGCAAAGTATTGATCTATGTCCCGTTGTCCGAAGGTGCTGTAAGAGACACGTTGCATCGGGTTGGCAAAGCAATTTGTGCAGTTACGCACGTGACACCATGCTGCGATAGGTTTGCTCACCCATTGATGCTAGTTGTGGAATGTGTTCGAATCAGCGTGGGTGTGAGTGAGTTAATATCCTAGCACGGCGCTTGGCGCCTATTATTCGACCGCATTGCTCGTCGCTATGGCGACATCATCAGCCTTTAGCTCTTGCTGAGTCAATTTATAGTACAAAGTTCCATGAGAGTAGAGTGTGGACAAGTAAAGAGGAAGTGTGAAGATGAGAGGATTTATAAATGTAAGTTTATTGAAGGAAGTTCCATTTGATAGAATTGTTAAGAGTGAAATGTTTTGCGGTAGTAATAAATAATTATTGAAAATTTTTGAATTTGGAAAGTTATCAATTTCTATACTAGACATCTTATACTTGAAAAGCTGGTGGAGAAAAGTTTTCGTTGACTATACATATTGGGTAATATAAGACCATCGATTTAATGAGATGGAGATCCCAGTAGGTGGAGAAATTTAGAGCGAACTACGAGTCAAAGACAGGTGCAAGAATCAGACGCAATAGTTCATATTGTTTGCTATATAGTATATGCGAGACAAGATAGAGTTTAAAATTTAAATATAGGAAGGTGTTTCAAAGGCATATACACTTTTTAGTCCTGATATTTTATTGAAGATTTTAAGATTGACACTATACCACAAGTATTCAGAATTATTATGCGTTTTACAAAATCATTTTTCCAGAATTATTAATTTCGAAATCTTTCGCAATAATTAATTATACCTTGAGCGGGGTATCTAAGCTTGCAGCGGAGTTTGTAACATCCAGAAGGAAATGTCGGAGACCCTAAAAAATATCCATATAACATACGAGTAAATAATCAGAGTGACAAGCTGAGCCAATTCAGCCATAACCGTCTATATGTTCGTGTGTCTGTATATACACGAACTAGTTCTTCAGGTTTTGAGAGATTGATGTGAAGTTTTGCATACATCATTTTCTCCCCAAGAAGCTGCTTTCTTGTCGGAGTCCCCGATATCTGACCATTATATCATATAACTGCCTTACAAACTGAACGATCGGAGTCAAGTCCTTGTAAGAAATCTTTTTATTTGTGAAGGGTATTAAAGCTTCAGTCCAACCGAAGTCAAATTTTTTCTTACTTTCGAATAATCGTGTGATTTCTTTTTAAATTTCATCTGCTTTGTGTGGCGTGGCATCTCTTAATTTTATTATTTTTTATTTTTTTTTGTGTATGTGCATCACAAAAACATACACACATTATCATTTCGCTTTACGGCAGTCATAAAAAAATCATTTAATCCCTTTTTGGCCTTTCACTAAACCAATTTAATTCCACATTTGCCACTCCTTAGGGCCATTCAAATCTTCGAAAATTCTGAGTTATAAAACTTTCAATAATATTTACAATAAACAAAACTGGTTATAAAGGTGGAACGAGTTTCAATTAAATTAAAATCCAGCCGATCTTTTTGGAGAGCTTTGCTTAAGCAGTCGAATATGGGGAGAGGTGAGGATGAGTAGGGATTAGTGACACATGCTCTTCAGAAATGGTTCACGCAATATTAAAGAGTGTTATTAAATTAATATTTTAATCAGTAGGTTAAAGTCACTAGCGGGCTTGCTGCTCTCTGTAATAAATACGATACAAATCATATTTTTCTTGACAAGTTTTACCAGCTGTTACTTTGTATGCAAGTATTTACAAGTGTTCAAATTCGCATGAACTCCTTCAAATCTCACACCAATATAAATAATCTTATTTATTATCATTCTATAATTGTCGTGTTAATAATTGCAACTGGCTGACTCAATGTGCGGCAAACAACTAAATGCAAAAGGTGTTAATCGCTGCACTGCTGGTTGCTTATTACGATACACATTTGAATCTATATACATATACCATATATAGTAAATAAGCGAGCTTCAACTGGCATCCGTGTCAGGTTTCCTCAGCGCCGCTTGCATGTCACCATTGTCGGTATTCGTGCTTGTCTGTGTGTCTGCTGGCTTGAAGGAGTGTGTTAAATGCTATTAATATTGTTATACTTATCTATGTGTAGTGAGTAGTACATAAATATATTATCGTTGTACCGCATAAATTAATAATAACTTGATTTATCAACAGTTATTAATGATTTGACTTTAATGAGTGAGCGTGTCGTGCAACAAGTAGGCACTGCTGTTTTCGCTGCGGTTGGTTAGACGTCGACCAATTGTTCGGTGAACGATGTGCGCTCAATGGTGTTGTGATAAATGATAGTCTTAGCAATAGGGGAGCATTACATAAATATTTATATGTATTTATATTATATTTATTCACGTACATATATTCAGGTAGACACAGAACAGCTGATGGCCTATGGAACTACGAGTATTACAATGCTGAGAGCGAGAGTTTGCTATCAGGTGTATTAATATTTACCGGCATATGAATTTCTTAAAAATAAGAAATTGTTTTCCCTTAGCAGTGGTAGGTAGTTCAACGGTTTCAAAACTTCCAGCCGATGTAGAAAAGGTATTAATTTGAAAAAAACTGCCGATTATGTTTCTGACCAATAACAGTAAATGCGGTTGTTCTGTATGAAGGGTGTTTTTTATATGCATGATTTTCTCTGAAGCAATCCATTTTCGGAGTTGGCCCGTGTTGCTTCATTCATGCTAAGTTTGGTTGCCGTTTGTATCGAAGAACACCCGAAGGAGTGTGTCCACCAATGCGCGCAATAATTGAAGCTGAGCCCATCCATGTTATGGAAGATTTTGCGGAAGCATCTTAGTTTGCGGACTAAAAAACTCCAACTTGTGCAAGAATTAAAACGAATGACCATCAATAACGTCGCACGTTCGGAGAATATGGCGAAAAGTAGATGGCTACCGAATCCGATTTTCTTAAGAAAATTTAGTTCCGCGATGCGACTCACTTTCGAAACTTTCGTAATTTCGAAAAAATCGATAAACAATTATAACGTGTTGATGAAATATAGTTTTTTTTTTTATAAAAAATTCGGAAGCTACCAAAAATGACCTTCAAAGGAATTTGGTTGAGATAGTTGACAACGGTAAAAGGTATCAAAATAGTATGGGTTGTCAAAAAAGTCTTGCTGCACTTTCGCTAATTGGCGCTGAAAGCGCGTAGTTCTAGTTTTATTTGTCACATCGGGTCATGCTATACCTTTTTGGAAAGCTCATTTCACGCGCGCGTGTTTTATTGATTGTCGTTTCCTTTAAGTCGTTCGTGAGTTATAACGTCGCAAACATGGAGCAAAATAAAGAAAAAATGCGGCATATTTTAGAGTACTACTACGATAAAGGCAAAAATGCATCTCAAGCCGCCAATAAAATTTGTGCAGTTTATGGACCCGATACAGTTTCCATTTCCACCGCACAACGATGGTTTCAACGTTTTCGTTCTGGTGTAGACTTTGTCGAAGATGCGTCACGCTCCGGAAGGCCTGTCGTCGAAAATTGCGATAAAATCGCTGAATTGGTCGAAAGAGAGCGGCAGAGTAGTCATCAAACCGTTATAAACCATTTGATGTAGCTTTGAGTCACTAAGAAGCTTGATGTGTGGGTGCCACACAGTTGATTCAATAAAAATACCGCAATACTTTTTTGACAACCCATTATATAAAACTATTGGCAAAATTTTATGAATTGTTCTTTGATTCTTATTTTCTGCTTCTGGTCCCAGCTGCGAGTACTTTTTCCCGTTCACAGATCTCTTTGAAGACGAAATTGGCGACGACATAGATGTTATTGGCAAGACTGAGGACTATTTTGAAGTAAAACTAGTATCCAAGAGTTGGAAGACCGCTATAAGTAATTAATTTCTTAGCATTTCAGAAATATATGAGGAAGTTTGCTGTTCATTATATTTACTTTTATCTGAGTATTGGCTGGTTACACGCTTCACTGCAGAAAAGAATTTTACTCAGACTCTGCCACAAATTTTTATATCTAAACTTATGTATCCCCTCAGATTAGAACCAATTAACTACAAGTGGCAAGTGCATTACTACAACGGTGTACATTTATGGGACACAAGTTTGTGGTACACCACAAGCTTCGCATACAAACTTCTCTAATGAAGGTAATTTGCTTAAAATGCCAAACTTTGACATTCCGCCACTTCTGATGAATTCGCAAGAACTAATCTCGTTCGAAAGCTTGCATACATATTAAGTCCATGCTTACTTCTTAAGATATGAGAAAAATGTGGTAGTGGATATTCTGAAAACAGCGAAATCGTATACATATATACGTGCAGTATGGTTGATGTTGCAAACGCAAGTGCGTTTATGTTTTCATCAATTTAATTTTAAGTTTTTTTGTTGAAATTTAACCCAAGTTGCCTCGAAAGTTTTCGTTAGTCATTAAATTCTAACTGCCAGCTAAATACGCAAGCCAACAAGACATGTTGCATGCAATGGTGTTCAAATATGCATAGTTTATTTTGTTGCAACACACAAGTTTCCACATAAAGCTGACAAACTATAACTATTTAGAAACATTAGGGTAGAATGTAGATTTTAAAATTTAAGATTAATTTTCAGATTTGTACCGAACAAAAAACTGAAGGGTTTTTGCCTTTAGTATAACTACAGATTCTTAAGATTTGAAATGCTCTTTTAACCCAAGAACTATTTTGTAGCTTAAAGTATTAACACATTTGGCTATGAAAATCTAAATAAAATCTAAAATCTATATAAAAATTAAATTCTTAATTATCGTCCAATCTTGTACAATCCAACTCGGTGAAAACAGATATTTTCCTACGCTCAATTCTAGTTATTGGCACCTTCCCGCGTAGGTTATGCTGCCCCTAATACCCTACCTATAAAAGGTATATGCTCATATACATATGTGTGGGTGTAGTTGTAGACACTTATCTTAACGTATTTGCAACATTCTTGCTACTTTGAAGCCCAGAAAGCTTACTCATTGCATGAGTGACGTTTAAAAGTTACACAGCCCACATACATGCATACATACCACACACACACATACATAATATTATATGCATCATCAAATTCACTTCTAAATGCATGCATATTTAAAACTGCAAATGCCGCCTGTGGCAAGCGGCGCAAGTGTAAGTAAGAATCCATGCAACTGCCTCGTTACTTTTTCGTACCTTCGTGTTCTTTTTCTTCTTCGTCCTCCTCATCGCCGCTTGACTGATCTGCTGATGAATGAGCCGAGTGACAGACAGGCTTTACGTCGATGTCGAAGCTGTTTTTTGTTGTTATTGTACTTGTATCTGTTGGTGTTGCTGCTGCTGCTGCTACTCTTGTTGCATACAACATACCTATTTTATGTGCAGCGTAACATTTTAAATTCGTAATTAATTACTTTTGCTTTTAACACTCGCTCTACGGCTGACAAGTGTTCTCAGCATTAACTTTGCTATTGTTATTGTTTGCGGCATATTTGTTGGCTCGGCAGTGAAGGTGTTTTAGTCAATGCCATAAGTTTCTGGTTTGCGGCGAAGTTTTAGATAAGTTTTACGAAGCCACATATGCATGTTTGTATGTATGTATGTATGTAATGTGGATAATAAAGTTAACTGCTTCCACTTGAACGTGTTGGTTGGCAACTTTAGCCAAAAGTTCTATGAATGACAGCAGCTATCTTATTTCAGTACTACATTTTACATGGAAGCAATTATGCGTGGAGTGTTTTTTGTTTTTGTCGTAACGGAAAAATAAATTAAATTCTGGTAAGTTAACTCATTAAAAATTTAATTGATGGTTTTCTGGCTTTACTTCGAAATAAATTGCGGGAACGTATAAATTTATGTATTTTTGAAATGCTTCCTTACTTCTTTTTGTTAAAATTTCATAAAAATTTTCGAAAGCATTCTAGGGCTTCAATACATAGTAATGATTACAGTGGCCTGGTAGTTGAGTGGTGGGATTACCACTATGGCGAATCAAATTGTGGTCATTCTTCCAACCAACAACAAGTTCATTCTTATAACAGTCTGACCTAAGCTGGTAATATACATAAGAGAACAAATATTATAAAACTTAAAAACAAATATTTTTTTTTTTTTTACTAAATCTATAGATTGTAAAATTGTAAATCGATATCTCGAGTAGTTTTTATTTACAGTCCTCTAAAGTGTAGTCTTCAGTTCAATCTGTTCCAGCAGTTCAACAGTTCCAACTTTGATTTTTTTGGTGATGTAAATTTTCCGATGGGTCTACTCCTTTTATTTCGAATCCAGTTTAACGATATTCCTACAAAAAGTAATGCCGCACTAACCTCACATGATTTTCGATTAATTTATTTGATCATAAGACTGTCGATCATTTAATTATAAAAATTTTTTCTCAATCCCAAATCAATAAAATGTCCCTCGTATGACTAAATTGACTTACTAAAGGGTAAAAAAACGTTTTTCGGTTCGTCGCAGAACGACTATTGATTCTGTCAAAATAGTTTCATGCATTTTCAAAACCTTTCAAATAAATTAGTTTTATGATCGATTGTGATGAAGAAAATAAATCCTTAAATTAACAAAAAGTTCATTACTTTATACTTACTGTAACAATAACAAAACCATAAAAAAATCGAAATGAACTTAAATTGACATCAATTATACTTATATGCACTGTTACGGAATCGACATTTGACGTTTTAACCTCATAAACTTCACGCCAGACAATCAAAAGCCTCAAAGCCATTGATTACACACCTTTGTTTGGTTTTTCTTCGTAGCTTTTTCCATTTCAAACAGTTTTAATTTTAATTTCGACAGCAAACCCGGTTGATAATTGAGTTGAGTTCAACGCCGAACAATGCAAGTGCAACGCTACAATTCGTTGCGCAGTGCCACGGCGCAGCATGCAACAGGCCACAAGCTCGAAACGAGCGCCCTGGCACACCCGCTGTTTACCGCTAAGTCGCTCGCAAAGTCAAGTTGCTCAAGTCGAGAATTCAATGCGAATTGGGTTGTTTATTTGGAGGAAAAACAAAATCGATTACTTCCAAAAAACAAAGGCACTAACAACAATAGCAACAAGAATGAGCGTAAAATCGACAACGACATTGGCGCACGCGTGGGTTCACGACATCGGCTGTCACACATGCCGCCACAAAATGTTGCATTGTTGCGAAATCACAAATGCACTGTAATACCGTGTGTGAGTGAGGTGTGTTAAAAGCAAAAGTGGCATGCAACAAACAGTTAAGCCGTTGTGAGACACACTTGGCAACGAATGTCTTTTCATTAAAATTCTTAAAAGAAAAAAATTAAAATGCCGAAATTATGTACGCCCACAAATGTCATTGCTGTTGTTGTTGTTTTACCGCTAGTTGACTTTTGCTGTGCCGGCGGCAATTGTGGGAGGTTTGTCGTCGCTAATGTGGCTTTAAATCAGGTTGCTGGTTATAAAAATACAATAGAACTTTTAAATATTTATAGTGTTAATTTTAAGTGTTTTAAATTAAATTTAATTTGCAAAAATTCACTTTGAATATTTCACACAAACATACTGACTCAAATAAAAGTAACTGTTAGGCTTGACAATAATAATAAGTAAGGAAGTTCTAAGCTCGGGTATAACCGAACATTTTATCGGGGCCAGGGGAAGTATTGACCCGATAATTCCCAAAAAATGATCGAAATTTCAATAATATATCGCACGGATTGACCAAAATTTATGAGATTGAAAAGTTGTGTTTTGATTGTGATAATATCGTTTCGATTTCAACAAATTGTAATCGAGAGATGACATACCTTAAGGGCATTGTTAGTGCAAAATTTAACTCCAATATCTTCATTGTTGCTTTAATTATATATATTGAAGTCAAAAGGAGTTAAAAATTGTGATATATGGGAACTAGGCGCGGGAGTATTCCGATTTCACTCATTTTCACAGTGTAATAGAGACCTGTCAAGGTAATATTATGAATCAAATTTGGTTGGTAAAATCTTTCATGACATATTAGCTTTCATGGACAGACAGGCAGACAGTCATTTGGAATTTACTTCGAATAGCGATTATTTGTTTATAATAACTTTATATCTATCTCGATTATGGTACTTCTACATGTTAAAAACAACCGTTAGGTGAACAAAAACTATTATGCTCTGTAGCAACATGTTGCGAGAGTATACCATAAAAGCACCTTGAATACTAAAATACTCCAATTAATCCAATTAATCTAATAATCAAATAAAAATTTTAAAAGTGGCCGAGCTACAAATTATGATAAGAATGTTAAGCAAGTTTTGTCATCCGAATACTATTAACTGTATCTAATGTCCCTTTGTTTAAAATTTAAATCGTAAAAGTTAACTCGTTATAGCACATTATATTGCGCAATAAACGTTAAATTAAACCGGATTAGTTGCTAAAATAAATTTATAAAATCCTATTTTAGCATTCTATGATTGCAATCTCTTTATTGCTCGTATATGTTATATTTTATTGAAGAGCTAGTTTATTTTGTCAAAACAATATGCCTGCTGTTAAATAAAATGGATACGTAGGAGTGATGATAATGATTGACCGTTGTTGGAAAGAAATACTGTTACCTTCGATTGATCGAATCAATAATTTCCTTCAAAAATGCAAGGTTCTTCTAAGAAAACTTAAATTTGATCTTCTTCGAACGAAAACGACTTTAAGCTTTTATTGCCCTTATGAAAATATGAAAGAAGATACATACTCGTATAATATAAAGTATAAAGATCACCATCAATTATGTATGTATAAATATGTACTTTACCTTTGCAAAAAGTTTGATTTGCAGGATCAATGGACCTGACAATGAACTCACAAACGGTGAAAGTATAAATCTGAATATATAATTAAATAAAATATAAAAAATTATATTCACATAACTATTATATTGTAAACTAGCTGACCCCGCAGCCGTTTTCCTGCGTGAAATTCGGGGTTTTGAAATGAAAAGAAAGTTAAATTTATCATTTCTATTTTTTTTTTCAATGTAACGCAGCTTTGTAAACAACATTTTTTGGTTTCTGTTCCGGTGCTTAAATGTACAGTGAAGATAGTTTTCCAACTCGTGAGCACATCCCGTATTTTTGGCCGTGTGAAAAACATAGCATTTCCAGATTTATGCCATACACCTCTGGCGACTATCCTGTCCTGTTGATTGTAAAGCAAATAAAATTTTCCATGGAAACTGAATATGTTTGACTGAAATGGCAAATCGTTGGAACTCAAAGGAACTCGTAGAATCAAGCATTCTGCCCCTAGTATTCGATAGCTTCGTCACAATCAATCGGGTTCCATTTGACAGTTTCGGCGCATGCAGATTGTGAAACATAATAACGACAAATCATACTTTGAGACGCATATGATGCGGTGGCATACTAAGTCTCTCCAAAGAATTTAGAAATTCCACTGGATAATTCACGGCGTCGTCTTCATTGTCAGGACGATCGATCGATTTGTATGAGCGCAAGTCTTCCGGAATTTGACTTTGAATCTTCCAGTTTAAGTCATCAACATCGGTATTTTTGGCAGCTAACATTTCGCATGCACTTAAGGAATTATAGTTACGATAATTTGGCCAATGTCCGAACATTCGTGATGAGTTCATCTTTCGTGAATTGATAAGAGGCAGATGGAATTGATAGCAAACTACCAGAAGTATCAACCGGAATTGACCCATTGAATTGACGCTAATAATTACAGCGAATACGATGTAAAGTGTCTTCTAAAGGGTGATTTTTTAAGAGCTTGATAACTTTTTTTAAAAAAAAAACGCATAAAATTTGCAAAATCTCATCGGTTCTTTATTTGAAACGTTAGATTGGTTCATGACATTTACTTTTTGAAGATAATTTCATTTAAATGTTGACCGCGGCTGCGTCTTAGGTGGTCCATTCGGAAAGTCCAATTTTGGGCAACTTTTTCGAGCATTTCGGCCGGAATAGCCCGAATTTCTTCGGAAATGTTGTCTTCCAAAGCTGGAATAGTTGCTGGCTTATTTCTGTAGACTTTAGACTTGACGTAGCCCCACAAAAAATAGTCTAAAGGCGTTAAATCGCATGATCTTGGTGGCCAACTTACGGGTCCATTTCTTGAGATGAATTGTTGTCCGAAGTTTTCCCTCAAAATGGCAATAGAATCGCGAGCTGTGTGGCATGTAGCGCCATCTTGTTGAAACCACATGTCAACCAAGTTCAGTTCTTCCATTTTTGGCAACAAAAAGTTTGTTAGCATCGAACGATAGCGATCGCCATTCACCGTAACGTTGCGTCCAACAGCATCTTTGAAAAAATACGGTCCAATGATTCCACCAGCGTACAAACCACACCAAACAGTGCATTTTTCGGGATGCATGGGCAGTTCTTGAACGGCTTCTGGTTGCTCTTCACCCCAAATGCGGCAATTTTGCTTATTTACGTAGCCATTCAACCAGAAATGAGCCTCATCGCTGAACAAAATTTGTCGATAAAAAAGCGGATTTTCTGCCAACTTTTCTAGGGCCCATTCACTGAAAATTCGACGTTGTGGCAGATCGTTCGGCTTCAGTTCTTGCACGAGCTGTATTTTATACGGTTTTACACCAAGATCTTTGCGTAAAATCTTCCATGTGGTCGAATAACACAAACCCAATTGCTACGAACGGCGACGAATCGACATTTCACGGTCTTCAGCCACACTCTCAGAAACAGACGCAATATTCTCTTCTGTACGCACTGTACGCATTCGTGTGGTTGGTTTAATGTCCAATAAAGTAAACTGAGTGCGAAACTTGGTCACAATCGCATTAATCGTTTGCTCACTTGGTCGATTATGTAGACCATAAATCGGACGTAAAGCGCGAAACACATTTCGAACCGAACACTGATTTTGGTAATAAAATTCAATGATTTGCAAGCGTTGCTCGTTAGTAAGTCTATTCATGATGAAATGTCAAAGCATACTGAGCATCTTTCTCTTTGACACCATGTCTGAAATCCCACGTAATCTGTCAAATACTAATGCATGAAAATCCTAACCTCAAAAAAATCACCCGTTACAATGCCATTTTTGTTCGTATCCCATAATAGACGCGGATTTGAAGGCATTTGCATTCCAGTGCTTATCATTTTCCAGCAATTGTAATTGTTGGCTTGCTTTTAAAAAAGTTGCACACACCGTATCATTCACAGTACGCAATGACTCAAATGAAGTTGAACCGCGTACATTTATTAATAGCAACCGAAGGTAGAATCGTCGTTTTTCGGTTGGATTGTGTAAATTCGTTCTAATGCATTAATTGATAACACACCTGGATGTCCATCTACTGCTTGCCCTTGCTTTTTGCGTAATTATTTCTTCGACGATGCATTCTATGTATAATATCAAGGTATTTCCGAGTGTCCTCGCAAACGGATCACTGACGAAAGTTGAGCAAAAACTCATAAATGCTAATTGGGTTGAAATACACTCTTTGGTCATTCTCCAAATTAACTGCGATACGCACAACAGTCGGAAAACGTTCATGAATTGCAAAATTACAAAGCGCTTTATTACAGTTCACTTATCGACCGTATCGTTCAAAACCAATAACCGCCATGTTGCTTCCTTTGGTGACGTATTTACAATTGTATTTTATCGATTACACTAAACTGCAAAACTCAACATTGATATGAGTTTAGAATGTGAATTAGACAATAATGCTGAATATAGTACGAATCATGTGTTACCAACTTCGATATTCACTCTTCTAAATTGGATGCTTAATGTTCTGCCATTGTCGTTTGGAGAGCAACGCCGATAGAGTGGATATCCATCATTTCTAGTTTGTGTTTCCGAAAGAAAAGCACGTGGATACTGTTTCGTTATTGTGAGACATACAAACCGAAGTGTGATTGTGGTGTCCGCAAGGTCCATGAACCTTATTGGTTTTTATCACTTCGTATAACACTGGATCTTTCTTTGCATAAGGAATTTCCGCATGATTGAATGATTTCATCAATTTGATCTGGTGTAACCACCATCCACCATCCACAATCCAAAGAAGAATGTGTGCGTGCGCAAACCTTTCTTTTGCCACTCAACAGAGTACATCTAGCATCTAACAGCGCCATGTACATATATATTCACGTTGCTTCAAGATAAAGTCCATCGAAACTGTTGCTTGAAAAGTCTTGCTGTGACATCGTGACGATCGCTTGCTGATTGACCGTGATCCATAATACCGCACGTATGTCATCGCATCCTGGGAGTACTCGGTCATGTGCCTTGGGCTGCTAATGTATGTTGATGCCAAAAAGAACGCCGACCGATATTAGCGCGACCTCTTCGTGGCATCGTAACAAATTTCAATCTGTAATTGATCCCTTTGTGTGCAACACACATAACGTTTTCACTGAATTATTTTCAAAAATTTTTGAAGCAAACGACAAATTTGAACGATTCAAATAACTGAAAAACAAAACAAAAAAATTGAAAAAAAAAAATTTGTATGGAAAAAATTAACTTTTTGGAACAATCCAATTTTCCGACTTTTCCTCACGAAAAGCATACAGGTTTTTTTATTTCTAAACCTTCCCCGATTCACACAGAACATTTTCTTGAAAATTTCATCAATATTGGTTCAGCCGTTCTCTTAGCGTTACTAACAAACAAACATTCATTCGTTTGTATGAGACAAAGAAAAGGGCTGTTTTTAGGGGTTTTCCGGCAATTATTCGAAGTTTTTTCTCCGCAGAAACCATCCCTGAACCTCAACGATCATTTTGAATAACGAATTATCAAATTTGGTTCAGTCGTATGAAAGTTATGAGCGTACATACATTTTGGCGATTCATTTTTATTTATATAGATATTTGTTAGTATGTGACATATCTAATAAAGTTGTCAACAGTTTTTAATTGAAAGATTTAATCCGGCACCGAAATCTAAAAGACGTAAGTATTTCCCAGCATTTTATGGTTACCGAAAAACGAAATACTAAATTTACAACTTTGAAATCAAGAATATAATATTTATATTATGCAATCCGAATAATATACAATGTTTATGAAATTAAAAAAATATAATGATAAAAAAGATAATAATTTCAAATAATATTCACCTTGTAAGCAACTCTGGTGATATGAACAGATGTTCATAGTTCTCGCCTTAGCTAAATCTCAGATAGTGTGTAAATATTGTAGTATATAGAAGGATCTTGAGTGAAAAAGAAATTCGCATTTATTTGCAGTATATAAATATTAATTGAATTAGTTACATAAATGTATAAAAAGTATAACCGAAGATGGTGTTATTTTATATATAAATTATTCATATCAGCATTCCATAAACCCTTTTTTTAAATTTTGAGTCGGCTTGCATCGAAAAAATACTAAATTTATCATCTTTATACCCTCGCAATATAACAGTATAATAGTTTTGTTCTGTGAAATATATAAATAATGTTCAGAGAGAGTTTAGTTCCGACAAGATTCAAAAATTGATAAAATCGCGTAATAAAAAAATGATCTAAATACCGGTTGAATTTACATATATATATCGTGTACGTGTTAATAGGTGAGTTATCTAAATGATCAATGGCAATTTTAATGCCAAAACTAATAAGCTCCGTTGTATACATATATCCGCCTACATACCTAATATAAGAATTTCGAACTTTCGGTTCGCTTTATACCGGACATGTCGGTTAATACGCAATAAATCTAGATATACTTCTAATACTAGATATACTTCGGTTTAATGCTGTAAATGTGTGAAATCGGTTCACGAATTACCGAAGCATTCATTCTTCATAAAGATAATAAAATATTCATGAAAAATAAATTTAACAGCCGGAAGTCGCGAATAACATCCGCAAATAAATAAGTATCTATATATGATTCGTTGTATAATCATTAATTAATTTCATTTTATTGCGCTTGAATAAACACCTTTACCAAATGAAAGTAATTAATCTACATATTAAGTGAAAGTGCGACTGTTAAATCAAATAACAAAATTATGCTAATGCTGATATACCCATAAGTATGGTGTGTGTGATACGAATTCGTAGTATATACATACATTGCAAGTATTATTTATACACATTTCCATAATGAATGCAACACATTGCGACGACACTTCATTACTTTGCCACAGTGGAGCACTTAATGAATCGCGAGGTGTTTAAGGATCATTATATGGAGTTTTATTATACATTGGTACTCAATAAACGCCTATTTATTCTCTTGGATTTATAAGTAGGCACAACATTTGAAGAGTAAGGTGGTATGTACATATGTGCAACTCAACTGAATATGCGTGTACTTATATATAATTTAGATATTGAAAACGAAATGGATGCGCTTGTATAGAATTAAAGGGTAAACTAAGTATGATAGCCAAAAATTACGATCTTTGAATATAAAAAATTTAATCCTTCGTTTTTAAATAACTCATTTCTGTTCAATATGATTAATAATTCAACTAATTTTTAATGGACCAATTGTTGTTTTTACTAATACTCAGTGATTTAAAAATGCGCACATTTATTTTTATTGCACCTAATGCCGCATTCATGGCAGTTTATCATTTGAAATGTGTCACAAATGCCCAATAAACCGCTATTGTATGCAACAATTTTTTTATGTGTCAAAATGCAATGTGAGGCACATTTTTCATTTACAAACAACATATTCTTAAATATGTATAAATGTATGTGTTTATGTATATGCGTGTGTATTTTCAGAAATGACACTCAAAGCGCGTGCTTTTTGTTGCAAATTGGGTCAGTGCTACTAACATATGTATTTAGTTAAGCAAGTTTTGGAGTGATGAAGGTGAGAAACAGCATAAACTATTGGATGCAAAATTATGCAGGTGGCCACCACATTATGCTGGCATACATAAGTTTTACGCAGTTGCAGTATTATCCAGTTTCAATGCAAAAATATTGCAAATCGGTTGCATTAATGAGCTTTACACATTGTACATATTGTTTTTTTTTTTTAATTAACTGATAATTTGGTTATATATTTATTTTGAAGGTGCTCAAATTAAATTTACATGTTGCTATTTTGACATTGATTTAAGCAACATAATTAATACTACAAAATTCATTCATGTATACCAAAATTGCCCTGTAATTCGGACAAATTTTGAACATGCACTTCTAGATATCATTTATGTAAATAATACTTGTATCTCAACATGATCATATAACATATACAAACTTATTATTAACTATCAGTAAACCTTTCAATGATGAAGTCAGGATATATTGGGTGTTCCAAATTAAAGCAAGATTTAAATTTGCCGAAATCGACAACTGATAGTTTAGGCTTAGTAAGAAAGAAGAGTTACACAATAAAACAACATGTTTTCATTATTCAAAAATATTTCAAAAACAATGAAAGCTTGGCGGTCGCATTTCGAAAATCTCAAACAAATAGTCGGAATAGTATTTCAACTTCGTTAACTATGAAGATTAATCGAAATAATGGCAAACTTGAATCTTGCGTTAATTTTGGAACACCCTGTATACTTGTAATAACTGAAACATTGACAGACAATAAGCTTAAGTTTTCTTAACAGCGCTTTTTGCGGCTTTACTTACATTTCAAGACACTTGACATGATGTTCCAACAAATCCCTTTACATACACATAAAAATATACAGGTAAATACTAAAAAATACGCGGCCATGTATTTGGTGAAGTGTTTTATGTAAAGTCTTTCTGACAAGCTGCCTCTTCGATCGGCTTATTTCGTTGTAATCTACTGCATATTTCCACTGCATTAACGTTGATTTCTTGGCAACACCGCCGATTTAATGTCCAAAATCCATCACAGGTATTTGTATGTACATACATATATGTATATATACATAAGCAGATATTTATGCTTGTTCATTTTACAACAGCAGGAACTCAATAAACAGTGATTCGAAAATCATACCGTTAAGGCAAAAATAATAATGTTGCTAATATTATCACATATTATTAATTTTAATCAGAATTTTATTTAATAAATAAAAAAATGTATATTTATACAATGTAATGTACTTTAATAATCGGTGATTCATTTAGAAAAAATTTGGAATCCCTTGACCCCGTAGCCGATTTCCAAGAGAACCTTTGTAAAACAGTGCCGTTTAGGAAGAGATTTCTCCGAAAAGAAAAACAACTAACTAGTCAAAATTTACCATTTATTTAAATTTTAAATCGTATGCCTTCGATTATTACTGAGGCTGAAAACTCACTCACTCTTCTCGCAAATATCTCATATTTCCAAAACTATTTGCCAGATTAACTTCGAATTTACGTATTTTTCCAATATTATTTTGAGTTAACTAGAGCTATGTAACTTTATAATACTTCTTTTTCAAAAATTTTGCTTTAACATTACGTTTTTACAAGAAAAATAGACCAAATATCTTTATAATATATAAAATATGCAGCGTGAAAGAATTCCTACATATTTCTCTAGATAATCCTTTTTGAAAAAAAAAAAAATGCTTAACTTCAGGCACATCAATAAATAATTAAACTAGAAATTGAAGTACAGAGATTTTTAATTTTGATGCGAAAAAATGGATTTTTTAAGAATTTTAGAGTGATAAAATCCTATTGCGCAATAATCTTCGAGAATGTTTCAGGTTCACTCCTTTTCAAAATATTTTTGTTTTTATTTTCAAGATGCATACTTTTGTGAAACACAGTGCGTCAACCCCATAGCTGCCACTAATTTTCTCAAACTTGGAACTTCTCCGACATTTCAAAGTTTATTTTTCAAAATAAACGCACTATTGAATTTAAGTTATTTACGTTCGAAGACTGATGCCATAAGAATTTAAAAATTTCCATCAATTGTAGGTATATTCCTTATTACTACTCCCATATACATACATGAGTGAATATATAAGGACATGTGTATGTATGTAGCGAGACAGCACACTTTAAGCATTATTCTTTTCTTGAATGTCTTCAGTTCCAAGATTTATGATTAAACGAAATGCATTCAGACAAAAACTCAGCTTTCATTGTATGCTTAATATTTCACAGTTTTGCCTGTCTTTTATGATATTGACATTTTGGTCGCGGGCCTGTCAATCGCGTGGCAAATGGACCCGTTGCTGAAGATGTGCAACAAGAGATATGATTGGTATGTGTGTGATGAATGAATGCATTTTATGCGAAATTTGATTAAGGCAACCCGTTGCTGGTGGCATGCTTAAAAAAGTGCTATCTTTGTGAAAATAAATCATCATTTGTATGTGGATGTGTGTAAGCATGCATTCAGCGGTTGCTGCGGTTAATTTGCAACGCACGCAAAGCATAAATTGAATTAAGAGCCCATAAAAGTTGCTGCCAGTGGGCATAACGTAAGTGTGAGTGAGTAAAAAAGCGAATGCTCAGAACTTTATATATGAAATCAAAAATATTTGGTTATTTAATTAAATGAGTCTCGAAAAGCAGAATAAAACAATCAGCGTGATGTTTTTTGTTGAACTGCATGCTCACATTGATTGGCATATGCAAAATCAGGGTAAATCTTGTATATTGTGTTTAAACTTTCCAAAGAAAGGCAGGTTTCATTTCATTTATTAAGTAAATCGGGGAATTTGCTACATAATTGATGAATTATTTCTAAAATTTCAAGGTATTGATGTTTGAATCTATTTTCGGGCAAACGAGCATCACTTTCTCTTTTGAATTCTATTAAATCTGTTCACGATGAATAATTTACTTCAATATTGTTGGCCTTTGTCTCGTAAATAACGCGCCGAATGTTGGTTTCGAACTAATCTGTCGTTATGAATGTTACCACTGACCACTGACTTGATTTACACTTATTATAACGACTTAAGAAAATATATCCACTTATGTATTTCAAGAATATGTATCGAATTGAATATATTCTCCGAAATTTAGTTGACCCCGCAAACAGAATGAGACAATTTTTCACGTGATCCTGGAAATAAGCTATGAGACCAAGAGTATGAAAATTTCCAAAATGAAAACGCCGTTTTTCTGAGATGCAAGTGGATGAAACTCCCAATATCTAAATCAGCAAATGTCTGTCAGTCTGTTTCTATAAGATAAAACAAGATAAGAGAATGGTCCTATTTTTAGAAAGAATTATACTGGTAAACAAAATCTTAACTTTTTTTGTTACGTGAATACTCATATCAAATTTGGAATGCACTTGGGCCACTAAACAGTAATATATGAGTAAAAAAATTGAGACGTCATCTTTGTCACAAGACATCAAAATATATTTTCTCAGAAAAAGTATATCTTCTCAAAAAGTATATCGTACATTAGTTATGTTTAGAGAAATTATCACTCAAACCTCCCAAATTTGCCGGAAAGGAATGCAAATAAGAGTCCAGCACTTGTATTTTAGAGGGCATATTACATCCCAAAAATTTATATCACATTATAAGTTTATTTATGTATTAAGCCTTTTTAATTTTCTGATTTATGGTTTTCTATAAAATTTTGCGGAATTTCTTTTCCTATACAAATATACTGCCACCTCTAGGCACAGCTTTTACAAAACTTTTTATTAAGCCGAGCTTTACGTGCAACGTACAAAAATGTCATCAGAGTCCACCACATTGACTTTTTCTGGATTAAAGGGAGCCTGGAGAGGTTTGTCGGTACAAAAAATCACCAGACCTAATAACTACAGCCGACTATGAGAAAGCTGCCCGTTTTTCGTTCAAATTTCGTACGGAAGTAAAATAAAGTTATAGAAATTTAGATTTAAAATTCCATAACGCGCTGTTGATATGACGAATTCGTATATATTATTTTCCATAAAATATTCAAATAATATCAAAACTCATATCAGGTTCATATATTTAAATTCAGTAAGCAGGAAAATGTAAATACTACTATGAATATATTTTCCACACTACGAATTTATAGAATACCCTAAAATATTTCACTAAACAAATCAACAACCACGTGCAAGACTTTTAGTGTGCTCCACTTCGATTGCAAACAAAGGGCAAATAATCTGGCGAATTAATATTAACCATAACAGTTATCTTGTTGAAATAAAAAAAAATCGTCTAATTAAGACATGTTAATGCGCAGACTAAAACGTTAACTGGTCGGCACACAAATTAGCATTTTTGATTGAGCAATTAAAGTTTTTACGATTGTTTGGACGCCAAAAATGGGTTTCGTGCGTTTGCAATCCGCTTTGAAATCACATAACGTTTTTTTATTTCCTTTGATCTTATCAAAAACATGCACCAATTGATACGCCTAATTAGTGTTGGAATAAAGAGCAAATCTTTTCCTGATTTGTTAATAAAATCAAATTTTTTTTTAAGTATATGCGGATTTTAAATTCATTTAAAATAATTGGTAATATTTGTTTTAGACTGGCATATATTCCAACCGATAAATCATTATGTGGCGTCAACAAGCCATTATTCATCATTAAATTATGGCTTGGAAAAACTAATAATTATCACTGCAATTAGTTGTATAAAACTAGTCACAAATTAATCGTCACACATACAAACTAAAATGCAACCATGCACGCTGACCATTTATCACAAGCGAGATCTATTAAAACCAGCGCAACCGACAACCACTAATTCAATTTGCAATTTCCATTAAATGTTCCGCTATTGACTAGCAGCTGAAAGACAAGCACTCTTTGAATGGTATTCACCATGTCTACATATATGTATGTTTGTACATGTGCCCATGAATAGGCGAGCAAGATTTTCAATTGAGCTTGGCTAAAAATGCAAATAATCCTGTTTCTCCTAGTTGACAGCTGAATGGAATTTTTCGGTAAATTTTAATTGAATAAACGTGAAAAACTGACGTGAATTTGCTATGGAAATCGAAATAATTAGGGGTGAATGTAGATTGATTTTTTGATTCAAATTGAATGCTGTCTGGTTATTAGAATTGCCCTCCGATTCTGTTATATAACATTTACATTTGTCATATCTTTTATTAAGGTTAACTTGTTTATGTGTGAGATAATATAACATAGTTGTAATGGGTGTAATGAGATATAGCAATGTTTCTGGGTGAGCAATAACATTCGTAGCGATATATGTACCAATTCCTACTATTGCGTCCTCGCCGCGCATACTGGAGGCCTGAGCAACCCTATGATGCGGTAGTCACCCCGTTCAGAACCTGGGTTCACGGCTAAAAGAGAGGAAGCTTCAGCAGAGCCACGCCGACATATTCGGTTTAAGGGTCCGCTGAAGTCTAATTGCAGTATCTGCAGTAGTGGACCTAAAAGCAAGTGGCACGCCATATAAATGTGTATAAAACTTTATATTATATTTCTCGCCATCGAGGTTATGCTTTGTGTTTAGAACTCGCCCTTTTGAAACCACTCTCAATGAAAAAGAAAGAACAGTTTCGGATGATAGACCCGACTCTTAAGGACGACCCCAGCAAATGTAATGAGGCCTCTCATTCCCTCATTATTCCCATCCGGCTATATGGTGTGGAGGCATGGACAATGACATTATCTAATGAGTCGGCTTTAGTAGTGTTCGAGAGAAAGATTTTTCAGAAGATTTATGGACCTTTGCGAATTGCCAGCGGCGAGTACCGCCCCCGATAGAACAATGAGCTGTACGAGATATACGGCCATATTGACATAGTTTAGCGAATCAAAAGCCTGGATGGTACAGAAGAATCCAACTTTGAAGGTTTTCGATTCAGTACCAGACGGTGGAAATAGAAGAGGGGGAAGATCTCCACTCCATTGGAGAGATCAGGTAGAAAAGGACCTGGCTGCACTTAGTATCTTGAATTGGCGGCAAAAACCGTAAGCGGTGTCTACGCCAGTAGTTTAAGTATGAAATTGGATGCGAAGAAATCCAATAAGATCAGCTGTTGTCATCAAACGAAATTACTTTACCTAATATCTTGAGCAGTGGATATAACTATGATGTATGCTACAGATAGATACAGTTCGTTAAAAATATGATTTTTAATAATTAATTACATAATTTAATAAAAAACAAGTGAGGAAAGGCTAAGTTCGGGTGTCACTGAACATTTTATACTCTTGCATGATAAAGTGATGATCGAGATTTCATTATCCGTCATTGACATATTTTTTTATTTTGCTGTAAAATTAATTAGATTAGATCAATTTGTGTACTTTGAGAATTGAATTGTATTTTCATTTATATCTACATATTACACAGAGAAGGCATCAGATGGAATTCAAAATAGCGTTATATTGGAAGAAGGCGTGGTTGTGAACCAATTTCACCCAAATTTCGCACATGTCATGTCATCAGGGTGTTAAGAAAATATTATGAATATATTTCATTGAAATCGGTCGAGTAGTTCCTGAGATATGGCGACGCCATGCCCATTTTCAATTTTCAAAAAAGCCTAGGTGCAGCTTCCTTCTGCCATTTCTTCCGAAAAATTTAGTATTTCTGACGTTTTTTGTTAGTCGGTTAACGCACTTTTAGTAATTTTCAATATAACCTTTGTATGGGAGGTGGGCGTGGTTATTAGCCGATTTCTTCAATTTTTGAACTGTATATGGAAATGCCTGAAGGAAACGACTCTATAGAGTTTGGTTGACATAGCTATAGTAGTTTCCGAGATATGTACAAAAAACTTATTGGGGGGTGGGCCACGCCCACTTTTCCAAAAAAATTACGTCCAAATATGCCCCTCCCTAATGCGATTCTTTGTGCCAAATTTCACTTTAATATCTTTATTTATGGCTTAGCTATGACACTTTATAGGTTTTCGGTTTTCGCCATTTTGTGGGCGTGGCAGTGGGCTGATTTATCCCATCTTCGAACTTAACTTCTTATGGAGCCAAGAAATGCGTGTACCAAGTTTCATCACGATATCTCAATTTTTACTCAACTTACAACTTGCACGCACGGACGGACAGACGGACGGACAGACAGACATCCGGATTTCAACTCTACTCGTTACCCTGATCACTTCGGTATATATAACCCTATATCTGACTCTTTTAATTTTAGGACTCACAAACAACCGTTATGTGAACAACTTTGTTGCGAGAGTATAAATATCAGACATACAAACACATAATATGTATATGGTTCAGCTAACCCACTTGTACCGTTAGCGGTGCCATGAAAATCCTATAAATCTACGACAACTTATATTTCAAGTGAAAAAAAAGAAAAAATTTGTGATTTCTCCAAAGTTGCCAAACTAAAACGGGTTGATGCAAAATTGATTACTTGAATATTTGTTTACTCCTTATTTATGTATTTATTTATTGTTTGCTTTGGAAAATAAACACAGCGGTTACTTATGTAGTGTGCCCCTTCAAACCTTTTACTCCAGCTTGTCGAGACCCCAATCCGGTGGCGCTGCAGCCGTAAGTGAGCAGTTGTCAGGCGAGCATAGCGACGACAGTCGAGTTCCCCATCACGCTTATCTTGTTAACGATAACGACTACGTGGCTCAGAAGGCCCAGCATGGCTGTAAGCGCGAGTCATTTGCACCGCCAACCTGTGAGTGCACACATACCAGCTTCATACACTATGCATGTATATATGAATGGCGGTCTTACCTGCTGGGCTGGAGAGGGAAACTGAAGTCAGGCTCTGTGAGTTTTGACTGATGGCGCAGCTTCAGCAGCATGAAGCTGTCGCGGCGCTTTTTGTTACTGTTGTAGGTGTGTCACAACCAGCGACGCATTTGTCGCGTAAATGGAAATGCAAATGTGGAGCTCATGCGTGCTTGCAACACACACACACACACATATATACTCGTACATACTTCAAGTAGAGTGTAAGTTAGTGGGTCTTATAGCCTCAGGTGCCGGTAGCAATTTGGGCTGTGCCAGCAACGCCGCTACATCTGCATGCATAAGTAATCTGTGTATGTGCTTGAGTGCGTTGATCGCATTTCCTCACTTATTTATATGAGGCTTACCCACATACACGTAAACACGCATATTTGCGCGCATATATGATAAATATTGCAGAAGCTCTGTGTGTCACCCGGTCGTTTTCAGGCCTATTGACTTGCTCCCCTAGTTTCATGCGGCACGAAATTCGCTGTTTTTCCCCCTTATTTTCTTATTTGCACCTTTGTACTTTTCATTACGTTTAGGCGGGTTAACGCTTCTTGCCTTTGTCGTCCGCCTTTCGGCACGTGCTCCGGCAGCACCAGCCGAGACGGCGGCAGTGGCAGCGGCAGCATTTGTGCGTCTTCATTGTTTCTGGCAAGCAACCAGTTTAGCAGCCAGCAGGCCTCCAGCTCATCTGCGGTTAATGCTCATTGCATATCTCATGAATAATAATAAAGTAAAATTACTTTATGAGTATGTAAGCGTCTTTGGATTTCCCATGTACTCGCATGCCACAGCAACAACAACATAAAGCTAAACGCTTCCCCCTGAATGTGAGGTGTTTTTGTTTTGACTTCTGCTGGGACTTGCTCGGATTGTTTTTTGTTGGTGCTCATTGTTTTTGTGTTTGACATGTGGCACACCGCAGTGGCACGCATTACACAAGTGCGCGAATTGAACGTTGCGCTTTTGGCTTGGGATCTAAATGCCTTACATTTTGGCTATGCTCGAATGGCCTTTAATTTTATTTTCTTTAACGTTGATAAGCCAATTTTCATATAAACTAACTTAATTCACTTTCTTAACGCATAAAAATAAACTAACTAAATAATTTCATCCAAAACGGTAAACCACTTGATTTTGATGTAGATTGTTGTTGTTGATTGTCAATGAAAAATAGTCTTACGGGGTTGATGAATGTATTGAAAAAACTAATTTTTTCAAATTATATTTATATAAATCATGTTTCTGAAACAAGTATGGCGGAACCAAAAATTAAATATGGTCACGAATTTAATTTCACCCAAAATCATTTTATTGTTTTTAAAATATTCTTGAACCAAATGTCGAAGCACTTTTGCCACTCTGATTGAGGTATCTCAGAAACATGCGTTCAGAACGCACTAACCGCCTCTTCAGATGTTGAAAAACGTTGACTTCTTGTTTATCTTTTACGTACGGAAATAAAATAAAGTATTTCGGTCCCAACTCAGAACTACACGGAGGATGACTCATCAAATTGCCCGAGAAATCCATACATTAATAAAAAAGGGGTACTATTTGACATTTATAGTTGTCTCCCTAAAAGATATATTTTATAAAAATACAACATTATTGGATATATTTATTAATTTTGTATATAAATACTTACACTTTCCACAAGATAAACGTTATTTGAAAATCCAAAAATTAGCAAGTTTGATACCTTTTAATTTGCATTTTGTAGAATGTATTTACCTATCGTGTTTAACAAACTATATTCGCAGTCAAACTATTGTACTACAAAACAGTGACCTGTCTGTAAGACATTCTATTCTTTTATTGTATGTACAACTGCAATATAGACACCCAGAGTCATACCAGCATTCTAACAATGAACAAAGTCAAACTCTTTTAAGTTCAGGACAAATTAACAGCCAACACAAAATCCTATTGTATACTAAATGGACACAATAGTAACAAATTTGCTTATATGAGTGACCAAGTTGATTAGACCCACTAGGAAAATCATGTAAAAAATTATAGTTTGGGATTGATTAAAGTATGTTTATGTAATATTACTTTTTAATTTATCTTTCTACTTGCCTTTAGGTTTAAAATAATTTGTTAACACCGATGAACTTGGATGTTAGTAATATAAGCATATATATTTATAATTCTTACTCAGCTTTCTCTTGATTGTTGCAACTAGTTAAATGATTGTGGTTCATATCAAAATGAAAACTAGTCGTGTCTATTTTCAACTATTTGTTCTTACCTAGAAATACCGCGTGAAGCTTAGATTTAGAAAAATCTTCCGACTAACACTATAAAACATATATTTTTGGAAAAATTTTTTTTTTTATTCAACATAGTTTCCTTCAAGGATGATACACTGATTATGGGGACCCTCCAAATTTTCGATACTATTTTTGTAGTAAGATTTACGGTTTGCTTAAATCAGTCAGGCCTCAGTTTCATTGATCACCTCTCTGTTCGACTAAAATTTCTTCCCAGCGAGTATTTTTTTGTGATCTGAGAACAGGAAATAGTGGTTGGGGGCCAGATCAGAAGAGTACGGTGGATACGGAATCAACTTGGATTCCAATTCATGGATTTTTGTTAATCTTAGTTTTCAAGAGTTGTACTCAGAGCAAAGAAACACTTTCTACTATTTTATTAACTAATATAAAATGAAAGTGCCCACTCGAGCATTGAGAGCCGTTATGAATATAAATAAATTCATAATTAAAAAAAATTCAATTCAGGTTAGTTATTTATTAGTATTTATAAATCTTTTCAAACTCGTTTTCATATTAAGTAAAACTTCGAGTGTTTCTGCTTTCCTACCGGGCCACAACTTATATTGGCAATATGGACCACAAATAAACCCTAAATAATACAAAAACAATGTAAAAATGCAAAAAATAAAACTGCAATACAGTAAAAGTGGCAACTAGAAACAATGCCACATCGTAAAACTGACTGCCAACAGCCACTGACTAACTGGTGGCAAGAACGTGTTATGCGCTTGCAGCAGATTTGCTGGCTTAGTGTGGCGGTTGATTGTTGGTAAAAATAGTTGCAGATGAGATAATAGTGTGGGAAAAAGCTCGAGAAATGGTTAAGGAAAACAGAAACACCAACTGTATGTGTGATATAAAATTCTGAACTCAAAGGAGTTGTTAATATTGCATAGTTGTGGTGTTATTTTATGAGATAGACGGTAAATTTCTATGCAATTTTCAACTTTTCACAATAAAACGCCCATATTTGCAATGCACAAGTGCACAAGTGGCTGCCAAACGGCGCTATATGCCCTGAATGCCGAAAAACATAAATGTATGTATGTAAGTGCAACTGCAAATGTGTGTAAGTGTGTCTTTCTGCAAAACTAACAGTAGAGTCTAGTCAACTTTGCGGTCTGCGACTTTATTATAGCAAAAAGTCCGAGCGCTGCACAGAGTGGACATAACAGTCATATATAAATATATCTGTATATATGTAACATATATGCATACATTTATGTATAGATGCACAAATATTCCATTTGCATGCATTTCACTGGCTCTTATCCGCCATAATCCTGCATGAGTAATGGGCACATGAACATTTTTCCATATTCAGCAGGAGTCAGTGTATGAAAATCACATACTCACTCACACCTACAGACGTTTATTTGTTTGTAAATGGCACATTTGAAGGCGTGGAGGCAATATGCAAGCACTTGATTACACAAGGTGATATTGACCCTGGTCATGAGCCGTTGACATGGCATAGACCTACTAAATCCCTTCATAATGCCACATTTAAGCATAAAATTTACTATTTTCCGCTCAATGTTGCAATCAAACTAAACATAGTTTCATATTTTTATTGCATAAGCACACAATGCAACATTGTTAAGCCCACGGTCGCATTAGAGCAAAAATAAATTCGTATTTCCTAATAAACGCCTTAGCATATTTACCATAGTCTGGCGTCTAATAGTTGCCATAAGTCGCTTAGGTCGTCTGTTGCATTGAGGCAGAAAATTTATATTCACACCTATTGAGTACTTAAGTGGGAGTGAAATTCTGAGTTGGCAATTTATGAGGAGAAACGATGATTTTGATGCCTTAATAGTGCGAAGAAGTGGATAGCTACGATTTTGCATACAAAATAGCTAGAGTTTTGCGATTTCACATAATAATGCGAGTACTAAGTAGTCACTTTTCTCTTTAAGATACTTTTGCACCAAATACAGAGCTTTCTTACCCATTCCATCAGTTTTTGAAGTCGATGTTGATGGTTGGCCCGGATTAACCCATGATTTTCTTCCATGTATATAAAGCAAAATTTGACAAGTTCGGCGGTTATGTTAGTCTGGTCGACTAATAAGCCATGCATAGACCAGTTTTGATCCTCAGCGATACCGGATGGACTGCAGTCCCCTAGTCTAGGAGTAACAGGTATCCTTTAGGGTTCAGGCGCTTAACGCGTATTGGAAACATTAATAGTTATTAAGATTTAAGCATATTCCACTCTGGTGCATAGCACACCTCATGCCAACTTTCTCTGTTTAAAAGAGATTTGTGGTAACAAAAAAAAAAAAAATTAAATCGCCATAAAAAATTATCGCACTTTATTTGTTAGAAAGAACTTTCCAATACATTTAATACACACAAAGTCATAAATACCCGCATTCATAATTCCTTGGCTTAATCCAATTCAACACGATAAAGCCTCGAACGTGAGCAGCGCGCATTCAACAGGTTGCTGTGAGAACATACGATATGTTATCCTCAGCTCGCTCCACTGTACGAAATTAATACATTCACGCGCGTATGTACGTATATGTAAACACATACTTATATATACACTCGTTCATTAATTTGATTGGATGTTGGATGGGAGGGTAGACTTGCCTATTGGGGAATCGGTACTTTCGCCCTCAGCCGTGTGGGAGTAATGCCAACGGATTTAATTAAAAGCTCTGCAATCACAATGTAATAAATAATTAAAATGGGAGGTAAGGAAGGGCTGAGCTCGAGTGGAACCAAGCGTTTCATAAGTTCTAAGTTTATCAATTATACATTCAGTCTTGTGGGATGAAATTTACTCCATGATTATTTATAAAAATTATAGTTCTTTAGGATTTTAGAGAGAGGTTTCCAAAAGTTATTATGTGGTTGGAAGGTAAGGTTGTATTACGTGAATTTGAGAGTTTTTAAACATATATCAGGTTTTCCAATAAGAATGACCGCAATTTGTAGATTCCAAGCCGTTCTCAAGAATTATGACTTTCTCAAACCCCAACCTGACGAATTTGAGCAAGAACTTGTGCTTTCATCCGTGTGAAATTGTTCCCATTGAAGAATTGAAGCCATTGGATCACCGTAAACGTTGTAAATTTGCAAATTTTTCTTTGGAACAACTTCAAAACGTCTTTATCGTTTTACGAAAATTATCTTCACCGATGAGGCTCTCCTTCTTTGAGTGGTGCGGTAAATAAACAAAACTGTCGATCTTGTGCGAAGAAAATCCTCAAATCGTAAATTGACAGTTTGGTATGGTCTTTGGTCTAGTGGACTTCGTACTTCTTCCGAAATGAACCGTTATTGTCAATGTAGAGCGGTATAGATCGATGACAACCAACTTTTTATGACCACAATTGGAAGAAGTTGATCTTGACATCATCACTTTCATTTGTTTTGGAAATGTGAGTGAAAATTAAGGTGGAGGGGAAGTTCACATTTTCTATATCGTAAACTGTACATATATAAGTTTTATTAGTTCTTGAAATACAAGTATATTATAGCTTCCTATGGAAAGAGAGGGGGAGTCTCTTTTTATCAAACTTCGAAGATCCGATTTTATTTTGACAAGGAAAAACTTCGCTTTCCGAATAATCCATCCGTACTTTACCGCTGATAAACACGTGGCTGTCTGCACGCTTTGACGGATAATTTAAGGCATACTTTACAATATTTTCTTAATTTGACCTGTTCAGCATATGAGAACAAGGTAAATAAATTTTGTCAAGGAGTTTGTAATATTCAAAAAGAACTGTCAGAGACCCTATAAAATATATTTTTAAATGAATAGCATGATCAGCTGAGTCGTCAACGTTCTTGAGATATCGACCTGAAATTTATCAAATGTCTTTTTCTCCCTAAGAATCTGCTCATTGTCGGTCGCGCCGATATCGAACTACTATAGCATATAACTCCCATACAAGCTAAATGGTCAAAATCTTGCCTTTGGTTGGACAACTTTTTTATCTGACGCGATATCTTCACAAAATTAGCAAAAATTATTGTCCAAAGGCAATTGTATAATGTTCGAAAATATTTTATAGAAGATTTTTTATTTGTAAAGGGTATTTTAAAAGGGTTTTGCTTTGGTTCAAACGTTTCAGCTCGTTTTCAGTTGAAAACAAACGTTAGATGAAAAAATATATAATATTATTCGCAATCACACGCGCTCATGGTGTAAAAAATGTCACATAAGTAATAAGATTGATATTGTCATATCAAAGGATATGGGTTTCCGTATAAATACCGACGACTTTTTTGTCTACGCTTAATTGTTATGTGGAGGCAGAGCAAAAAGCTACTGGGACAGAATATACGCGCTTATTGGTATACACAAATATTTATTTATATTACCTTATTTAACTCCATATACGAATGCAGACGACAGCTGGCAACACGTGACGCGCCAAGTAAGTGGCTCAATAATGTGAAATCCGCAAAGGTTAGCGCTTGGCCGTCAAGAAAAAGCGCAATCGGAGAGGACGAAAAAATGCAGTTGATAGGGAATGCGATCGCAGGAAAGCGCGGTGTTGGATGCAGTGAAAATCCAATTTCCAGTTGCCATTTATGGTATTTCTGAATGCATTGATTGAACCGGGCAGTTGCGCGCGCGCTGCAGATGACTTTGATAAGGGACGATTGCGGCGCAGTGTGAATATCCTATAGATTGTATGGCGCGTTGTTGTTGTTGTTTTACAACTGAAAAGTGTTAAAGCTCTTAATGCATTGCGTTTATAATAATACATAACAGCATTGGCAGGCGATGCATTGTGGTATTTAATGCTTGTAGTTGCTTGCAACGCAGAATCAGCACGCCAGACGAGACGCAGACACCCGACGCTGCACTGGACAGACGTTGTAAGGACAGACAATGGCTGAAATGAAAAAGTAGCAGCGTGAAATCGGATCAACAACAATAATCAGCCGGCGGCAACAATAACTTAAAGTGATTGCATTAAGTGGGCTGTGGGGGGATGTTATGAAACAAAGGAAAAATCAAAAACAAAAAAGATAATGTAAACCCTATCGACATCAGTTGAGAAAACATTAACGTTGTTTTTGTTGGCATTACGTCCATCCATCGCTCGGCATGCTGTTGAAAAAGGCGCCCGTTAACAAACAATTCCTGCAACTGCGCTCCACGGCAATGTCGCATTTCAGTTGCATTACAAAAACAAATGAGGCCAAAAGCAAACAAAGAAACTTCCTCGGAAACAAAGGGGCCATAATAACCATGACTGTGGAGAACAATAGCGGACATGCGACTGAATGCAACATTTGGAAAATGAAGAGGCCGACAACTGCAACGCATTTACGCAACGAAATTATACAGCAGCAGCATCTAAAGGCGGTCACATCTATATCTATCACGCAATGAGGCAACGGAATCTGTGGAGCAAAAGCCTTTAAGGAAAGAAAATAACTTTCTGTGAAACTGAAAATAGGAAAGAGGCTGAATGAGTAGGTTAGTCTTTGTGTTCCAGTTTGAACGATTTGTTAGTGGATGTGTAAAGTGTCTTGTAATGTAAGGATCTCTAGAGAATATGCTGCTGGAATAAATACCTGTATATAGTAATGAGGTTTAACTCTCTAATTTCTTATCACTTGAGAATCGTGGAATTAAAATAAAATATTATATATGATCAGCATGTTAAGTTGAGTCGACTTAGCCGGCCGGACAGGGACATCTTTCCATTTGTCAGTATTCACCCGAAGTAGTTCCTCGGTATTGAGCTATTTATCTGGAATTTTGTAAACCTACTTTTTTCTCCACGAAACTTTTCATTTATCAGCTATTTTATATAGGAGGGTACCTTCCCAAAACTTTACGCAGATTACTATGCAAGCAACTCTATATTCTTCGAACACATTTTTGAAAAAAAAAATATCTGGCAACTCTATCCGTAAAACTCAAGTGCTGAGAATTTTTAGATTTCGCACCTATACCATCCAAATTCGGAAGGATCTTCTTTTTCTAACGATCTTCCTCGAACAAAAATCCAAAACACCGTGATTTCTTCTAACTGCCACGTCATTTAGCTGAGCGAATTGAGTACATTGGCGTCAATTGTACTATCGACTTAGCACAACCGCTAAGCCGAAAATATATCAACACTTATGTTACGTAAAACTGCAGAGGATTCACACATGGCACATACAGGGTCAGTGTAAGTTGCCCATTTGACAGTAGTGACAACAGCAACTGGACCATTTGGCAGACAACGAAGAGAGAACTCCACAACCGCAACATGAAATAGATGCAAAGACCACTCACCGGACCATGCATGCAGTTAGGTACTCCCACCACCACAGTAACATGTGCCTAAGCGTTTGAATGCCGATGTACCGTTTCACAACACGGCCTACAATGCGTCTAGTAATGGCATAAATTTGTCTCTTGCACATTTGTCGCGTCATTCATTGTTGCTCATACGCTTAGCACGGTCATAACACCAAAATACAGTTAAGTCGACGTACACAAACACATACAAATGTCATGCAGCACACGAACGCCTCACTCATTGACTTTTACTATCCCTTTTGGGAGGATAACGTGCTGTGTTTTGCCGCGCAAACAAGCCGGCGATAAGTGAAAATCTAATCAATGAAGTGCTTGCCTCATACACAGTCTTTAAAGCTGATGCTTGCTTTGTTCTGCTCTGTGACGCTGGCAGCGATGTCGACGCACACGTCAACGCTTCAACGCTGCCGCCGAGCAGTAATAGACGCTGGCGACTTTGTTTACACGCCGCGCTCTCAGTTGACTTTTGCTTTGTTGGTGTGTTTGTTTGGCTTTGCTTTTGCTTTTGACTGTGCTTTTGCTGGTGACTACTTCAATTTATTGCCCCATTGTAATTTCACTCTCGCCGTTCACCAACTTTTACGCACAACAACTTGTATGAATGCCGGCACAGGGGCGGTTTAGAGAGAGTACTGCGCCAAGTTGCAAAAAAGTCTGTAAACAATATTTGGTAGATATAGTGGACTTTGGCGCTTTTTCTTGGCATTTTTCTTCTTTTTGTGCTATAATTTTTTATATTATTCGATAAATAGAACCTTCTAAGGAGACTTCGGTTGGTCGGTTTAATGAGAAGTTCTCATGAGAGCGATACATTCAATGGTTTGTATTTTTAGAAAGACAACATTTTGCAAAAAATAATGTTTGTCTCGAATTCTGAAGCCAAACGGCATACTACTTTGAGCAAAAAATAGTCAGCCTTTGTTCATAATTTTAAAATTCTTAATGTATTCTTTAAAACCTATGTCGTCTCATTCAAAGTAATCCCTCTTGTCCCCAATGCACTTGTGTCAATGTTCTTTCAATCCTAGAACAGTTGGTAAATGTTTCCGGAAAGCCTTCAATGCGCGTAGCGTTTCATTTTTAATGTCTTCAATTGACTCAAAACGGATTTCCCGAGAACGGTCGTTTGAGTTTGCTGAATAGCTAGGAGTCACACGGAGTTAAATCAGGCGAATACGATAGTTGCGGCACGATAATTTGGCGAAAAACTCACGTAGAAGTGGTGCACAAACCAAGAGTTGTCGACCCATAATTCCGACCTCCTTTACGAATAGCGGAAGCAACGCATAACACTCAAATATTATTCCTTGTTGCCGGCATTTGGCCGGTCGGAAGGAATCCACAGTGCAGCACACCTCGACAATCGAAGAAAACTGCCACTATAACCTTGATTTCTGTCCTGCTTTGACGTTTTTTCGACTTTGGCTTACTTTTGCCACGACATTCAGTCGACTGACCGTCTGTTGCCGGGTGCTAAACATAGATCCAAGACATATCGGCAGTAATAAGACGTTTCATGACATCCTGGTGGTCAGAAAGTATTGTTTCATAGAGTGTTAACGTGATGATGTTTGTCGAAAAAATTGAGTGATGTTGGAACCCATTGTTGTTTTTCACTTTCCATAAGCCCAAATGATCTTTCAAAATGGTTTTCAGTGATCCTTCCGATATTCCAACGATGCCAGTAAAACCTCTGACTGTCAATTGTCGATTCTCAAACACCAAAACTTGTATGTGTTTTATTCACGTACTGATTATCAGGTTGATGGCCGTCCTGGACTTGGTTCGTCGTCAACGACCCTCTTCAATAACTTGTACTAATCAAAAAATTATCACCGAAGGATTTTGGCATGAAATTTAAATGAAAAAATCTTACTATTTTTGCCAACAGTAGTATTTCCGATTCCCTCAGTAATATTCATATGTATATTCCAAAAATATTATATGTATTCAAAGATATCAAATATTTTTAAGTTTCGGGATATCGAAGTTAAAGGAACGAAAAAGCAAGGCAACTCATAAACTCGCTCTTAAATTCCTCCACAAAATGTTAATAGAAAGCTAAAGAAAAGTATACATTAGTGGTAAGAAAGTGTGGCAACTACAACCCACCGAGCCACCACTCACTCACTCAGCCAGAATGTAACAAAGTTGTGACAGGCGCATAAGCGACGAATGAACAGTCAACTGAGCAACTGTCGTACCGAACGCCGGCAGCAGCCTGCGAACAAGAAAATATGCCGACAAAAGGAACAGCACCAGACAGACAGTGGGCCAAGCGAGGCGCCATCAATGTACTTTCGCAGTTAACACACACGAAGCGCCGGGTGTGAGCAGCGATGGAGAGCCCATTCATTGTTCAGCCAATTTGCAAATCATTGTCAGCATTGTTGCCATTGTTTCTGTACTTACGGTCGTTGTCAATGTAATATCGTATGCTTGTTGTTGTTCGTGGGGAAAATGCCGGTCGTAATGCCGTGGTTCCATTCAGCTAACGTCATAAATAGTTGACATAACGAACCTGACAGCATCGCTGTTGACGTTGACGACGACAACGACGATGACGACGACAACGCTGACGACTGAGTGGGGCAGCGCAGCTGATGTTGTTGTGGTCTACGCGGATGTTAGCTGTGCGAATGTGCGGCCGTTTTTGCCGTTATGACTGTTGGTGTCGTCAACATAATGTTGTCGTACTTGATCGTCTATTGTTTATGCGCTGTGTGTGACTGCTTGGCGAAGGACTGAAAGGATGCGCGAGCATACATACATACATGCTCACTTAAATATACATATGAATGAATATTGTATTGAGGCAAGCGTGCATAAATGAGCGAATTGTTGTCGTGATGCTCATAATCGCTGATAACGCAAGGCGAAAGCTTGTAATGTGCAAACTTGCTGCTTGTTGGTGACTTCCGTCAGTTGGCAGGAAGTGACGTACTGCAGACGAATATTGTGCTGTCTGAATTTGCGTGGGTGTAGATGTATGTGTATATGTGCGCTTGCATCCATTAAAGCGGAGAAAGAATTGTGGGGGAGCAAGAGCTGATAACAGATACTTAATATGTTGATGATGCTCGCCCAGGCGAAGGCGATTTCTTTAACCCTTGTAAGGGTACTTTTGGCATACAGAAGTTGTTTGGGAGAAACAAGGATTTCAAACTTTGTATGTAATATGAGAATGAACTATTACAGGTTGTAGGTATTAGAGATTATTACAATTTGAGCCCGTAAAACAAGTTTGAGAGTTCGTCTCCCAATTTAATTTTGTTTATTTTTTTAAAGAAGCCTGGAAAATAGACATCTTCCACAGAACACTTATTTTTCGCATGATTCAGTTCCTAAGATTATTGTGTACTGCGGAAAGCACACGACTCAACTGGAGCTATAAAAATAACTGTGTAACGGAATTTTATTGTAAATCTCACGAGTTCTAGGTGACATATTTTGGGCTTAAAAACTTAACTCTGAAGTAACATGGATATGGATTGCACTACATACAGTTTAATTTACAAAAGGAAAGTTTGGGTGAGTTAAGTTCTAGTGATTTTCAATGCACTATATTTAAGTGATTCTTGTTTTGACGTCATAAACTTTGATAGAACGCATACTTCATTATTATTGACGGTTTTGCTGTTTTAAAATGTTTACTATTTCCTCAAAAATTACTTTCTTTAATATATAGATTTTCTCAACTGTTGACGAAGTGCTGACCAATAGATAACTTATTTGAAACTTTGTAATATCCTGAAAGAGAAGCGGAGACCTTATCAAATATATATATGACAAAACATGTTAAAAAAATAAGCGGCATGACGATTTGGGTCGATTTGGCTATATAAGTCTATCTTTTCTATACACGCGGTATAAAGTACTCAATTTTTGAGATGTCGCTCTGAAACTTTACACAGATGGTTTTTTTCTCCAAGAAGCTGCTCAGGAGTCGGAACCGCCAAAATATCAGACCACTATCTGTCATACCATCTGAATGATCGAAAAAAAGAATTCATATGAAAAACTTTTATTTGCGAATGTTTCGACTCAGGGGTATAAAAACTGAAAATTATCTCGTAAACTATATGTCCTACCACCATTATAGTGCTTAACCCCAAATTTTTATGGAAGAATTAAGGTTACATTGACCACTGCTGTGATGTAAAAAAAAGAACGGAAAGTTCTCGAAAGAATTAAAAAATCGTTATATCTGGTTATTTAAAGACACAAGATGCGCAAAAATATTTGCTGCAGTAATTTGGGTTAAACATTATGATAATAATATAAGCGCTTCACGTGGCGCCAATATTGCTAATGACACTGCAAGCGGGTCTGTCACAGTTTTTAATAAGCCAAGCAGAAGAATTCGCGCCGTAATGCAATTTTTGTCGCATTGCCAATGAGACATTATACAGACTTAAATAACTACATACATATGTATAATACAGAGAGAAAAATCATTCCCTCATGTGGTTAGTGAAAAAGCCGTGTCACAGTTAACGTCTGCGACACCAAGTGGGGCAGCGCCGCTACTGAGCGCAGAACGCCAATTCACGCCGGCTGCTGAGTTGTTGGTCGCAGTCAACAGGCAGCGCTGCTCGCCGGGCCAGTCAAGCTGCTTCACTCTCACTTAACTTTGCCGGCACGCTGGAGGCACAGCATGCAAAAACACAAAAACAATTTGCTTGTTTGTTGATAACACCATAGTGGACATTTGGCATTGTTTGCATTTCTCGTTGTTTTTGTATTCACACATTTGCTTTTTGCTTTTGCACGTTAGAAGCTTTAAGTGTTTTGGCTCGCTGTTTTGGTCGGCGATTCTCTGCCTACAAGTCAAGCACAAGAGTGCGCTGCCGAACCGATGCGACTTGTGCGGTGTCTCAGCGCCAGCCTCTGTCACCCACATAAGCAAACAGAAGAAACACTAGCGAATATCTACATACATTCAAAAGCTTCGCTTCAATACCTTGCTGCTGTCGAGGAACTCACTATGAACCACTTGACTGGTGGCTGGCTGGCCTACACTGCTGCTTGGCGCTATGAGCTTCAGCGCCCACGTTGACTGCTGCGCCGCCGCCGCTGCTGTCTCTTAGCTTCTCCGTCGCTTGGCCACACTCAGCCTGTATGTGTGTGTGTTTCTGTGCGCGTAGTTGGCGGCATGGCTCTGTGCCATTGCAGCTTGACTTTGGCTTTTGCTCTGTCTCGGTTGTTCGTCGCTTTTTGCCGGGGGCTTCCTCGCTTTTGCGGCCTGCTGTGTGTGTGCTTCTTTCATGCTTTTTGCCCTCGCTTCGTTGACTTTGTTGGCGCCACTACTGCCTGCTCGTTGCCTTTCGCCACTGACGGCGCTGCTATCATTGCTTCTGCCTCTGCTGCTGCCACCGCTGTTGTGGCTGCCTCGGCCGGTTTGGCAGCTGACTTGTGCTTGTGTGTTTTACTGCTTTACTGTTTTGCTGTTTTCTGTTTTGCTTTGGGGTATCATCGTTGTGGCCGTGCACGGCCTGCTTCAGTCTGTCGTTTGACGTGCACAGAGGCGGCATTGAAGCGGAGTAGCAAGTGTGATTCTACACGATTCGCTAGCGAACGGCATACAAGCGTGCGTTTTCCCACTCGTAAACGTTATACTCGTTGTCATTGGCATCGCTCGGCGAATGTGAGCCAGACCAAAAGCAACAATAACAAAAAAGTGATGAAGAAGACGCAAACAAACCCAGAGTAGTGATTGGCAAAGTTGGAATCGACAACAAAAAAGTGTTTAAAAAAAAAACGAATTGCTGATGCTGTGTATGAAATTCCATTATTGATAAAAAGGCGCGCGAATTTCGGTTCGTTGACGTTTTTTGCTGTCATATGGTGTTATTCTGTTATGAAGGTGGGTGATGGAAGCCGTCAATATAATGCGATAATGCCGAAAGTGTGTGAATTAATAATATTGAAATCAACAAAAAAGTTGTAGTTGTGCACACATGTGTAGATATGCACAAACATATGTATGTGGCGCGAAAAGAGTAAACACAAGTTACAATTGCATGAAGAAATGTGAATTTTTTACGAAAAAGCATGTGCAAGAGCAAAAAATTAAAAAATTTAATGTAATTAATCTAAATGTTTACATCGAAATCAAAGCAAACGTTGTAAGCGTTCAAAAAATATAAATACCAACAAACTATCGTTTATTGTTTTAAGTGAATATTCGAAATTTTTTGTGATCCTAATGAATGAAAAAAGATGAAAAGTGAGAGCATCGTTTTTATTAACTTTCGACATTTTTTCATGTTTTCAATGAATCAAAAAAAAAAAAAAATTAAAAATTTGAAAAGTTTGTGTATTTAATTTTCTGTTGCCTGGAAAACTCAAATAGAAATAGAAAAACAATTGATGAATTGTAAATATAAGTTAAAAAAGGTCTAACTTTCGCTGAATGTGATAAAAAAAATATTGTTAATTTAATTATTTTTTTGAAATATTTTTGAACGCGGCACTCAAGTCATGAAAGATAACAGCTCTCATGAAAAATTTGAAGAGCTTTAGGATTATATCAGAATTAAGTGCATCAGTGATTATATTCTTTTTGGAAAAATTCTTTTTGAGAAACTGTTTCGTAACTAAAATTAAATGTTTTTGTTGCTTCTACATTAAAAAAATTCGGAAAAAGTACGATTGTTATAATTACTGAAAAAAGTATAAATAAAGTTACGACTGATATATTGCAAATTAAAGCCAATGTCAATTAGTATAATTCGATTTTATAAAATTAGTTCAGATTTTTTTTTGTTTATAAAATAAAGAGGTACAACTAAATATACAATACAAGTCTGTCGATCTTTGTAGGAGTTTTACTTCATTGATTTCGATAGCAATTATAACCTCAACAGGATAAATACCATAAAGTTTGCACGAAGTTTATGACAGTCAGAAATGAAAGTTGGAGACCCAATAATATGAAGATTGTCGGAAACGCCGACATCAGACAATTAAAGAATATAGGTGTCAGACAAACTTACTAATCAAACTTAAGTCTTTGTATGGAAAACTCTTAAATTTGGGAAGGTATCTTCACATATATTATTATGTAAAACATCACTACAATCTCCGAACATATTGTTCAGATCTGATCACCGAACCAAATTTAACGTTTTCTTGTTTTTTTTTTTTATCGTATTATGCTCTTGCAACATGTTGCTACAGAGCATAATCGGAGAACTGCCATGCCCACAAAATGTCATTAACCGAAAACATATAAAACGAAATAACTAAACACTAGAAAAAGATAGAGAACTCGAATTTGGGATAGCAGATCGCAGTGGCTACGGCTATCTGTCAGTTAAAATTTTGGAAAAAGAAGAGTGGTTCCGCCCTCTAATAGGTTCAATAGGTCAGGTCTCCTAGACACTACAGATACCGTAAAAATAGTTCGCATTGAAAGATAACCCCGACCACTCCAAATATAACGGTACTGTTTAAAATTAAACTATTTAAGTGCTATAAGTCAATAACTAAATACGACAGAGATAAAAAATTTTACACAAGAGATGAAAGTGTTTTGTGGGAATATGGAGAAAAATTACACGATAGGCGCTCTCTATTAGGTAAAATCAAATACCTTGGGACCCGAGCGACCGATTTAAACCAAATTTGGGATGTGAAATTCTGTCACATTCCTATGTCGCAGTGCAAAAATGAACAAAATTCAACAACAACCACGTTTACTTCCCAGATAGCACAATTTTAATCACAATTGATTCTTTCACTTTCCAGTACATAAATCAAGAAGCAATTAATGCAATAATAGGTGATAATACTTTGCACGAATAATGCTTCTAGAATATGCCACCAAAATTCAAGCCCCTTATATAAGGACCGCAATATCTACTTATAGTTGACTCAATATGTGAGATATATAATTAAAATTCCAGCATAATCCCTCCCTGACATTGGTATGTCTGCGCGTAAGAAATGGATTGAATCGGGTTAATACTTCCTTGAGCCCACAGATACCTAATATAAAGATTTTCGATATTTCGGGTAACTTTATTCCGCATATATTGGCCAATATGTAAGTTATCTCAGTGGAAATGAGAGAGTATGTTTTACTCATAACAGTGCATCTTTCTAAATCCATCGCTCAGTGAAAACCTGAGGTATATGACTTTCATCTACATAGGATAAATTAGGTTAGATGGCTCATCGTTTAGCATTGGGGTGTGGATCACACTTAAACTATAATGTACAGTGCTTTGTGCTGCCAATCTAATTTAATATCAGCTATCAGCAAAAGTACGAGATTCGAGGCTAAAGTGGGACATTTAAGAAGTGTTGAGATTCATTCTTAGAAAAATGTAGAGGTAACGGATTCTGCAAAGAATACAGAACCTTGGTACTAGTATTTATATTCCTTTTATTAATATTAAACTCCAATCTCTTTTACAAAAATTTACTGGAAATATAAGGTTTGCCATAAAAAACTTACGAGCTGAATGTGTAGAAAGCAAATCAAATCTTTGTCTATTTCAAAAACTTCATCTATTAACATGGATTGTATATTATAATGAGCAAACCTTTCATTACTTTGTAAAGGAAATCTGTTGAAGATTGGGTCGAACTACAAAATATAATGTTTTAAGTGACACACTCACATGTCACAGAGATCTAAAACGCACTTTTCAACTTTCGAGGTAGTGAAACACAACAATATACTTAACTTAAATTAAATTAATTAAAATGGTGTAAACTAATAAAAATGTTTAATTTATAAAGGAAGAGTTCCTAATACGAGTACGAATAATAAAACAACAAAGTCTAGTGGAAATTAATAAATAAAGAGCATACATTTATTTTCATAGGTCAAGTGTCTAGAGGGCAAGCTTCGAATAGTGGAAATACAAAAACAAAAAAATTAAATTAGAAATTTGGAATTAGAAAAAATACAAGTAGCAACGAGCAGAATTTGCCACTTGCATATCTATGTATTTATGTATGTTTCGAATACATTAAAAAAAAATAGTGCAAATCAACAGAGCAACAAACACAAAAGTCACATTTTGGAATTACTGCGACAAAACAACAAAAAATGGATTAAAAAAACAAAACCGAAATAAAAGGTATGTACATTTATAGAAAAAAATTAAGGAATGCAGAAAAGCTTTTATAAGAAAATAGGTATTTAAATGCACATGTATAAGTGGTACATAGTATAAATACTTGTGAGACATACACAGTAGGGTTTAGCAAGCATAAGTATAAGATTTGCGTGTTGGTGGTATTTTCCTGACAGCGGGACTCATTTCTTTGAAAAAGTACAAACAAACATATGCATTAAAATTTGATTAGGTTGTCACTCAATAGGTTCTCATAGTTTTTTGTTATTAAATTCACAATTCATTGGATTTCTCAAAGCAATGAATACTTGGAAAATTTTTATAGGGTGTGCCTTACATTTTTTCACTACAACAGCTTAGGGAATATATTCACTTGTAAATCATAAAAAAATTATTTCTTCTGAATTTTCTTTGAATATTAATTTTTTTAATAGATAAAGTAAAAAAAATGTGCTTTTACAGCCTTTAATGCACTTCTATAATTTCTAAATCATTTAGGCGAATTAGGATTATCTTGTTGCCGTAGCTGATCTCCAGGAGGACCTTCAAAAAAAGGTGTCTGTTCCGCATACCGGTTTAAAAAATAAAAAAAAAGAAATGAATTCCACAGACAGCATTTTAAATTTTAATCCCAGCTACCGGATTAAAAAAGAAATTAATACCAATCATTTAATTAGGAGTTACAAAAATTTAGAGTTAACATTTATTTCGCGTTTTTATACTTCAATCAAACATCTGGGATTAAAAATTAGAACGGGGTTAAAAGATGAAAATCGAATTTTTAATCTCAACATGTTATTAAATAAATATTTTTAATCCAAAGTTTTTGAAAGAAGATTTGCTACCTTGATTAGTACTATAGATGAATACCGGTAATGATCGAAGGAGTAGTTGAAGTTTTGATTTTTGACAAAAATTACGTCTTTTTGCAAAATAGTGGTTTAAAAGCCGAAATTGTTATTGAAAGTCAGGTTCCTCGCTCAAATCTGACAAATATATCTAGAAGTTCGTGTAAAACCTTCAAGCCTATTTGAAGCCGATTACACTAAAAAAATCTAATAATTTCCAGATTTTCAGATCATCTAAAAATTTTCGGAGAATATTCTTAAAACTATGTATGTACATACGACACAAGCAACCAAATCGATGTTTTGAAATTCAAAAAGTGGACATAATCCCTTAAAACTAGTTAGAAGTTTTAGATTTCCTGTCTATTCATGATTATCGAATTAGCTATTAAAAATATTACACACCCTGTTTAATTCAATATATTATGTTACAACATACTTATATTACAAAACTCAAAGTTTACCAAATATTGGGCACTGAACATGGGTTGGCTTTTAAATGTCACGGCGGAAAAGTCTGCGACCTTCACAAGAATTTATGTTTTGCTTGGCACGACAATTTATGGAGAACAAATTGTACAAATATCTTTATAAAAGAATGCCTAAATATGTTTATTTAATACATAGTTGTAATGCAATCAGCCGCTAAACTGCTATTTCTATGTACGTATGTATGTGTGTGTGTGTGTAGCTCCGCCACCGAATCGTGCAACCTTAGCAGGCGCTACTGTATACTCTGCATAGATATTGTGTTCTTATTGTTTTTGTTGTTTTGCGCTTATCGCTCCCAAGTATCTGCATAATAATTTAGTTTAGATTGAAATCTGGCGCTCAAGCGCACTTACTTCAGCCTTTTTTCTGCTCTTCTGGCTCTTCTGATTCGTCTCCTGTGCTTCTGGTTGACTTTGGCTTTGTTGGGGAGTATGAAGTTATTGTTGTTATTGTTATTTATTAACAAATATTTGCTTATCTAGTTTTGATTATTCTTTGTAGGCTTCTTTTTGATTTCCGTCTCTAAGGTCTTCTTTGTAAATTACTAAGTTTTCTATTTTATATCTTTCGGTGTGTTTCTGCGCTTCACTGCTGCGGCGCAAGTTTATTGTGGCTTCGCGTAAGCTATTCATTTTTTCCTTATCAAATTAGCATATTTTATTTGCATTCTCAATTTGTTTAGTCGTTTAAACAAATGTATTTACGGGTATAGTGGTGTGCTTGTATGTAAGCTTTGCTTTGTATTGGCTTTTGTATAGGTTTTTGGAAATAATGCCTACATACTACATGTATACGAGTATACATACATATATCTACTTGATTTTGTCATTGCTGCACGAACAGGTTTCGCTGAACCAGGCCGGCGGCGAAGCTTGTGGAAAAATTGTAGAGGCATTTGTTTCGAGCGTAGACTAAAATTGTCGTAAAGAAAACTAATTAGGGCCATGGCATGTCGCTGATAAAAAATAGTCTAGTTTCGTAATCTTATGTATTGGGTTTCATAATTAATCACAAAATATAATTTTATGCAAAATGGTTTGTGAGTTATTGTTTACCTCGGAGAAATGAAGCATTTATTTTTAATATTGGGAAATTTTCCTTAACGCATATTACTTATATGCACACGATTCCTATTTTGTGGTATGAAATTCACATATGTGTATGTGGTTTATTTTTAACTATTTATCTTTCTTTTACTATAGTTGGCAACTCTACTCCAATATATATTTATACTCTTGCAACAAGTTGCTACTGTATTATACTATTGCTCACCTAACGGTTGTACGTATCACCTAAAATTAAACGAGATAGATATGGGGTTATGATATTTGTATATACATAAAAATTATCAGGATGACGAGAAAAATCCGGTTAACTGTTGGTCCGTCCGTTCGTCCGTACCTGCAATTTGAGATATCTCGTTGAAACTTGGTATGTGGGTTCCTTAGTACAAAAAAAAATTGAGTTCGTAGATGGGCGTAATTGGACCGCTATCACGCCCACAATTCGCCACTAACCGAAAACATATAAAGTGCCATAATGGCATGAAGAATCGCGGTAGCAAGGGGCACCTGTGTGCAAAGCTTTTTAAAAAGTGGGCTTGGCCCGCCTTCTAAAAAGTTTAATGTATATATCTCCGAAGCCACTTAAGCTACAATAATCAAATTTGCTAAGTACAAATTTTATAAAAACCCTTACCGACAGTGTGAAAATGGTTGAAATCGGAATATAACGGTACAGTTCAAAACTACTGAAAGCGCAATAAACCCATAACTAATTACGCCAGATACATTAAATTTTACCTCCGAGATGGTATGAGAAAACTTTATGAGAGCCGGTGTGAAAATCGGACAACGGGTGTGACGCCGCCCACTTTTTGGTGAAATCCCATATCTCGGGACCCGAGGCAAAATCGGACAACAACCACGCCTTCCTCCCAATTTAAAATTTCATTTGATTCTTTTACTTTCGAGTACACAAATCAAGAAGTAATTAATATAACGGAATACAATTTTTTAGTAGTAATTCCCTTAAAATATGCCACCTTTTGATTAAAAATTGTCCAAATCCTACCAAAACTGCTCAAGACCCTAGGTATCGAAAATGTGGACCCCAGTATCTATTGTTGACTTTCGGCCAAAAATAGCGGTCAATGTGTGAGATTCCGATCCTCTGGTTGACGTCTTGCACCTTATGGTATTCACTGGTCTTGATTCTTGCAAGTGGCAAAGTACAGATGTTTGGCTGCTCCCGAACTTACTTGTTTCTAATGGCTTACCGATTTTAACATCCATGGTTTTAGATGAAAAATAATCTGAGTCATTGGATCCAACTAAATTAAGAGTGGTGTCTTGACATTGAAAATGTAGTGGAAGAATATCCCCTCCGAGGTGTATTTGAAAATTAAGAGGCATTTCAAATAATTCATAAAATTTTAATATCAATATAATTTATTTAGTAGAATAGGAACCAAGCAACATTTAAACATATAGGCAGAAGCTGTTTTTTTTTTGAATGAGTTATAGGTGGTGGCAATCATTACCAAATAATTCGCATTCTCTTTCGGTTTCTGCAAAACTAACCAAAGCGAAGTCTTACCATAAAATTGTAGAATATAATTCTTGGCGCTATTAGCCTAATTTTACAAATTAATTTTCACCTAATTGCCAACAATTTGGTCGCAGACAAATAATTCGCATGAAAATATATGCTAATATACTTATCTATGTATGAAAGCCTACAAATAAATCATTATGAAAATCAGCGTTGGCTTATGGCTATTTTTAACAAATTTCAATATATTTTTTCACATTATTTCGAAGGAATGTGGGAAAGACTACGTGCCTTCCTCTTCTCAGTCAGCTTGCCAACAACCCGCAGCCCATATGTCTAATATATTCATGCATATACATATGTATGTGTGAATGTAAGTGTGTTTCAAGAGCATAACGTCAAAAGTGCTCTTCACCGCGCATGGTTTTTGCGTCACCGACTCGCTGTCAGTTTTATAATTCGCTGGGTTCGTTCTTATACACATACATATTATACACATACATATATGTATGTGTATATGCAATAAGTGCGCCAAGCACTGTGACCCGCTTATCAACGAAATTGGCGGCTTCAACAACGCTGGCTGTGGCTCTAAGGTTGTGTAAAATGCTAAGTGATGAGTTACATCGAATGGCACATGCGGTTACTAACAATTAGTGGCGTTGCTTGCTTTGTTTTAGTTGCGCAAACGGCAAGCATCCCGAAACACTCTCAGCCAAATCGCCGCGTAAGAGCATATATTATACCGGTAAATACTCGCATACACCCAAATATGTGTGCATGTGTGTGTGTCATGTTATTAATGCACGTATGCCTGTGAATAATCCGATTTAAGTGCGCGCTGGAATGATGAATGACGGTTGTTTTGTGTTTGCCGACTTCAAGTAATTTATTTTATTTACAACTCATAGATAAATGCGTATGAGTGTGTGTGTGTTAACATCTCTGTAATGCTCTAGATGGGCATGCTCCATTGTTTGATTCGCTATGGCTAGCAGATAAAATTGTGCGAGCCGCGGAAACCCCTTAACGGTGACGTATGAAAAGCGGAAGGAACGCTTGATAAGCGAAATTTATTGTTTACACTTTAAAATGCCCGATAAAATGAGCATGTCAAATGTATAAGTAAAGAGTGATTTTTTAAGAGCTTGATAACTTTTTTAAAAAAAAAAACGCATAAAATTTGCAAAATCTCATCGGTTCTTTATTTGAAACGTTAGATTGGTTCATGACATTTACTTTTTGAAGATAATTTCATTTAAATGTTGACCGCGGCTGCGTCTTAGGTGGTCCATTCGGAAAGTCCAATTTTGGGCAACTTTTTCGAGCATTTCGGCCGGAATAGCCCGAATTTCTTCGGAAATGTTGTCTTCCAAAGCTGGAATAGTTGCTGGCTTATTTCTGTAGACTTTAGACTTGACGTAGCCCCACAAAAAATAGTCTAAAGGCGTTAAATCGCATGATCTTGGTGGCCAACTTACGGGTCCATTTCTTGAGATGAATTGTTGTCCGAAGTTTTCCCTCAAAATGGCCATAGAATCGCGAGCTGTGTGGCATGTAGCGCCATCTTGTTGAAACCACATGTCAACCAAGTTCAGTTCTTCCATTTTTGGCAACAAAAAGTTTGTTAGCATCGAACGATAGCGATCGCCATTCACCGTAACGTTGCGTCCAACAGCATCTTTGAAAAAATACGGTCCAATGATTCCACCAGCGTACAAACCACACCAAACAGTGCATTTTTCGGGATGCATGGGCAGTTCTTGAACGGCTTCTGGTTGCTCTTCACCCCAAATGCGGCAATTTTGCTTATTTACGTAGCCATTCAACCAGAAATGAGCCTCATCGCTCATCGGACACGGACGCGAAACACATTTCGAACCGAACACTGATTTTGGTAATAAAATTCAATGATTTGCAAGCGTTGCTCGTTAGTAAGTCTATTCATGATGAAATGTCAAAGCATACTGAGCATCTTTCTCTTTGACACCATGTCTGACATCCCACGTGATCTGTCAAATACTACTGCATGAAAATCCTAACCTCAAAAAAATCACCCGTTATGAGAAATATTACATAAATTGGATGAATATTGATTGCATATATGTATATGTATTGTACATATGTACATATATATTAATAACACTATACTTTGTTTCTGTTAATGATTTTTAATCGCAATTTTTTTTTTATAAACTGAATTATTTAATTAACATATTATTGCTGTGAATGCAATAAAAAATGTTAAGTTCGGCTGTATCGATGCTATAATATTCTTCTCAGCTGCATTTCTTATACATAGATTATGTTAGGTTAGGAGGTCGATCCAAACTGGGATCTCACTTCGGCAGCTTATAAGGCCTAACAATTTACATAATAGCATAAAACTTCCATATAATAAATCATAAGACCCTTAAGAATCGACAAAGCGCTTTTTAGGCTCAAATGTCACAAGTTTTTTGAGGCGACTAATGCCAGTATCGGCTATGTCTTCTGTTTCGCCTATGGTAAGAGTGACGAGATGTTTCAACGTCAGTCTTGTTAAGGCAGGACACTAGTAGAGAAAGTGCTTGAATGCTTGTACCTTGCCCTCCTCCACACAACTTTGACAACTAACGTCAGACAAGATTTTTAACCTTACCGCATATGTAAATCTTTTCTGAGTGCAAGTAGTAGAGGGATCATCTGCGCTTCCCGGCTTTATAACTTAAATCAAAGTGCCATTTTCAAGGCATAACGGGTATACAAGATCTTTATCTTGATTTTGATCTTTCAGTTTGTAAGGTAGTCAGAAGCATAGTGCTCCGACTTGAACAATTTGTTCGCTGATAATGAAGTGGCTTTATATAACAACCTGTGCCAGACTTTGTGAAAATATCTTGTTAAGTTAAGAAGTTTCCCGTGCAAGGATTAGATTAAAATCGAACAGTTTGTAAGTCAGCTATATGTTTTATTGGTCTCATAGCGGTAGTTGCGACAAAGAAGCAACATCTTGAATAGAAAAAAACGTGTGTAAAACTTCAGATCGATATCTGAAAATCCTGTACAGGGTATAATAATTATTTAATGGGCAATTGGCTGAAAGTACACTAAGAGTCCGAAAACATTGCATATACTACTGACCAAGCCACTAACTATATACACAGTCGAAGCTCCCGGCATAGTAATTTTTTATACCGAGTCAAGCTTAAAAGAGAAAATTGTGATGTCTTACCTAACTCTGTAAATAAATCATGAAATTCGTGCTTTCTTTAAACTCTCCATATTGGCCAAACCACTTAGACATTTAACATAATAACTCGAGAAGACATGCATATTCCACCAATTCATCTAAATGTGCCATCAGTCGTATGTAAATTTCCCTTTCTCTGTCAGTTATCAAGCTCATACATCAAAGTTCATTTCAATTTTGTCCATATATGTGTATGTAAAACTGATTAAATATAGTAAATATTATAAAAAAAAAAAATTTTATGGTGCCACTTTAATTAAGAAAAAATATTTTGCGACCCACAAACAGTTATCAGCAGCTGTCAATTATTAATTTATATTGAAGTCATGAACTTGAGCTTACAATTAAGTGCGCTCGTCCCATAGCCCTCGTATATAAAGAGATTACAAATGTATGTTTTTAGAATTCAATGAAAGTCCATAAATCGAAAATGTAATTGGATATTTTGCACGTATTCCATGTAAAGTGTAACGTCATTTTGGCGTTTCCCCCATATGCTGTAGGCTTAAGTGCAACCGTGGGGATTTTCATGGCGCCGTTTAAAATTGTAATTGAAAACGTAATATGACATTTCATGTTCGTCATTAATATTTATGTGGTCATCTTCAAAGTAATACCAATCAGATATCAAGCACTTGTACCAAAGCTTCACACAGTCCTTAAAGCACTTTCCTTGTGAACTTTTTGTTATACTATACAAATGTATATATGTATGTAGCCCTGAGTTATTTTAGCAAAAGACTAAATTCGGTAAATGCGGTGGTTGTAGATCGATTTTTTACATTTTTAACCAAAACATACATATACAACCTAGTTTTCAATGAACTTAGTACGCCCATGATAATTGGAGCAAGCCATCCTTCCATTACCAACTGTAGTTGTGACTAAATCAGTATCATTCTGGCCTCTGCTCACGGCCTTTTTATCGCTAATGAGAACTTTGGCAGCAAACTTCGTCGATATAACTTTTGGAATATCCTAACAACCCTTACAAATTGTTAACTTTTATTACGATATTTCGTCGATTCTTAAATAAAATTTTTTTCGCTTTGAGTGGTAAATTGATCTAAATTAGCGCCTTAATCGAGTAAAAGTAATGCTTATGGTGCATGGTTTTGAACATAAAACCGTGGAGTTACATATCGGATCGTTTTAGAAATTAATTTGTTTTCCATGTAGATCAGAATATGATTTTTTAAGGAATTTAGCATTCTACACATTCAATCCTAATAGCTGGCTTCCAAATTGCTTTACGGTTAGGATATTGGCCCTTAATTTGTGTCAGCATCAACTCTCTTTCAAGCCAGCCCAGTTCTATAAAGTAATTCCTATCTTGATCGCCTTTCTAAGATCTAAAAGTCCTTGTATGTTTTTTATAGATTTATGAGATAGAAATATCGAACTAATGATTTTTTCCTCAAAACCAAAGAGAGGAAAAAGCAAGTTTTCAATACAAACTAACTTTTGGTCCATATTGTCATAAAGAATGGTATATACTCTTCAAGTAATATCAATTTAGAAAGTTGAATGCTATAAAATTTGGAAGTAACATTTCATTTATATTTTATGCCATAAGAAACCCAAAGTGTAAAAAAGTCAAAAAGAGGTATGAAAAAAATACGAGTGGACATCATTATATTTTGGGGCAAAAACACCAAATGTGTTTTGAGTAATGGCTTTCTGACATTTTTATGATACTTTCGGCCAATATTCACTCTGTCATATATATTATGAGCCTTCGTTCAATAATTAAATACTTTAATGCCATTGAACCGTTTTGGTGGACAAACATATACCCTATAAAGGTCATAAAAGGATGTACCGCTGGCCAAGTATCTATATATATACATACATGTACACAGCAGTGCTTTCCAACGACCTTGAATAATTTGGCAGCATTCCTTCAAGAAAAACATTTCAAGTCACTGGCCATTTAATAGTCGTCTCTATGTTGTTGTCCACAAGTGATGTCTTGTTTACTGATATTTATTGAGAACGTGCAAAAAGATGGATGCAAAGTATTTAAATCATTGTTGACAGGCTGTGCAACGCAAAAAACAACCAAACAATGCGAAACACTCGTTCATGACAATGGAGAATGACGCCAACTGACAGTAGCCTCTAGCCAAGCGGACGGTGGCAATATGGAAAGTATCGCAAATACTCTATAATGCTTGGATATTTTTATATTTACACTCTTTTTATTGCGCAAAGTTATTTATAATAAAAAAATACAATATTTAAATAAAGAGTGCAACTTGTATTTGCTGAGCGTTCGCTCGCTCGCCTGTCTGAGGCAACACGGCTGGCAATGGCAATAAAATGACATTATGCGCAGGAATTTATGTCATGTCCCTGGTGCGTCGCGAGTTGTCAAATATATATATATGTCCATATATATATGTAAATATTATATTAACTCGTATATGCGCATATTTTTATTGTAACAAGGAAGAGCTTCACTGTTGACACTACACTCTTATTTCATATTTATATTGAAGACAAAGAAAATGTAAGCCATTTATGAGGAAGATAGCTCAAATGCTATGCAGTTTACGCGTATTAAGCAATTTTCAATAGTATGCAGTGTATTTAAAATATATAAAAATCCATTAACAATGAGTTTATAAATAAAAATGTACATAAATAATATTCTAAGGAGCCACTCATTCCTAAAAAATGTCTATTAGTTTTTCAACGAGGAAGTTTATTAGCAGTAAATATTTCTGATGTGGTTTCTGCGGTTGCCGATTAGCAGTTTTTACGGGTATTTTCTTCGTGCAAAAGTGGCGGTTATTCCTTTGTTGTGATTTGCGACCACAAAATGATGCCTTTGTTTATCATCATCACTCACATACATACAAATGTGTTAGTGACAAAGTTAAATGTCGCCTTTGGCAAGGAGAGTTTATTTATTAGAAATAATATATCTACTATATATTATGCATTTACATATTTATATAGGAGTTGTCATTAAAGTTAGTAATCACAGAATATTTAAAGTCAGATCCCACAATTCATTTCATCACGATTTAAAACCATTCAGGATTGCCAGAGCAGAGAAAATTTAAATATCTTTAACTAACAACAAGCTAGTGACTAAATTTCAAACAATATTTATGTGTTGAGATCTCTATACTCACGAGGAGTGGAATACTAAAAATACATTTTTAAGTAATTTTAATACCAACTATAGTTAAATTGATCAAAGGGGCGAGGCTTGGGAAACATAATTAAATATTTTTTCAGCTGTTTAAGAACAACTCTACAACTCTTATAAAAAATAATTTTACAGATGGTTGATCTCTGAATATGTCGAAGGATAACATTTAGACTACTATATACAGTCTTTTGTGAAGTCAGATTAAAACTCCTGTAGTTGTATGTCAGCAATCGACAAAGGAGCTTGAACATATCACGAATGTATTTAGGAGCTTTGTTTCTACTTCCACTAATTCAACTGAATATATAAAAATATGCAATTCGAGTTGCTCAGCCTTGATATCGCAAAAACGGGACGGTCGCTCAAGCAGTGTTCAGCTGATTTTATCTTATCTTCTTCGAATCCGCTTATACAACTTGTACCCGGTGAAATGCTCAATCTTACAACATAAATACCGGTCGGACAGTGTCTATGTAGTTAGAAGCTCTAGATCTATTTAAAGGAAAACTTTACTGAGGGCGAAGAGCTCACGAAACCTTCTACGATTTACTCTGAGCCAGAAAGAATTTACGACTGCACAGCTGCTAGTAGTTTACCAACGTCTGCTGGGCTGGTCTGTTACCAAACTATTCAGTAGTGAAACGCAAGAAACCAACGGAGCTTCTACTCGTATCCCTTTCCAGCAATGGAGACTGAAGTACCTGACCTAGTAGGCTCATTAGTCATGCAGTTTCCTGCAATTCTGCTGTGGCCAGGCACAAAAACCAGTCTAATCTTTTAATAACTCGACGGCAAAGATAAGGAGTCTATACATCCTTTCAATAGCCGTACAATAACCACGCAGCCATCGAGCTTGAGGCTAACATTGCTGCCTTACTGTCAGAGTGGTTAGTCACCTTTCTAAAGGAGGCTGCGATTCGGAGAAGCAGATCTAAATTTGCCTTTACGACAGCCACATTCGCTTGAAAGACGCTGGTCAAATGCCTAAAACTGGAGCTGATGAATGGTTTGCGACAGTGCACTCCTCCACCAATCCTTCCCGCAAGCTTTGACCCATCTGTAAGAGAGCTCCTTCCTTCCCTTACCTCCTTCGAAGGTATGTGAAAAACTAAAGCCTGTTCTAGGCTCAACGAACTGGTAATCCAAGTATTTTGTAATGAAATCAAAGCGTGTTAAGATTCCAGAGTGTCCAGGATCTTAGCTGTCTAAGTACTCAGCTTCCTTGAGTATCAGATTTCACGGAAATACTCTTTCCAGCAGTATACACAGATGCGATATGCAGAAAGGTATTGTAGTACATCACATATATTGATGAGAGCAGTTCGTATTAACACTCTCTAGTTTCTTAACGAGCGTGGTCTTTTTCAGCGGCTTCTTTCATATAAAAATTTCCTAGAGCACTATAAGCTTAAAAAGGAAACTAAGGGCTTCGAAATTTTTATCAGCGTCATGAATAACACAAATCTGTCCTCAAGTATTTTGTAGCGGCTGCGATTATAATTCGGGCATGAGAGGGTTAGATAGAACTGGACAACTTAACTCTAAAAAAGTGCCGAAAAAATTTAGTTTGAACAAAGTTGGTTTTATATTTTTATGGAACGAGAGTTAAGCCATTCTTGCGTAATTTTTCAGCCTTGTTAGACAAGTTGTCAGTTCTTAAATCGAAATATTTTTTTTCGTGTTGACCAAGAGCAGACGGAAGCACACATTAACCTTCTTAACAAACAAATATAACTGTAAATAAAGGCAAGACTCAAATTAATAGTATATTTAGGGTCTTTCGTGTAATTTAATTAATATTCAATTTGTAAATGGTTTAACTCCCAATATGTGTGTATATTGACTTCCTCGACTTTGGGTTCTCGGAACACGGGTTACCATTTAAGTGGCTTGTGAGCAATAAATAAATTGTAAACACCGAAGTGCAAGCGAACACGCACGATTATTGCGATGGGAACGAGGTGTAAAAATGGCAATAAAGCAATTAATGGTTTGTTGCCCTAAATGAAAATTGAATGAGTTTATATTCCTGCGCACATGCATACATACAAAGCATATATATAGTAAAGAGGCATGCAGTGTATTTTGAGCGCATTTGAATTTCAATGTTTATTTCATCAACAATTGATGTTCAGTTGTCACGTAAAATTGGTGAAGAGTATTAACATGGCATAAAAAACAATTGACACATTTTCCATTAATACAAGCATACGTAGATATGTATGTTTCGGCATGTAATTATAAATATAATTTATTGCAATTTAAAATCAAGTCAACAGCTGTATTCTAACGGAAATGTGTTACAAATTCACTTAATATTGTTGTGCTTTGTTTCTTTTATTTGAATAGTAATAAGTGACGCTTTAGCAGTAGCTTTCTTCACAATTATATATACACCGATTTAATAATCAGCATTTCAAACAAAACATTTCAACAAATTCTGCGTTTTACTGACTGTTTCTGACAGCTTAATGTAGCACTTGCTGCACTTGCTTGTCTTATTTGCGTTACACAAATACATGTGTACATATGTATGTATTATGTGTGCTCGCAGCTTCTTTTCTCGTCAACTTTATTTACAATGGATGCTCCACAGTGCGTCATCACTCGTAAAAATATGGCTAAAATTTGTTATAATTGTGACTTAGATACTTGAAAATGTATACTATTGGAGCTTGTATTGTAAGTAGTAGTCTGACCAAGTTTCCTTTTCTCTTTCATCTTATTTGAATTTCTGTTGTCAAGATATTTAAAGATGTTCTGTGCACTTTTTCATAAGAAGCGATTTGCTCACGAAGAGGATGCGCTAAATTTCTTCATCACTTGAATTCATACGCCCATAACTTTGTGATTAAATTACTGATTCTTCGAAATTTCAACGTTTGACTGTAATGACTTCATTTCTATGAAGTGGGTGTTGTCATATTTGCAGAATTGCTTGAGCACGCGGAATGTACCATTCCCATTAGATGGTCATATATAGCCCTACCCTTTCAAAACATCTCGCAGTAGCTTCTGGGCGGGGTTTTCGGTTAAAATGTGAAGAGACTTTTGGTTCATGTGTTGCATGAATGGTTAATAATTGGTTTGGAATACGTCTTTCCATTCTGAGAACATGTCGCTACTGTCACTGCGATTTAGAACTCTTATTTTTATATCGAACGTCTCATATTTGGTATTACAATTTAAACAGTCAAAATAGCTGAACTGATTTAAGCACCTACATAACATTGAGAATTGTAAAATTCACTCTCTTGCTAGTCATTAGAAGAGCAAACAGTGAAGATGGGGAAGCTGGAGTTAACAACTCCTGGCTACTTCTTCTTAACTTCCAACTTTAAGAAGATACGATACTCTTTGACAATATCAACAATACAGATGAGCCAAATTAGATAATCGGGGAGTGTCTTTTCAGCAAAATTAGATGTCAGACCACTGAACGATTTTCCTATCGGAGATCTTGGCTATTAAATAAAGCCTTTTTGTTCTTACAACGAGTGTGTTCACAACAAATAATACATTTTTATGTATCTTTTGAAATCACCAAAGTTTCTTAAGGTTGCATGTGAGATAGTCAAAGAATACCTTGACCTTAAGGTTAGTAATGGGTCGTATTCTTGAGAACTGTGAATCAAATAAACTAGCCAGAGAAGCTGACAAAGAGGGAAATTATGTATCTCTTGCCACTGGTAGATATTTAATCGACAGCAAATAGGCAAACATGGCATGATTGGAGTATGTAGCACAAATCCCGACTCTTAGAATACAAAAGGAATAAGGAGGATTGCTAACAGGTCAGTCAATAATTTGCAAACATAACGGGTGATTTTTTTGAGGTTAGGATTTTCATGCATTAGTATTTGACAGATTACGTGGGATTTCAGACATGGTGTCAAAGAGAAAGATGCTCAGTATGCTTTGACATTTCATCATGAATAGACTTACTAACGAGCAACGCTTGCAAATCATTGAATTTTATTACCAAAATCAGTGTTCGGTTCGAAATGTGTTTTATCGACAAATTTTGTTCAGCGATGAGGCTCATTTCTGGTTGAATGGCTACGTAAATAAGCAAAATTGCCGCATTTGGGGTGAAGAGCAACCAGAAGCCGTTCAAGAACTGCCCATGCATCCCGAAAAATGCACTGTTTGGTGTGGTTTGTACGCTGGTGGAATCATTGGACCGTATTTTTTCAAAGATGCTGTTGGACGCAACGTTACGGTGAATGGCGATCGCTATCGTTCGATGCTAACAAACTTTTTGTTGCCAAAAATGGAAGAACTGAACTTGGTTGACATGTGGTTTCAACAAGATGGCGCTACATGCCACACAGCTCGCGATTCTATTGCCATTTTGAGGGAAAACTTCGGACAACAATTCATCTCAAGAAATGGACCCGTAAGTTGGCCACCAAGATCATGCGATTTAACGCCTTTAGACTATTTTTTGTGGGGCTACGTCAAGTCTAAAGTCTACAGAAATAAGCCAGCAACTATTCCAGCTTTGGAAGACAACATTTCCGAAGAAATTCGGGCTATTCCGGCCGAAATGCTCGAAAAAGTTGCCCAAAATTGGACTTTCCGAATGGACCACCTAAGACGCAGCCGCGGTCAACATTTAAATGAAATTATCTTCAAAAAGTAAATGTCATGAACCAATCTAACGTTTCAAATAAAGAACCGATGAGATTTTGCAAATTTTATGCGTTTTTTTTTAAAAAAAGTTATCAAGCTCTTAAAAAATCACCCTTTACCAATGGAATATGGTTTTTTCAGCCTGAGTGGATGAGAAAAATTCTGATTATAAATGTTTTCTGAAGACTCTGGGCAGGTGAGGGTGAGGAAAACGTTTTGGTCGAAAGCTTATTTTCTTACTTTAGTGGGCTTTTGTGTTAGCTACCCCATTGAACTAAAATGTGTTAACAACTAAAATATTCAAAAAAAATTACATTTTAAGGCTCATTCCTGCTGATGCCAAATGCCTCAATATAAGATTTTGATTTCAAATAAGTGCTGAAAAATACCTACAAAACCACACTCCAATAAAAATGTCCTTCTTCAAAAGGTTTTGTTTAAAATTTTATGTATTCTCCCATTACACTGTGCGCCAAGAACTGTAATCTGTAAGCTGCTTACGTTCCACCAACTGTCACTTACACGACGGACTTCCTCAGCGCACAATTTCTCATTGCTTGTTCTAATAAACATATGCGTGCCACTACAAGGATACATGCGAGTACATTTTAGTTATTATTTTATTTGCAATATTTAGCAAACAATTGTTGTTATGTTGTTGTGCTTGCCTCCACTTTCCTGGCAGCAACAAAAAACGACAATTTTTGACATTTAGTTTTGCTGCTGTTGAACAATTTAGATATTTGCAACATGTCGTCGGTTTCTTGCAGCCGACACATGTTGTGTTCTCCTTTTTTCCGCTGAATGCATCATACTAACATGCTTCCTGCATTCTTTATGTCGCATTTTCAGCGCAACGCAACTACAATTTTCGCATTGTTTCTAAACAATTGTGCAGAAAAAGTTGTGTTTTCATTTGTTTATCGGATAAAAACATTTCTATGCAGTTTCCTCAACAACTAGCCTCAAATGTGGCACCTAGCAGCAAGCACCAAGCTTTCGCCGCACCCCACTTGACGGCCGTTGCCGCTCGACCACTCGGCCACTGATTTGGCATGCAATGCGTGTGGCGCATGCGCGTCTGGCCATTGCATTTCACATCGTTTTATCACAATTTATAACCAATTGCTTTTAATTGATTCATGTTGCGTACTCATTTGTTGCTAACCAAGTTGCTGCCCGTTCGATCGCTGATGGTGCACGTTTGTCTACGATTTTATTGTGAGTTTGGTTTTTCCGCTGGCTCAATTGAAGTTGCGCGCATTTTCACGGTCTATTTTAGTGCGTTCCCGCATACACATACATACGTGTGTGTGTTGGTGCTGAGTACATTAAATTTGCATTAAAACGTGAAATTTTATTTGTTTTGCCGTAAGTGTTGTTGCTGCTGTTGTTCTTGTTGCATTTGGCCGGCGTGTTTATTGTGTTGCATTGATGCAGCTGCCATGAATTGACACTTTGATATGTGCCACAAGTTAAATGCCACAATCGCCGCAGTCAATAAATTTCGCTGTTGATTTTATTTGGAAATTATTCAACAACTCACAGTTCACAACAAATATACGCTAGTTATATACTGACCGATGTAAGTGTTTCTATATTTATGGTGGAGGTTATGTCATGTTTTTCCAATTTTCGTGCGCAAATATTGTCATGTAAACTGAAGTTGAAAACTGCTTTTTTTTTACTGCAATTAATTTGCATGTAACACTATTTGTGGTTGTTGTTGTTGTTGTACCAACCAACTGTTGTGTTATGAATATTTATTGCCCAATGTTTCAAAAGTTCAGTGAATTGAATTGTGGTTTATGGTGATTTTGATCGATTTCAAATTCATAAATCTAAAAGCCCATAAAAATTGTGGCGAAATTATTTAATGAAAAAAATGTAATGAACATGTATGTACATATGTATATATGTAGTGATATGTGAGAATAAATTATGTGTTGTGTTTTTGCCATGAATTATGAACTCCGATTTCGATAGTGTTTCATGCACATTTTTTAGTACCACGTTTCCTACTTCAAGCGAAATGCTTCAAGTATGTATTTTTTGAAAATTGTTCCAGGAATGCAATGCATTGTCTTCGAGTCCAAAAAATGATACGTCCCTCTCCAGTTCAGTTCGGGAACCTAGATGCTTGGCCACAGAATTAGGAAATAACTTGTAAAACTTAAATTGCTGTAGTTGACAGGAAAAGAAGTATTGACAAAAGTTACACTGTTGCATTGCAGGACAATACCTTACTAATGGGCTGACAGTGAGGTCGAAATATTAGGCTGGGGTGACTGCAAGAGTTGGGGTTCGATTTCAACAAATTTTAAATATTATATATTATATGTATTCCAGAAGCAGTATTTGTGCAAAATTTAATTCCGATCCCAACACTAATTCTAGATTTATATACTTACATTTTATACCGTTTCATAGGAATATGGCTGAGGCCCCGTCTAAGGGGTTTAATTTATATATCACTTAAACAATTTGAGATACAATATCCGACAAATTCCCTTAGCAGCCTTTCGAGACTGTGAAAATGGGAGAAATCGGTTGATAACCCCACGTAATCTCTGTCTGCATAACGGTACAGTTAAAACAGTGATAAATCAATAACTAAAGGCGACAGAGGACAGAAGGGGACAAGGCACGTTCACATTTCGGCGCAAATCCATGTCTCATGAACTACTAGACCGACATCGACGAAATTTAGTGTATAATGTTACCCTTATATTTTTAGATTCCGGTACGAAAATGAACGAAATATGGCAAAAACCACATCTACTTCCCATATAACGCAATTTTAACTTCTATCTGATTCTTTTACTTTTAGTACGCAAATCAAACCAAATTTAATGTATGCGGATACGACTTTGAGCGAATGGTCGCTCTGTGGTCCGCCACATTATGAGTCAAATTGTTGAAATCAGATCAAACCTTTTCAAGCCCAATACACCAAACATGTGGATCAAATCTCAAATTGCGAAGTTTTCATCGAAAATATCGGGTAATGTGTGAGATATGTAAGGGAAATTCGAAGAGAATCTTTTTCTGAGAATAGTTTGTTTGAAGGTCAAAAATGGGTTAAATCGGGTCACTACTTCTGCTAGTCCTCATATACCTAATACCAAGAATTCCAACTTCCGGGTGACTGTATACGGTATATATCAGGAAATATGTGACTTATCTTAATAAAATTGAGAGCGTGCTTTTCTAATGAAGACTTGCTTGCTCTTTCCCCTTATAACTAACAAACCTTTGCACCCGAAGGTATTAGTTTTGATTCTCTCAAGTTCCAAGAGCATAAATTGTTCGGTTTCACGCAATTTATGTCTTCCTTACTTGTTAAGTCTATATTTGTCTGCAATTGGAAGAACTCATTTGCTGTTTATACAGCTTCATACTTTATTTTTATTTACTGAATTTTCTTATACGATGGAATTCTTTGGTTTGCTGTTCATTCTTCTGTCTAACAGACCTCAATATTAAGAGGTCAGATGAAATGAGATCAAATGCTGTTTGGAGCATCGGATTGTGTTTCGATCAAAATACCCGTATAGTGCTATAAGGGGCCTTATCGAAAGTCAAAATCCGGAAGTATAGTTTATTAGTGAGAATAAGCGTCGTTAATTGAAAAAAAATTACATAAATAAGTATAAAATGTATTTGTATTTTTCTTGATGCAAGCAGTACAAAGAACAAGCTGCTGACATAATGATTTACATAATAATTTATGAAGTATAGAGGAGGACTGCAAATATGCCTAGAGTTTGTAATCACCAGATGACGGAAATATAAAGAAAGAGAAAGCTATGAGAGGAATGCAAAAAATAAAAAAAAATAGCTAAAGCAATGCAAACAACAGCTGATGAGGAGTACGACCACATATAAATAAAAGGAAAAAGTGAAATAAACTGAAATTAATAAAAATATAATAATAAATATACTTATCTACCATTACTATTTTTATTTTTTACTTGCAATCTAGTTTTCCTCTTAATACAAGTAATTAAGTATGAGTTAAATGGATAAATATTATTCAATTTTATGTAGTATACGCAATTTGAGAGTTAATAATACAGTAGTAAATAATCAGCTGATAATTTTAGTATGAGGTTTATAGGATCTGAAAAAGCTGAAAACCTTCAGCCTAACAATGAAGTAATGTTTTTTGAATGAAAATATGGACTTAGACTTTGACATAACCTTTATTTGAAAGTAATACGCTTCGTGTAAAGGTCGCCTAACCTTCTGATTCTGTTTCGATAGTGTGAAGCTTCGAGCTCTTCAAAATAGGCGTTTGTTTTCACTTTGTGAGATTGCTTTTCTTGTTGAGCCTCAAAAAGAAAAATATTCAGAAGGGCCAATTCTAGCTTATGTGGGTTTGGCCATGGTGGAAGAAATTCTACAAACAAATTACTGACTGTTCGCTATAACTCTGATGACGCCACTGCCTTGCGTCAACGAAGGAACGTCCCATCTGGAATCAGTGTTGTATCAAAATACGAAACTCAGTATGCTAATACTCTTAGACCAAGTTAGAGATTTTTTTTTGTGTGGCCTTCGCTTGTCTGGTTTCTATGCCTTTTGCAAAGCTACACAAAATTGCCAACTATAATGCATCAAATTCCACAAAAATGTCTAGGTTATATTGTAAACAAAACCAAATTGACATATAGATACATATATATTTTTATAGCCGCCTACAAACTTGTATATATTTGTACATATCTAATTACATTTTCCCATACATACACATACAGAAAAACACATTGGCATGCGATTATATTTTAATCTTCATAAAAATATTTTATTTTTTGCGTGTGCCCGTGCCTGGAATATGAATGAACGAGTAGTTGAATGAATGCAAGACATTAAAAGTAAAAAAAAAAAAAAAATATTTGCAATTCAAGCGAAATAGTTGAACGGCGCGACGATTAACGCAGAGCAGCGCAAGGCTTTCGAAGAAGTAATGTAGGTTGTTGTAATGCGATATTAACGTAATGAAATTCCACTTATTATTACATTTTTAATACGATTATGCTTGCTCACTTATGCTGCCAAAAAGCATTCGTTTTCAATAAAAGCACAGGTTGTTGTTCACGATATTCGCTTTTTAAAAAACTGTTTTGGCAGCTTGCGTTTCTGGCATTATCCTTAAGCGATCATAGAAGTCTGTTTCGAGCACTGCTTTAGCCAAAGATCGCGTAATCGATTATGTATAATATTACAGATGCTCCACATTCTATGAAATTGTTCAGGACAATTACGCGCTCTTTTATAACATATAATATCTAATTAGAGATTCCTCTGTGCTCTTCGCAAAACCAAATTGAAAATTGATATTAACTATAAAGAAGTGTATAAAAACATTTATTTGATCATTTGAATTTGGTTAATGTTATTTGGGACTGTCCAGGTTTTTGAAGCGTTATTCTGTTTAAATATCTTTTGTAAATATAATGACGTCTGTCATTGCCGTGTCATTATTCTACTACGTATTATGGGAGTGAAATTTCTGACAGTTTCAAAAAAGACAATATGTCAACATCAATTTTTGCATATTAGGAACGGCTTCTGCACAATTTGAGATATTAAAAATTGTACATTTTCCTTCAGTGAGTAAGACTACGGTTTGTTTATTATTTGTTGTCTTCCTTTATCAACTTCACCGACAGGTTTAGTAATTATGTCAAATTTACTGGCTTCTTAATCAGTATTTAATGACGAAAACAACCTCTTGCGAAAATTTAATTTGTGCTTTTCAAGTTGATATGCAATGTTACCACTCACACGTTAAGAAAATTTGCCATCACCGCATTTTACTTTGAAGCTTTGTCACTTGTAGAATACCTAAAACAAACTAAATTGATGATATTTCTGACGTTCAGTAGTTTTAGGATCCCAGCTCACCTATCGGATATTATATTTTGTTTTATGGGCGACTAAGAACCATTTTGGAAAACAGAATAGAAATATGGGAGAAAATATATGGGGGAATTGTGCGGAGAGTAATAGGATTGAGTTGATTTAAAAAAATTACTGAATCAATCGTTACAATTCATTAAAAACTTCCAAAACAGGCTCTTTCTGCGTCGATGCAGCGCTGGCAGTGCGACTTCCAAGCATTGAGGGCGTCACGAAAGGAATTCTCCAGAATAACCTTGACAGTCGAGGTGTATGCTGCTTGGATCCCTTCTGTCGTCTCTAAAAAAAAGGAAGATTGCCTCCTTGCCTCGGGATCATACTCAAAGATCCATGACTCGTCACCTGTGATTACTTTATTCAAAAATTGGGGGTCACTTTAACACATGTTCAAATTTTCTTGGCATACAGCCACTCGCCACAATTTCTGGCCATCAGTAAGCACTTTTAGGACCATCTTCGCGCACACCTTGTACATATTCAAGTGCTCCGTCACAATGTCACGAACCACAGATTGTGATTACAATTTCTCAATTACCGAAAGTACTTTTTCAACATTCTAATATTCGAGCGTATGCTCTAGCTATCTTCAGGACTGGCTCAGGTTTCGTCGACATTTCATTGAAATCGTTTTGTGGTATATGTTGTTAATGTTTTGGTTAAAGTAAAAATTCTTAGTTTTAGTATTTTCGTATTTCGGATGTTGTATTATTTTTATTATCTTTATTCACAAGGAATCGAGATTATTATAAACCATTCATTTATCATTTCTATTCAAATGCTGCTATAGAAATGTATCCCTAATTCTTGTATTAGACCAGAAAATGAAACTTTCTCATATAGAGCATACAGCGTTCTGATGACCCTGATGACTTACTAAAAAATACAATTAACTAAAACATTTCACTCTCTCATTTGCTTTATGCTTTAAGCCATTTTCCCTTTTTATGGTCTGTGGCCCGCACTATTATCTAAAGCTTGCATATCGCAAAAAAACTTTATCTATTCGTAAAAACGAACTATTTATGAAGTACTCGCAATTAATGAACTCTAATTTATACAGTCGAATAAAAAAACTGCGATTAATTAGCTTTGATAAAGCGAATATTCACACCTGAGCCACCGCCCTATCACTTAAATCGATGCGAAAATATATTGAGGCAGCAGTCATTCCATGTAAAACAACAAAGTGGCGATAAATTTGTTGCATTCACCACACTGTCAGTGCCACACTGATTGCAACATGATAACAACTCAATTCAGTAAGCACTCATATATCCATATAAGTATGAGCACGTACACTTCTACACACCGATAAATCATAAGCACACACACACATGCGCGGCAGGCAGTGCAGCTGCATTTGAGCAAACTTTAGTTGAATTAAGCGGTTTGCAATTTAATTTATGCAGCAAATGAAAAACCAACCGGCTGACTCGCTAGCTGGCTGGCTGATAAAATTAATTGAAAATTCAAAAATTGCAAAATAAAATTCAAAAACCAGCAACAACAACAGCAACGAGGCGCATCAGCCGCTAAGCGCCGCCAGCAGTACAAGCGAACGTCGAACGCCTCCGTCACGCCAATCAGTTTGGCTACTGATTCGCCGACGCCTATCGTCCCCATCGATACAACAAGAACAACAAAAGGCACATTTTTGATTTGGGATATACATACATATATCGAGATGTATGTGTTTGTGTGCTTGTGTTTACATCCATGGCTGGTGTGCTCGCTTATGCTTGTAATCATTACTAACTCGACTGCATAAATGCCGATCTTATCTGGCAGATATCAACAGCGCTGCTCACCTCATACATACCCAAGTCCACGTACTACGTAAACTCGTACATTGTCAAACTATGAATTACGCGTTCATAAGCGTTGCCTCATTTGCATATCGGCCAAGCACAGTGTGAAGCGTGTGGATATGATTATGCTCGGAATAACAATCAGTTGCTGCCTTTTAGAGTGTGGCGCATGACACAGCGTTTGTCTATAATGCATTTGGTGTTTTTATTTCTGATGAACTGTTATAGTGATAAGAAATGATGCCTATTTTTAAGGTAATACTAAAATGAAGACTTTTCTGGGAAAACTTTAAGAATCGGGGTATTTTCCTGCCAAAAATTTATTAGTTTACTAGATAGTAGTACTCGCGGCATAAGGTTCGGAGAAAGCTTTAGATATTTAGATAAGGAAATCAAAATATATTCAGTTGGAACTTTTGGTAGCATCTCTTATATAATCCAATGCTGCTCCTGAGCGATCATAATAGAGAGGCACTTCCACTTTGGATAGCTCGAGCATGTCAGACATTTTGGGACAATAAGACGGTTGAGCAAAGTTCTGACCGCGAAGATAAAACTAAATCTTTCACTAGATATCGTATCTATCATATAAAAGATCAGAGAAAGAATGCATCGAACAGATTTATTATAATGGTACTAGTATTTGAGATTTCCACGCAAAAAAAAGTAAAAGATTATGATTATTTTCATTTTTTAGAAAGTGAATAATGTTTATGGTCCCCACACCATTGACGTGTGATTTGAGTTCCTTCTATTTCGTTCAGGTAATTTTGATATAAAAGATGCTCCACGTACTGGAAGATCAATCGATCGAATCGATAAAATAAAGGAAATTGTCAATTTTGCTTTTTATGTGAGCTCTCGATAGTGACTGGCAAGAAGCTCCAGGCGATTAGTTAGAATGTTCTTATGCATCTATCTTATAGTTTAAACCTGCTACCAACTGTTTACTGCCAGCTTCTTTTTATGGCAAGTGGTTTTCCTAGTAAAAAAACTCATCTCAATAGAAGCTTGTAGAAATCGTCTAACACAGTCTTTTACAAATAAGGATGAGGGTTTTTACGGGGGAGTATTTGTAAAATAAGTACCTACTAAATGGTAGCGAGTTATAGACAAATCGTACATGCTTGATCTACATCGGATTATAATAACTATGCTAAATAAAGCCCCAATCTACTTTACTAGACTAATTATACTTGTTTCTATATACCATATATGATATCAAGGGTTATAAAATACTTTGTGTTATTTTAACATTTCCTGCTGGAATTTGAACTATCGATAAATCATTGAATAATAATATTACATGTTGTCGAAACCTTGCTTCAATCCAGTTCGGGTTGTTTAATTATAGATAGCCGAAAGCGATCCATCCTTACAGATAAGACTGATTAACTTATTTTTAAAATAATAAAATGAAGAGCAGATACGTTTTCCTCTGAAGCATATTACGTAAGAAATATAATGGCCTTAAATCGCATCCCAATCGACGTTATGACAGCACGAAGCATCAGAAAGCTCAAAATTTAAAACATTTCCACCTGGAATCATGTTTTTGCCACTGGTATTGTCCTTCCTCCTAGTAGTTTCCTAGTCCGGGGTATTTCATTGAAACTTTCATTAACCCACAGCATTTTTGATCCAATTACAAGCTGCACTTAACCACTGTGTGTCAATTTATTGCCCAAAGCAACAAGATTTTATGCAAAGTAATGTTATTGTTTTGTGACGCGTGGAACAGTAGCCATCACGGCGTGCAACCAACCGCTATGTAACTGTAATTTGAGTATGACTGAGAAACCATATGCATGAATGGAGTTGCAATTTTTAATGTACCAACAACTAAGATTGTCCTTACACATAGTTATACTAACTATGCTTGTAAAGCCCGCAGTTAACCAAGTCTTTGCTATTTATGACAGTCACTCATCATTTTCCAGCTGTCAACTTCGCCGAAGTCAAACGAGTTTTTCCACACGAAAATTTATGAGATTTGCATATTTAGAAGTAAAACTTGCACAAACGCCGACATTCCGAGCCCACAAGCGCACAAACACACTCTCCGCTTTATTATTAGCCGCCATCAATTAAAACTGGTTTATGTCACTTGTCGCATAAATCTTCAATCAGCGCTTGCTTGTATAAGTAATTAAGCGTTTATGTGCGTGTGTGCATGCAGCATAACCGTTTTGTTTATCTGCGACATTAGTTAATATAGTTCATTAGGCTGAACTGCATTTAATGGGTTTCTAATTCGCTGTGTTGGTGTTAATTGGCCGATCGTGGCGAGAAAATAAAAATTCATAAATTGAAATGAAAAGTAAACCAATGAAGGAAAATGTATACAAGGAAATTTAAAAAATATTGCGATTGTAGAATAAAGCGTGGCTGAAATTAAACACTTTTGAATTTGGCGTAAACATTTGATGGTTTTACTTTTGTATTTCAGAAAAGGTAGCAACCTTTCAAAAAAGTATGTTCTATATAAATCTTTCTTAAATTTATTTACTTTGTCTATATTGTAAAATTTTCAGCTTTTTATAAATTAAATTAAACATGATATGGTAACCCTTTTCAAATAATTTTTCATGGCAAACCTTCAAAACATAGTTGTAACCAATCATATTAATTCGCTCATTGTAAAGTTTTATTGCTGACATTCGTCAAATTAAATGGCAACCTTATTCAAAAAATTCGTAATAAAATTTACTAATTTCCTTTAATGTTGCAATAAAATTTGCTTATTATATAAATTGGATTGATTTAAAAATTTTCAAACATGTGGCAACCCTATTATAAATTATTTTCAGATTTTTAAAATCTTCTAGAGTTGATTTTTCTACATTTCTTATATGGAATTTTTTAACAATTGGCAACCCTATAATTTTTTCGTCTAAGATAACCTGAGTAAACATTGATTAATTAAGTTATTAAAACATGACAGTATATACGTATGTACATTAGGGTGATTCAAAAAAAAAAAAATTTTTTTTCGTTTGGTACTCGGGAAAAATAGGTTCCTAGACACCTCTGCGAAAGCTTCTCCAAATATGAGTTTTTAATTGTAACGGGAAGGTCCTCCTACATACAGTTTTCTATTTTTTCTTATTATCAGATAGAAAAATTTATATCTTGCTTCCAACTACTTTGAAAAAAAATTGAATGCTCTACAGCAAAGGTCTACACGATTTTTTCGTAAACCCAACCGTTTAAAAGAGTATAAATAGAAAAAAAAGAATTTTTTTTAATCACCCTAATATACATACATACATATGTTCTACGATAGCGCTGTATATGAGACCAGTTGATCGATTTTCCATATTTCTGTTCAAAACAGATAAACAAATTTATATATTTTCTTCAATTCAACAAATTAGTAAACATAGCTGCTGTTTTCCCCGATATTCCGCTGTTATTAGGACACCATTTTATTACCAAACGTTGAGAGATGCTTTGTGGCTTTGGCGCAAATTGAATTTCGAATACTTTCCTTTTCATCGTTGCTATTAGAAGGCCCCTGCAGAAGTTGATTATTGATTCGAATTCCAAATAAAGTTTTATGTGTGCTTTAATTAGTGCTTTTTATTGTTCATTAGTTTCATTCTAATAAAAATATTGTGGTTGTGAGATAAGCCTTCGCCCCTTTTCGGTCACAACAAAGAAAATTTTCTTTCATATTACTTTATTAGTAGGTTAATGCCTTGACCTTCAACACTTTTTGTGATCGTAAAACCTAAAGTGGTTTCTCATGTTTGAAGAATACAATGGCTCCATAAAAAATAAATTATGCAAGAAAAAAACAGAAATGAAAATTAAAGAACTATAAAATATAAAACTTTGCTATTGGAAGTTAAAACATGCAAAAGATAAAAGCTACTGGTACTTATTGGTTTTGTCACATTCTTGACCCTTTTGTCACCACTGTCCATAAATCATACATACAGTACCGTTTGATGACAAAGAATTTACATAAAACTGATTATAGTTTATAACTGTATAAAATAATAAAAAATAACAGGCCAGTTTTTACAGATTTTTTTTTTTTTTTGGGGTTTATGCAATATTGGAACGTTTGCTGTGATTTAATACAAGGGTTTGAGCCGATAATTGAAAAATATACGAGTACATTTATTTCATAAAAAAACATATTCCATTATTTTTTTATAATTAGCTCTGTTACCATTAAAGTTACTGTGCTCTCAAGGACGTTATGTTAAGGGGTTAGAGGTAGTCTGAGGCACGAAAAAATGAGAGTTTTCAGTATTTTTTTTTTTGCTACTAAATTATGTTATTTTACAAAAGTAGTAATATGGCATTATATTATTATTATTATTACATTTATTAGGAAAGATATACAGGCTATTAAACCTAATGATAAGGAGGAGTGCGAGCAGCTTTGGCCATCGACTCCGATATTATAACAAATCTATATTATATCATATTATGTATGTTACATTCCACTAGAAAATTATAAATACATGTAATATTTTCAAATGATGGTGTTTTTAACAGTGTTTGATATTGAGCAGAAATGAAGTGTTTATGCCTAATACTCTCTAGAGCTGGACAGGTGCGTAAGATGTGATCCACGGATAGTGTGTTGGAGCAGAAGGGGCAAGATATGGTATTATAATAGGATGTGTTGACTTGAATTCATGAAAATTAAAAAAAAATTTAATTTGCAAAACTATAGTTGTTTGTGATGACCCTGTTCCAAAAAAATGGTACTTGCGGTGACAAGCATAAGTCCTTGAATATTCATCTAAAAACAATCGGACAAAAAACATTAGTTTTATAAACAGATAAAACCAGGCCTGATCGAAGGATTTTATTTTGTTTTCAAAATTAACGAAATGGCGGCCTCGGGAAATTTTTTTCTAAATTTTTGCGAGAAAAATAAACAGTTAGTTGGTCTTAAAAAATCGAAATTTTCGAAAAAATAAAAATCTTTCGATTAGGCCCGAGTTTATTATGCATTCTAAAGGCTGCATATTACAATAAAATCTACTGAACGGTTTTCGAGTTACAGTTGTCACCGATTCAAAAAACATAGTTTTGAAAAAAATCGCTTTTAAAGTTTCACACTAGCGCTTTGAAGCGCCTGAGCTCTCTTTCTTATTTCTCGAATACCTCAAATACTAATTATCGGATCAACGTGAAATTTTCAGGGAATATTTTTACGATATTACACTTAACGAAAATGCAAAATAAAAAAAAAACAATTTTTTGAAAATTCTAACTCCCCCTAACCCCGTATGTCACAGGACTGAACCACGGACAGGCTAACGAATAAGCCCATTGAACAGCTGTGTGGTCTTTTGTGATGCACTAAACTCTTCGATTTGGATTACGTGACATTCATATATCAACAAAGCGCTTTAAGTATTCCATAAATTTCTTAAGGTGGCTATTGTCTATACGCTACATTGGTTTTGTTAAAGCTATGTCTACCGATATATTTAAGTCTCAGTCTCGAAAAAGCTTGATAATATTCAGCCAGAGCGGGTTTGTCGTTACAATTCTTTAAAAACTTTCAAAATAAGCTCCTTCTGTGTCGATGCAGTGCTGCCAGCGTCATTTCCAAGCATTGAGGGCGTCACGAAAAACATTATCCGGAAACGCTTTGAGAGCCGAGGTGCACGCTGCTTGGCTCCCCTACGTCATCTCAAAAAAAAAAAAAAAAAAGTCTGGGTGCCACACTTGAGTTGTAGGGCGGCTGCGTAGGGATGCCGGCCTTGGTTAGGTAGCTGTTCACAAAAAAGTGAGCACTTTTGGGACCATCAAGCGCATGTTCAATGCCGTTATGCATGCCACAGATTTGGACAAATTTAACATATGGGATATTAAGCGAATACTTAATCGACAGTATGAGTGCAAAACTTTGCAGCATACGAGTCACATTGTCGGTGTTTGTCGAAGTCCCAGGTCTCCCAGCACGGTCTTTAACAGCGACCTCTTCCCGGCCCTCCAAAAAGGCCTGGTTCCACCGAAACAAACCATTTCTTGCTAAAGAAACTTCTGGGTAAGCCTGTTTGATCATATCAAACGTCTCTGTAGCAGATAAACCGAGTTTCACACAGAATTTAATCGGGTACTTCTGCTTTAACGAACACTGCACCTTACAGAAACACGTCGCGCAAAAATGGTGGTTCTGACTCTCCAGGTTCTCGGGGAATACTGACCAGCCGCTCGTTCGTTAGCTAGGAAGGCCCTCTACCTAATCCAGTTGGTGCGCGCATGCTCGGAAGTACAGTCGCAGCGGAAGAAAATCAATCCTATTACTTTCCGGACAAACCGAGTAATTAAGAGCTAATACTTCGGAAGTCGTTTTTAGGTTCCAGCATGGCCCAGAATTGGGAATCTTTCCAAAATTGTTTTCTGATATTTCCTCCCACACTGCGCCGTTTCGATTTCTTTTCCGACACCCAGCTTGTACACTATAGTAGGTTTTGTTGACTCTGATTCTTTTCTTATCACTACGGCAAAATTGGTCCTTCTATAAACTTAACTCAGAACTATATATCTCAGACATAACCAGGAATATTCCATTTACTTTATTAAATAATACGAGGGATAAATATTTCTTCAATGTACAAAGGGGGAAAGATTTCCGGTAATATAAATATAGTAGGTCTTTTTAGTTCCTGCGATCGCAAACGGGTCATAACATAGCTTTTTCTTGATTTTGTTCGTTCAGGTAGAATGATAGCTATATGCTATACTGGATTGATCTGATAAATATGTGCGGAGATTATACCTTTGCCTTCGACAATAATGGATGCAAATCTTAACTTTCGATAAGAAAGAATATTATTTTTTACGAATTTCTAGGTTCTAAAAATTAAAAGATGTTGTCGTAACCAAGATTAAGTCCAAGATCATGGTCAAGAAATTGTTTTTGGAAGGTGTTGTTGGTCTTCAAACTAAACTGATTACTGCAGCTGAGTAAAAATTAATAGTGTTGAAACACTAGAATACTTTCTTGAGTGCTCAATTGAGAGAAATGTTTTTCCAGGCCAGTCAATTCATTTGGACCGCTCAAGTATTAATCAGCAGCAAAAAGTTACGTCTTGAATCGTTCCCTAAAGTGCAATACAGCGAAGTTCGCCTTTCATCTGTTGAAAATCAACATTCAAAATATTCGTGAGTGAAAAATGTGAATTGCAAAAATGCTGCATCATTGGCGAGGTCTTAAATATCATTAAATTTGCTGTGGAATTTCCTTGCCAGCGGATCAGAAGCCATTTATAATACACCCATAATTAACGGTATGTGTATATGTGAGTGTGCTTTTGTGGCACGCGAAAGAACAGAAATCAATTTGTGCCGAACTTTGCAATAAATTACCAGAAAACCACCCAAACAAATGTACTCAATAATGTTTCACTTTCGCCTGTGCATTGTTTGCAATATAACTTTAATTTTCTGTATTGTGTTGCTTTTGTAGCGTTTCAATTTTATTTCATTTTCACTTTTAATTGCCAGCTGTTGGGCCGAAACATCTGCTACGTACAATTTTCCCAAAAAAATATTTATGTTTTCTCCAACAAATGAGTTGTACGCATAAAACAAACAAACAAACAAACGGACGGACAAGCAACAACTATTTTAGCTTATTAATATATTTAGCCAGTGTTGCCACGTGAATGTGTGCAGGGTGGCGACGGCGACGGCGGCGGCTGTAAGGCAAATCCAATGCCGGAAATATTTGATAATATAAACGTCATTTTTTCAATTTGTTTTATTTTTGTTGCTTTTGTTGCCGGTTGTACGCACAAATCAACAAATATTGGCGTTTTCAAGATGTGCACGCGGTCTTTCTCGTTTTTCCACCGCGTTACGTCGGCGATTTGGCTAATTTCGTTGGTGCGGCGCGTAAGTGCGTCCGACTGTCACTTTCGGCCGATGCGTGTGCGTGCGTGTGTGTGTGTATAGAAGTGCCTATGCCAGCTTTTATATTTATGTGCTCGTAAATTTCGACTCTCCTTTGATTTTTAATATCGTCGTGTTGTTGTTGCTTCATTTCTTTATTTCAAATTTTAATTGCGGAGCTTGGGCATCCAGCAACATGTTGATAACAAGCAGATATTTCGCAACAACTCTAACACAAATGCGTGTAATTTAATTTCTTGAGTTCCATATTAATAATTACAAGCTTTTATGCGCGCATGGGGAATTAAAATAGAAATGCCCGCAGCAGGCAGGGAGTGAGAGTTGTTGTTAATAAAAAGCATATTTACTTAATATTACGAAATGCTGTGTTGGTGATGTCAGCGGGCGCAGCGTGGCCTAATTTTACTTATTTATTTTTATTTTTGGTGGCACAAAATTTTTGTCTTATGACTTCATTTGCTCATGTTTGGATTTCATGTACCCATGATTAATCTGTAAGTGTTTCCACGTGTGAGCAGTTACTGCCAACAAGTTGCTTGCACCATACGGTTTTTCTAACGACTTTTGGGCAGCAAATTTGTCATGGGTTAATAATTCATTCTTGTTGTAGCACTTTGACGGGTCAAACGCTTGAAATATTTCATTTGTTAGTTTTCAATTCTTCGCTTCTATCGTTTCGCTGTTGACATTAGGGGATATGCGGATTAAGTGTCCAATAAATTGAGTGTGACAATTAGTTCAATGGGTTTTTAAAATAGTGTGAAATTGTGCGGTTTAAGTAAAGCATAAAAATTCCTAGAATATTTCCCTAAAATTATTTATTCATATTTTAAATTTGGTTTTTTCGACTTAATGGTACACATTTATTACATTTCAAGAGGATTAGTTATTGAAACAAAAAAAAGGAAAAAATATATTAATTTTGTGCCTAGAACAGACATTCAATTTTCTGAAGAGATGGTTAAATCGTAGGAATATTTAAAATTACAGTTTTATGCTTTTAAACAGGTGGCAATGATCTTTAAAAAACAATTTCAGCTCTAGGCTTTCTTTAGTCACTTTAATTTTAGGTTTCCTCAATTTCCTGAATTTTGTTTCAGTTTTAAATCCAAAACGGGTGGAACATATTTTCCAAATAGTGTTCTTGGCTGGTTGGTTGGCTCGTTGGAAAAGGAGCAGAAATACCAAAACGCAGGTGACGGAAGTTAGGGCATCTTGGCCCATTTTTATGCCGGATGGTAATCAAATTAAGCTTTATTCAGCAATTTATGGGATTTGGTAAAAAACAGAATTTTTTCCTCCCAAGCTATCTAATGTCTCCTAAGTCAGAGTATTCGAAACCATGAAATATATTTGAAAGTTATTCCGTCTCAGCCGGCTGAAGGCTGGGTGTTCGAAAAACTAATATTCCAAGGCCTCAACATACTAGCCGCATGCTGGAACTTTAAGGTAGGATAGGTGTGTGTTACTAAGTTCACTTTTGCTTAGAAGTTAAAGCTTTTAATTCTGTCCTCCACCATCAACACTACCCCAAAGTAAGTTTGTGATAGACCTATGTTGCAAGTGTTTTAAGACCTGAGGATTTTCTCTAGGGTCTATCGCTTCAAACAATCCTTAAATAAGTTGAATAGTTAAGAGAAGCTTTGCGAATTGTGTTCCTGGCTCGCCCCTCATCTGCTTTAATGCTTCTTTTATTTCTGAATGACCGGGTATCCAGATGATACTAACCCAGTTACCCACCGAGAGTCTAGTTAAGAACGTCTATTTTGCCAACATTGCATGAAAGACTGAATTGTAGTCATTTAGTTTCGATCTACCTTCTGCGTATGGATTACTAAAGAAGCCCGTTCCTGCTCCTATTGTACTCTTTGATCCGTAGGTGAACATGTATATTTTGGCTTTGGAACTTTCGCACCATTGGCCCATTATACTTTACTGGGGAATTAAAACGTTGCATTTAGTTCCTCATACCTCTCTTTTCTTGGTCACATTGTCAAATTATCTCGAGTTTATTAATATATGTATGTATAATTATAAATCGCATAGTTTTTAGGAGAGTGACAAAAAATATACATACCACAGAGGGAGATACACTTTTCTCTTATTATATCGCATTGCGGATATCCTCAAAAGTTACATTATTACATTAAGAAAGCTCTTTTGGCTTTTGAAAGTGTTACACAATTTCAGCGGCCTTATTTATTACCTACGTAGGCTATAAATGTGAAAAAAGTTAAGGGAAGAGATCTTGAGAATCGTCGTATTGACTTTAAAGAGACAGCAGAGGATCTCAGCATCACTTAATAATCGACTCAACTCGTTTAGTAAATGTCTTGAGTATGAAGGGTGTCTATGGTGGCTTGTACTAAGATAATTGAATACAAAAATCGCTAAAGACCCCAAAGACTAACCCAGCCGAAGCTTATCACCGGTGTATGGAAGAAAATAGCATTGGCATGTTTGTAATACCTCAGGTACCTATTTGGAAGGCCAATATATTTGTATTAATATGCGTAAAAGTGATTTTTGCGTTGTTAGTAAGTCGGGCTCAAATTTGACCAAATGCTATAGTTTTATTACTATTTCATCTCACTTTCTGTATTATTTGTTGTTGTTGGATATTCTTTTGTATTTATTTCCGTTATTGTATTAAGTACGTGGCACACACGACTCGACGTTAACATAATACAGTTAAGAAACGCTTTATAAAGCGATCATCCGCCATAACTGAGCTTTTCAAGAGCTTGTGTGCACATGAGAACAGCCAGACGAATCTGCATTGATTACAGCCGTGTCAGTGCAACAACAATAAAAACCGAACTGACGTAATACATGTGTATATATGTATGTACGTCTGTGCTGGCATGTAAATATGTAATTTTATTGCTTAAGCCTTCCAATTGGCCATTAAATGGCTTACTTGAAAAGTTGAAAGCTGCTGTCAGCAGGCAAACACAATTAAAAACTCATTACAGCAAAAAAGAAATAAAAACAATAACAACAACAACAGCAAACACTAGGCTGAGCAACAATAACTCATTTGCGTTGCCATCGCCTTATCAGTGTTTACATTTTACAGTTATGCGTGCAACCAAAGTGCCGGCGTGCGTGTGCTGGTGAGTTGTGTATTTGTTTTTGCTTCCATATGTAAATTTATATTGCACTTATATACATACATACATATGTAAATGTTGTTTTGCTTTAGTTGCGTGCGCATAATACACATGCTTGTGGGTATTCGCCACTCCATTAGACAATTGAGTTGCTTAGTTATTCAGCAATCTCTGGCTTTAATCTGCCACATTTTCAATGACCGGCCGGTGACTGTTGATTTCAATTAAGTCATTTATATTTATTAATATGCAACATATTTCAGCCACATTTGTTTGTCTATTGATTTTATTTCTATTTCTTTATTATTCTAGATTTTATTTCGTTTTAGGCTGACGCCACTGTGACAATGAACTACTTGTTGCACTGTTGTTGTCTGTCGCTTAAGCACTTATCACATGCTTCCATGCACTTTCAACCAAACACACACACACATACACACGTATATATGTAAATTGTTGTTTTGCCACTATATTTATATGCTTACATATTTGTTGTTGTTTTTTCTCTGTTTTTAGAAATTGCGGTTTGTGAGTAGGAAAGTGGTCAGTTTGCATAACTGGGTAAATGCACTTGAGTGAACTTTTATGACTGCATGCACTTTAACGGTTTCACTCTTGCATATTGGAAAATTGAAAAATTGAAAAATTATAGAAATAATATAATAATAATTACCATAGAATAGATACATAGGTAGGGCAGACAATATCCATACTTATTTATATGTACATATGTATACATATGTATATGAAAGCGAGAAAAGCTGTGAATGAATTCAATTAGCTCTTAACCTGTTATTAGTGGCACGAATTGAAATGATTCACCAGAAAGTGATTAAAAGTAAGGAAAAATATATTTCGAACTTCCCTTCAGCCATCTAAGTATGGTTATTAACATAATAATTATAACTTTCATATGTTTCTAACACAGAAAATTTGTAATTTAAATTCTTGCGAAATGTTTATTACAAGTTTTGAAATTTTGAATACTTTTACTAGTGTTTCTATGTTTACATTAAATATTGAAAAATAATGGTTTTATTTAATTTCCGAAATTTTTTTCTTAAAATCCGACTTCTAAAAAACCTTTCAAGGTTTCCAACAACATAACCTAAAAATCAAGGCGCTCAAAATTCAGATTACATTTATACCCCGTATAGGAAAGTATATACAAATAAATGATCAGCATGGCGAACTCAATCGATTTAGCCAAGCCAGTCTGTCGTCCTGAGATATACGCAAACTTGTTCCCAAGTTTTTTGGATATCGATCTGAAATTATGTTCACGGGATTGCCGATATCAGCCTCTTACAACATATACTAGTAGTACAGGGTAGGCCATTTAAAGTTGACCCATCTGGCAACGCTGTAACTTTTAACAGCGCTGACAAATCGGCTAATGTCATACCGCGTTAGAAGCGTCATTCGAAGACAATTTATACCATGGAACAGTACACTCCAAAAGAACGCGCTGAAATTGTTCAGCTTTATATTCAAAATAACTTTTCAATTGTGTTAACTCAACGTGCGTTTCGCAAAAAAAATAAAGTGAAAAGTGCTCCAGTTAAGAACACAATTAAGTCTTTATACGCAAAATTTGTGAACACCGGTAATCTCAGTAATGCCAGTCATGCATCCAGACAACGCACAAGACGTTCTGATGAAAATATCGAAGCTGTACGAGCCAGTATTGAGGAGACTCCATCGACATCGAGTTATCGCCGCTCTCAGGAATTAGACATCTCTCGCACCACTCTCCGACGCATAATTCATAAAGATTTGAAGATGTTTCCATATAAAATTCAAATGGCACAAAAACTAAACCCAGCTGATTATCCGCGACGCCTTAATTTTGGCAAATGGGCAAATGGGTCAACTTTAAATGGCCTACCCTGTAGTTGTCATACAAAATGAACTATCGGAATGATGCGCTTGTATGGAAAACTTTTTCATTTGCCGAGATATGTTCACGAAATTTGGAAAGTAATGTAATCTTCAAAGAATATGTTTGGATCAAATCTCTAGAGTATATAGCTGATTGTAAGTAGATATCAAATTTAAAAATGGGAATCAAGTGCTTGCATTGAAAATTCTTTTAGTTAATGTGATATCTTCTCATAATTTGGCATAAAGTATTGTCAAAGGCAATGTAACATTCTCCGATAAATATTTTTTTCGTCGGACCACTATAATATATAGCTGCAATATAAACTAAGCGATCTGGTGGGCAGGGGATAGAATTTGTCCGGTAAGGCATGCCAGTCGTAAGAGACGTTTAAAATCCAATATCCTTTATGTCAGTTGTTTGGCTTGCTTTGAAATATGTATCATCAAACTCTTGTCAGAAAAAGTGCTATAATATTCAGTTTGAACTGATATTGTAGAGTTTGGATGAGATTAAATCTCAAACACAGCGCAATTGCTGAAAATAGTAAGATGATCTTTCTAGGTTGGATACTTCTGTCTCACTAGCAGTAAAATGGAAGCGGGCTGGAGAGCCAATGGCTTTGTGCGGTTCACTATCGGATGGTTAGTCTAAAGCGAGCTCGACATGCGCTGATCTGATGCCAGCAAACTGTGTAATCGCATGGTTCTTCTAGTTCACGGTAAATCGAAAGTGATCTAGTGAGCTCTTCGCCATCAGAACAGTCCACCTTTCATTAATTTCAGGAAACGTTCGAAGTTCACGCGATTAGATAAAAAAATTTTACTACATAGCGATTGTACAAGTTGAAGAAGAGTGAATGTGTGATCCACTGTCATGGAATCATCCACTTAACCTAACCTGACTTATGCAATCGCAAAAGGTCTCGCAGTATAATAAAAAATCGGGTAGTAGTATAAGTACATTTCTTTCTGCTAAATGTGATCTCGATATTTATCTACTAACCTGGACAAGTGATTCATAAAAAGCAATGAGTTATATCCAAAGGGATAAAACTATAAGTGCTAGATCCCAAGAAAGGCGGTGTGATCCGGGGTGCAGCCGCTCGTTCGTTAGTTAGGAACGCCCTCTATCGAATCCAGTCGGTGGGCGCATGTTCCGAATTACAATCGCAGCGGAAGAAAATCATCTTATTATTTTCCGGACTAACCCTGTATTGTAGTGAGACCTGTCTAAATTTTTCGGAGAATATACCGTTGTCTTGAGACAATAATTAATGCCGAATTTCGTGAACATATCTTGTCAAATAAAAATTCCAAGTTGATATCTTGAAAACTAAGGGGCTAGTTCGAGTAGACACAGACAGACATTAATATATATAGAGTCTTCGACACATCTTTCTGAGTGGTACACATTGTGACAAACTTAATACACATTTTTCATGATTTTAAATAAGAAAAATGTTTTAGAGCAATTTTTATTTGTTGGAAATAAAACATTTTAGTTTTGAATAAAATTTCGTCAATTCAGCGCACTGTGTGGTCGCAAAGAAAAGGGAGTTTAATAAATAAAAACCAAAATTGCCGCACAAATAATGAGGTTGCAGATTGGCTAGAATTGGGCAGATGTTCTATGTGTCTTTACGTGACAGATAAGACTACGCACGTCAGCATGTGTGGCAATCAAGTGAATACGAGCCAAATTAGCGGTGTACAAGTGGAAGATAAAAAAAAAATCAGAGAAGAAATAACAAAAAAACATAATGAAGAAGAAATTGGCAATAAGTCCAATAATGTCACAGGATAATCATTTTTCTTGTGCCACGGGACAAGTGCATGTGTTATTTTTAAGCGAAATGACAGCTGAACTTTGCGAGAGCGCTTAAATAAGTGAGTGGTTGTGACATAGACACACATCTGCATAGAAATATACTATATGTATATCTTTGTTCGTGGAAGCGCACAGGTATTCTGCCCCTCATCTTTCAACCTTAACATTTTCCCAAAGCTTCTGTAAGGGCGCTCGCTTCTAGATATTTGCGAAGATGCGAACGCACGTAAAGCACCAGCAGATATTTTTGCGACAAACAACAACATATGCAACTACATACGTATTGTATAAGTAAAGTTTTTTTCTTGCTTCTGAAAGCCTGACAGTCGCAGTAAATGTGTCGGAAGACTAAACCCTCCCGGTTAGTAAGAAAATTAAGCTGACAATTTAACGTGGAAAATAAGCTGAGCTGATGACGATAATGATGAGCATTATGTTTGAGATGCTGGTTAACAACGTGGCTGAAGTAATGGCCGGCGGGCAACATAATGCAACACATCGCTCAAATTCACACACGAAACTTTCAAGTCGGGGTCCACTAAAAGTCATACTCGCCGGCGGCCACGCAGCTACTTAGGTACTTAGGAAAATTTACCGAGGGCACATTACACACAAATATACATGAGGCGCACATTTGCGTATGTGGCACGTAGGCAAACAAAAAAACTCGCGACGCACAAATAAACTCACGTTGCGTGCAAAGCGCAAGTACTTAGGCCATGCACATACATATGTATGTGAGTATGTGCCACCGGGTCTATGGTAAGTGTGGATAAGTAGTTATTTGCGGCATTGTGCGTGGTTGCGACGCATGTGCGGCATGGTCTCATGGGAGAAAGGGCATTTTATGTGCGACAAAAATGTGCCCAAATGGAGTGGCGCATTTTGTTGGGCAATTTTTTTTTCCTTGACAATGCATATACCTGCGGTAGAAAGCAAATAAAGTGCTTTGTGCAGTTCATACACATCTTCGTTAATACCGTTAGATCATTTGGGCTCATGTTCATTTGCTAAAAGATTTAAATGGCTCTAAAAAGATTACGACGGCTGCCATGGGAATATGTGAATGCAAGTTGTTGATGTAGTAGCCGTCAAAGGCAAGAGAACGGATGATAACTTTTGGTTTGGTAATCAATTGCAAAATTTGTTTAATAAAGAATATAGAGAAGTACCAACTTTGATTACTAGCTTTAGTGACATTGTTGTTTCATGCTTAATGTTTTTCAACCACAAAACACTTCTGTCTATTTTTGATTTGATTGAGAGCTGTTACAGCGCACACTAACTAAAAAAGAGTCACAACTCAAATATTTTAAAAATATGTTTTTTTTAATATATCAATTCGTAATACGCTTATCTACCTAATCAAAAATGTCTGTGTCATCACCATCTTCTTACCGGCAAAATCACCGTTAGGTCTACTTTTGTGTCAATTGCGTCCTCTGTCCCCTGTCTCGAGTTGTGATTCTTTTGTAGTTAGTGTGCGATATACCTTCCGATGTTTTTTGGTTGTAATTTTTTTTAATGAAAAACTTTGATTCTGCTTTTGGATTATTTTTATTTGTTCTTTTAAATTTTTTTAACATCAAGTCAAGAATATGATATCATGTAAATGGGCGCCGCTACAGTTGATTGTCATTTGAGCCCTTTTTATGGCATTTTCTCCACATCGTTGGCCAGAACGGCGATAGGTCCTCACATTCTCGACGGATATTGTCTTGAAGAGCTGCAAGAGTCTGAGGCTTGTTCACATACTTCAAAAAGCCCCACAAAAAGAAGTCTGGAGCGGTCAAATCAGGCAATCTTACTGGCCAGTGAAAATCGCCAAAACGGGAGATTGGACGCCCGGAAAATGCATCTTTCAGCATATCGGTTGTGGCACATGCAGTGTGTGCCGTTGCACCATCCTGTTGGAACCACATGTTTTCCTATCCCAATTCATCAAGTTGCGGCAAAAAGAACTCGTTGATCATTGCTCTGTAGCGCTCACCACTTACAGTAACTGTTTGGCCCGCGACGTCTTCGAAGAAAAAGGGTCCGATGACTCCTCCAGCGAAAACAGCACACTGTACAATGACTTTGAGCGGGTGTAATGGCTCTTCGTGGGTTACACGGTGCCCCAGAAGCGTAAATTTTGCTTATTTACGTACCCGCTAAGATGGAAATGGGCCTCATCACTCATTATTATTTTTGATGAAAAATCGTCTTCCTCTTGGTGGTGATTAAGGATGCCTTGAGCGTATGTTAGACGCGATTGGCGGTCATCAGCTAACAGCTAATGCACCATCTGAACTTTGTACGGAAACATTTTCAAATCTTGTACCAAAGTTCACTGTAAATACCGTCGGCTGATACCCATTTGCGTGGCACGACGTCTGGTCGATGACGACGGAGTTTCCATGACATCCTCGGCAACAGCAGCAATTATCTCTGCAGAACGGCTACTCCGGGGTCTGCCACGCCTGGCCAAATCTCGTGTTGTGTCAGTCTCTTCGACGCGAGTGGCCAAACGTCGCAGTGTTTCACAAGTAGGCGTCGGACGGCCAAATAAATATTCACCAATAACCCACGTTCTGCAGCAGTGTAACGTACCATTGTTTATTAACGTGTATTTCGCATAGCAAATTTTCCTGATAGGAGTATTATTTTTTTTTGTATTATACCATCTGATCAAATTTGAACCGGACTGGCAAAAAAAACAATTTCACATATTTCACACATACTACTCGACGTCTCTTTTTGTCTTTGAAGACTCATGGCCAAAAAATTAATAAAAAATGCTGAGACGAGATGTAAGATATCCTCTGTAATATCTGAGAAGCCAACGAAGATTTTCAAGCACTGTTTCTCTGACTTTTTAGACGAACGAAAGTGTAGATAATGAAAAAACAACTGAAGATTTAGAGCAGAAAATGGTAAAGCCAACTTGTTTGTTCAATTTAAAAATCAAACAACAAAAATCGATAATTATTTTGAAAATAAAATATTAAAATTTTTTGTCTGAAGTTAATTATTTGTACGTTAGAAGCATGGTATGTCCTCAGCAGAGTTTGGTTTCAGCACCAGTTCCGAGAGCCATTTTTGATTTTCGACAAAGAATTCATAATAAATATAATATATTTGTTTGATAAATTTCGAGTTACCTGTTTTTGTGAATGATCATAGTAAATAGAATCGCAACAATATCCATGGTAACCCATAATATCCACCAAGGTTTTTATGAATTTCACACACATACATATGTAGGAGTAGTAAGTAAGAGCCATACAAAAGCACATCCTCTTGCCAGTACATCCCTTTGTTGCCTGCAACCAATAACGGAAGTTTCGTTGAAACTTCTTTCAATGGTTTGCTTAGCGATATTTCCTTTACTTTTATAGATAGAACACACGCGCTAATCAGTCGAGTGCCAACTAAACACATACACAGATGCAGCAATATATTCACATAGGCGCCTTTGTTGCTATGTGTAGCCGGGCTCTTAAACGTTTATACGCAGGTAACGAAGCAGGAAGCAGTTGACAATATCCTTAATGTGACAGTCACTTAGTTGAGTGGCCTTACAAAATGTGCGGATTAAAGATATTAAGCGAACGCCAAGAAAGTGAAAGAGCAAATATTTTATATGCAAAGAATTGGAGAAAAGCATGCAAAAGTTTCATAAACTTGCTCACATATACATACATATGTAATAAATGTATGTAGTCAGTTTGCTGGCTGTTCTTGGAGTTCGAATCTTCCTGTCAAGAGGAAAATGCTAAGTTCCACTTGCGAGACTTTTCTCGAAGATTTCTCAGGCTCTTGCTCTTTTAAAGACAGCTGAAGTGCTTGCGCTTTAACTTATTTGTCACACACACACAGATAATTGATTCATTAAGCCTCGCTTCGCACGCTGCAGCCGAGATATTGCATCCTTTTCTCTCGCACAACTCGTCTTCACCGCTACTTTATTGTCTTCGCGTGATGTAGCTGCGCTTCAGTTTTTCTTTTTTTGTTGTTGCGCCTCTTCAACATCCTTTTGTAATGCAATGTTGACAACCTCGTTAGTACCTTGACTGTTTATGGTCGTTGTCATTTGTGCTTTTGGTCTTGTAAATATGGGTGTAGGAAGAAATCTATAAAAATTTATTACACGGAGTTCCAGGGAAAGATGTTGCAATTGGCTAGTATTGTGAACAAATTTAAATTATTCATTAAATTACATTATAATTTTATGTCCATGGTCTTATTTATTTTCAGTTCTAAATTTATTTATATCACAAATTAGGAGTTACTGAAGCAGAAAATTTAAAAATTATTATATAAAATAATATTTTAGTGTTATTCTTGATTTTTAAGACTTTTAAATTTCATAGATTTATTTTCTACATAAAGTTTAAGGATACGATATACAAAGAGGTAGGACATTTTATGTAAAAAAAATCCTCAAAAAACATATATTCCTGTTGCCAATATCCAGGAGGATCTCCTGAAGGAGGTTAGCAAGAGTTTTCTGCCTAAAAATATATTTAATCCTTTTCCTCTTGATTTTTTTTTCAACGCTAAATTTGCTGTCCTCTTCTATCTTCTTATGTAGCTTTAATTATATTCCCTGGCAACGGTTTATATAAAGAGGTCGATCTGAAAACTATATTCTTATCAAATAGTTGTCAGATAGGTGTTGTTGTCAAGTATTTTTTGCATTGAATATTATTCGAAAATCAAAAGTAACTTTAAAGTCCACAAATAAAGGGTGGGTCATATAAAATTTTAAATTTAAAAAGTCAATAAAAAAACGGCTTGATATTTTTCAAAGGTCTAACATTTATTTAAAAGGTTGTTTTATGAAATTTATTTGTGGAAAACAATTTCGGACAAATGTCCACCACGGCTGAGTTTACAGTAGCTTATCCGATCCACCCAATTTTGGAGTACTTTCGCGATGGTTTCAGGCCTTATGGCAGCTACAGCAGCTTGAATCTCGTACTTTAGATCTTGAATTGTTTCTGGATGGTTGGCGTAACATTTATCTTTAACAGCTTCCCACAGAAAATAGTCCAACGGAGTTAAATCGCAGCTTCTGGGAGGCCAATTCACATCACCTCTTTTGCTGATTATGCGATTTTCGAAGATAGGGCGTAAAAGATTGAGTGTAGCGTTTGCTGTATAGCACGCAGCGCCGTCCTGTGCCCCAAATGCGACAATTCTGCTTGTTAACGTAACCATCGAGGTGGAAATGAGCCTCGTCCGAAAAGATGATTTTTCGGTAAAATTGACCATCCTCGGTGTATTTTTTTCAATATTTCCCAGTTTTCTTTCTGTGAATAGCGACCCATTTGGTAAATTTTAGACTTTTTTCTGAATATCTGTCACTTTTCGAATGGTATTTGACGTTTCCAATGTCGAAATACCCGTTATATACTATAGTAGATATAGTCTTTTTTCATATTGTGGAAGCTTTGACGTTAATTTTTATTCTTTTCTCAATTCTACCATCAGAAAGTTCACTATGTTGGCAACTCAACTTTGTCCTATTCAAAAACATTTTTAATGTGTAGCAGAGCTTCTTGCTATTTCTTTCGGATCGTTTCGATACTTTTTAGTTATTGTTGTCGGTATGCAGCGCTACCTTGCTAGACTCGTATCAAAAGACTTCCATTGTATGCCTTTCTCAACGTAACAGAGAACTCTACATTCATCAAATGCATCAGTACTTGTGACGAGACATGGGTTTATGGGTACGACGTCGAAACTACACAGCAATCTAAGCAACGGCAACACCACAGTTTTCTGAAGACAATGATGGCCATCCTAGCCAAGGCTTGAACAAGTAAATGGAGTAAAAGTATCTCCAAACTGGCTCAGAATATTTTTTTAATATGCGTAAAAATGATTTTTGTTTTTTTTCTCAGTCCGAGTTAATTTTGATCAGCTGAAATATTAGGTTAAGCCAAAAACTAACATAAAGAATTCATGGGTCATGAAGCTGTCAAAGTTTCCCATATAAACAATACTTAAAATGTATAATTTTATTAAATTTTTTTCATAAGTCTTTAACTGTTAGGATAAGCGGTATGTATGTATGTATATATTCCTGAGATTATCTACAAAAATATTCAAAAATTCTCTAAAATTTGAATGAAGGCTCGAAATAAAAAAAATATATATATAATAAAATAAAAACAAAAACGTAGAAATATTTTTGCACGACACATGTACAGTTATGAAAATAAATTTGTTTTCCATAGCTCAGGGCTGCATGACTTCATTTAATCTTGCTTATCTACATGATACATAAACATACACACATCCACTGAGTTTCAAAAGTGCAGAAAAGCTAACTTAAATCACTTACCATGCAGCATTCATCGATACTTAAATAACACATTGCCAAGCATCCAAAACATATTTGCTTCCAAGATTTATTGCAGTTTTCCTATTTTCCTATTTTCCCGTTTTCGTGTTTTACCGTATTTATGTTCGTAAATATGCTCGTTTATGTTTATTATAAGGCTTTGCAATTTTTGATGAAACCAATGAAATCAATATTTACCAATAAAATATTCAATTGAAAATACCTCTTTAATCTATTTTCAGCATACAACAACGACAACAACTACGATCAAGTGTCATAGAGATGAAGGGATTGAATGGATACACACTTAATTGTATGTGCATGTGTCTGTGAACCAATCGACAGCCATTGAAAGCTGTTAAAAAGCAGATAACTTTTAACAGTAAATTTGCGTCGAAGGCAGCAGCACCAAAGCTATATACACACACACTCAATTTGTGGAGTATCGACTTGACAACAATATTAGCAAAGTGATTTCACTGTGTGAGTGCCAAATATAACTACATGTGATGCAAAATAAAATATTTTGCTTGTGCTTCAGTGTTGTTGAAAAATATGTGCTACATAAATATTTAAATGTCATAAAACATGCAACATCCCCATACATACAAACACTTAAACATATAAATTCTGTGCTGGGGTAACAAGTGGCGTTTGACTTAACTAGGAAGTGTGTGGGTGTATGTGAGGGTGGGCAAAATAAAGTGCTATTAACTAGTGGTTAAGTGGGAAGGGGCTTTGGATGCACACTACACACACTCCACACATGATACAATTACACACACGCGCGCAGCGCAAAGTGGCGGTTGAACACATGTGTAGCAATGCAAAAATGATTAATGAGCCATAGGCCTAATGCGCCGTAAATCAAAAGAAAGGGAGAAAACTTTAAACGCCGAAACGGCATTCGGCGCATCAGGCCAATAACCCACCGTAGCTGGGCGGGGGCGTATGAGTAACGCTTGATAAGCGTGCGCTTTAGATTAAGCTGTGTGGCAGGCGTTTTCATACATATGTCATGGCGAAGAGCTAGCCGTGGCAAAAGCGCGTTATCTGCACTTATAGAGTGAGGCGAGTACTCTGCTAGTGTTATTTGATAATTATAAAATTTGGTGGAAAATTATTTGTATATGCGGAGACTGTGATAAGCGACTGGTGCGCAGAGATTAATTCTAAATTATTGCTAATAAACTCTTAATGGCCAAAATTTGAAACAAAGTAGTGAAATAATGCAATTATTAGCTCTTAACCAAAAATTTATGTTAAAATTAAATTTTTTGCGGTGTTTTTATAACAAAAAAAATATTATTTCGTCAGAAACTATTTTCAATTTTTTAATTGTTTTTAATGTTTATGCGAAATGCGAATATGGTTTATTCGTGCAACTTTAGACAAATTTAATACTGTAATTTAAAATTTATATATCTATATAGAGCTTTTTTATCCTGAATATTTATAAAATAATAAAAATATATTATATTTATCTAACAGGAATCCAAGATTAAAAAAGATTTATTTTGTATATTATCTTTAATTTCCTTCAAATTAATTATTTTAATGTGAGAAAAGTTATATATATTATAAAAGTTATTTCCCAAAGATTAACCGTTATACCTAGGTACCCGTACAGTATTAAGTATAGGTTACCTTCGCAAGCGTTGGATTACCTCGTCTTTGTGCTCGCTCTCATAAAGCTGAAAAAAACGGCTTTTTTTGTAAAACTTTTCAAGACGAATGATATTAACTAAATGAATAAAAGTAAAGTACATTAAATAACTTAATCTACTTTTATAATTAACGATTCATTTTGAAAAATTTTGCATTCCCATTGTAAATCTCTTGGAGGACCTCTAAAAAAAGATGCCTGGCCAGATGTTTGCGTTTAAAAATATCTCAAATACAAAAACCAAACAAATTTATTATAAAAATAGAGTAATACAGGTGGCGATCGAACGACTTAATTTTCTTAAAAATCGAAATTATTATTAAAAATGTTTTTACCTCTATCATTACCTAGTAAATATAGTCTAAAAGGTCGTTTCACGTAGATCGGTGCAGTCTTTTCGGAGAAAAATTTCTCGCCGCTGAAGGGGCGTTACCCTTTGGGATCGGCTCACACTTAGTTAAAAATGTTTACAGATATGCTCATATTTTTGAAACTATTTACTTGATTCACATAAAATTTTCGAGAATATTCTCAACTTTTCGATATATGGTATATGCCAAAACAAAAATTAAATTTTTCAATTCAGAAGGCGATATAACCTTTTAAGAGCAAGGATAATACAGATTAATATTCATAGTGTTATCCTTTTCGCTTCACTTAGACTTCTTAACTTTTGCCTTAGTGAATCAATTAATAAAAATTATAAGATTTAACTAGCATTATTTTTAATTAATAAAGTAAATACTGTATGTTTAACATGTTTGGACCTATAATTGGTCATTGACGGAGCTCTTAGTCCCTCCCAGCAATTTTTTTTCCAAAGCCAGAAAGCATTTGTTCCATACCCCATTCTAATTAATTTTCCAGCCAATTTAACAATTTCGTTTACAAACACATGCACATACATCACGTTATACAGAGTTCAGCAGCTGCGTGCAATTAATTGAAAACAAAAACCTTTTCAAAAGCTCAAAAAGTGACACCTCTGGTGGGGGATTTATCGAAATTAATTTGTTCGATTTTCAATTTCGGTAGACAAAGAGAAATAAGTGAATGTCAATAAAACTTTATAAAAAATGAAAATAATAGCAAATAAAAGGTACTAAAACCTATAAAATTTGCAAAAATATAAAAAAAAATGTATAACACTAAACAACTTGGAATACAAATAAATTGCAATTTTTCCATTTGTCCACTTTGATGAAAAGCCACAAATTTTCGAAGCAAACTAATGGAAAAGTATTTGTGTTGCATGTTGCATGTGGCAATGCAATAAATGCCAAATAAACGAAATAATAGAAAATTGTGCAATAATTCGCCTAAACCTAAACACCACACATAAATATACAACGTGCAAGAGTGTCAAGCACACATGTATAACACATATACCATATAAGTTTATAAATGCATAAATGCCGTTGCAGGTAATCGAAAGCGTCAGTGTGTGAAAACAAATAGTGACCAGCAGCACCTGGTTGCAAACAATTTGCATTAGCATACACTGAATAGTGTTAAAACAACAATAGCAATAAAATAAAACAACAGCAACAGCAACAGCACGTGAATTGTGAAAAACCAACAGCGGTCAACAATTTAGAGTTGTGCAACTGATATCACAGTGATGCCAATTAGTCAGATTGCCGACTACTAAACTGCAACGACTGACTTACTGCCTCTGTGCAATCACTTAATACCGACGATATTCGCATTGCAGAGCTTAACTACATACAATAGCGGCATAAGACACAACAAGACTGGCTGAGTTGCAGAAAAAACTCTAAATTGAATACGGCCAGCGGTGAGTACAGAAAACCCAATACAAAAACGGATTTATATATGTATAGGTATACAGATAAATGTAGGATTATATAGTTTTAAGAAAAAATTTACAAGCAGAAGTTTTTGTTGGAAAAAAAAATAAATTCTTAACAGTTCTTTTTAATTTGAATTATTTTTTATGAAAGGTAGCATATACATAGTTTCTTAACTGACTTTTGGGAAATCTCAACAGTCGAAAGAATAGCGATTTCGTCAAAATAATTGGGTTAGGTCTATAAATCGATTATTTAAACATACTTATTTAGGTTAGGATACTCAATTTCGAATAAAGTACCTTTGTCATCATTTCCGAATAACTAACACAATAATACCCCAATCTACATGAAAGATGTTGATTTCCAAGTTTCCAGTAGAAAGAAAAAGGCATTGACAGTATTCATATTTCCTCTCTTAAAGCTAAATCTCTGCTTTGAACAAATTTTCATGTTCAAGTGACCTACTGCCGCTTAGTAGTATTTTAACAGAGCTGTCGAATATTCCACCTATATTTTTGAGTCTTTCTGCTCTCGACACCACTTCTACACAAAATCTGCTCTATTTATTTTCACTTAAAATATCACCAACTGATTTCCTTATTTATCAATTACATTATTTACTTGAAACTCCTTAAGTACGAGCAACACTCCTGCCTTTCAAAACACACCTGAAAATACGCTGAATTTATCAACAGCGGCATTTGAATTGAAAATCGAGCGTCAACGTTGCAATCGAAACTTTTTTCCTTTTTTGCAAAGAGCTCCAATATTATTGCTTTGTAGCAAGTTTATTGCTTTAACATTTTTGCTTATCATTCTTTTCTTGCATTTGTCATACAATCTGGAAAGGCGAGCGATTTTCACAATAACAATTTTTTAATAAAAACTTTTCAAATTGCATATGTATTATTTGCAAGAAATAAATTCGATACTCGAAGTTGTTTGCATTTATAGATATTTACATACATACATACTTGTATTTATGCATAAAATCTGACCCAGCATGCAAACAAATATAACCCTCGAACTGTATTGATTGACTTGAAGTGGCAACACTTCAGACAAGACTTTATTTGCTTGAAGTTCACTGAAGTGCTCTTTGAGAATTTCAATAGTTTTCGCCGGAAATACACTTAAATATATTTTTTTCTTACGCTTAGTAAATAATATTGGTACTTAGTGCGGCTGAGGAAGACTGAAAAGCTTTATTGATACATGACTTGAAATTAGGCTGATGTCGGTGCAAGCATATAAATAGCGCTCAAAAATAGCTTATAACACTATTTAGTTGCTGAGCGTACTTCAAGTTAAAAAATATCAAGGGCGAAATTAAAAGCTATTAACGAGGTCATGAAATTCTAGAAAATTATTGGAGAATATATTAGGTACTTCATTTTAGGAACAAACATTTAATGAATAGGCAAGGAACCTGTGTGAGTATACGAAAAAGTTAAAGCATTTTATATCCAAATCAAATTTGACTCCGGCTGGTCCATTGGAATTGACATTATTTTTCTTTTTTTGTGTGAAGTTTATCTCCATTAGTCTATTAATGTGTAATTGTCAGCTTTTTGCTAACGACGGGAAGATTTGACTTGGCGAAATATCAAGTACATTTCAACAAAAACCATTCGTGCTGAAATATATGTTTGAAAAATGAAAAAGTTACTATCCTTTTACAATCAAAACTCCCAATCACTATCTGACTTCTAACGTCCAAAAATGTCACTTTAATTTTTTCAAACTACACATTTTCTGCACTACATATACTTGCACTATATATCCTTTTCAGAATTGGTTAAAGCATTTAAGCATAGTTATCTATGTAATCGCATTATAACGGCATCCCCGACAAGCCGAAGCGCAAAAAGCGACACACACGCCATCACAAAAGTAGCGATTAGCATTCAAACGATTGTGTTTCTATTGTCAGTGAACGAAATTCAACAAACGACGTTTTGAATCGCACCAACAAATGCATAATTCCACGCGCGGAACACAGTCGTATGCAAGGCACACACTCATGCACGGCGCTTTCGTCGCTTTTCTCACTTTGTTGGCTGGCGCTTAAGTCGGAATTAGCATTTAAAGTGGTTAGCGGCTTTTTGCCTGCTTATTCCCTTGCTTGCATTTTCGTTTGGCCATCGCACTCGCGCCTCTTTTGTGTTCCGGTGGCTCCGTGGCTGAAGTGGCAGCCGAAATTAGTTGCGCTTCGGTTCGAACATTTGTTTTTTTTTTTGCCGCACAAAATTCATTTTTACTACTCTCAATGGCTGCGCGGCAAAGTTTGAGTGTAGCCATTATTGGAATTTAAGTGTTGCCAGGAATTGCTATTATGTAAGTGGCGCGTTTTCAGGGATTTGCTGGAGTTTGTTGTTCTGCAAAAATTAGTGCGAGATTTTACTCCACTTCTACATAAATGAAGCTAGTTCTCAGATCATTTATTTTATAGAATACTTGTAGTTAGTTTTTAATTGCTTGCAGTGCAGTGACTTGGCAACAATTTGCTTTTAAATGTACCAATGCTTTGTGAAAATTATCTCGTTGTAATATTTTTGAATTTTCGTTCAGCCATGGCTCGGATTAAGGCAGTAAAGCAATAATTATATTATTTTGTCAGAAAAAATCAGAAAAAATATAACATACTCTACACTTTTCTCACAAAATAAAATTTTATAGTCTTCGTAATAAAACAGTAAATTTTCTGTTAGAAGTTACTCTCATCACATGAATGTTTAGCTCCGTGGTCTATTACTCGATTGGTCGTAGTGTATATAACTCTTATTTCTCGAAAAATGATGAAAGAGCTTAAGTCGATTTAGCATAAGGTAGAAATTTTCAATTGCAGTAAAGTTTAAAGTTTTATTTTCAACATCGGATATTCTTTAAATAAAAGACACAACTGCAAGTCACGTTTGAATCTCGAATGGTCTGAAAAACTCATATTATACCCATTAACTCAAAGCTGTTTTCGCATGTTGTATTAAAAATGAAAAAAAAAAACGTTGCCTATTTTTGAGCGCGGAGGTAAAATTTGCATGATGTCCATCAAAAAACCATATAAGGGCATTTTTGGAAATTTTGAAAAATTTTTCTCTGTAATTTTTTCATATTTGGATAATGTTGAATATACCTTTCTAAATACTTAAACCTTAAATCGACATTTTAAATGGCTTTTGAGTTACTGCCTACTAATATATAGGCGCTCAGTTCTGTCAGCTCGCTCAGTTTATTTTTCTCAAAACCAATTCCTTCTTTGTTGTGGCGCATATTCGGATATAAATAATCCGATCATTACCCAGTTTTCTGTACATACTCGTACATTAGACAGGGTTGATTTACAGGAAGCTGAAAAATAAAATAAAAAATGGTGTTTGCGGGAAATGTTCTATGAATCAATATGAAAACTTTGCCTAAGAGACAACTGGTCTAAAACCGGTTTCAGCCAGCGATTTTTAAGAGATATCTGAATGAAGTTTAATACGATGAATTTTGATATTCTATTGATCATTTGTCGAAATCGGTGCATTGGAGAACTATATCACATATCGCCCATATAACCGATTATTCAGATTTGAATAATGAATGAAACGGTATTTTTTCCGACAACTTTTGGGCTTTCGAAAATTGCCAAATTTTTGGATTGTCATATTAACCATTGTATTGAATGTAAAAATGTGAACTCAAGAGCCCATATATTAAATTGTCTGATAATTATACAATAATTTTATTTTTGACATAATACTAGTTAACTGTAACTAGAGTAATGATTTTCAAAACTTCATATTCTGATTTATTTCATTTCAGTTCAGCTATTTGACACAGACTATTGTCTACATCGATTTCGGCTTTGAATATGAAATGTATGTGTACACATTATACACATACACATAGCATAAATGTATATGCACAGTCACAATTAGCACTGGAATGCAAACACGTACGAGCCTATTAAAAAAATTGCCTTTCTGCATTAAAAACTTTATGCCCGCAGCAATTTTTGTTTATGCCACGATTGCCCTATTTTTAAAAATATCGCGCATCGATGCCAGACATATATAAATGCATAAACATACAACATACATATATACATATGCTTATGTGTATGGAAGTGAATTTTTTCGCGCCAAACTATTCATTTGGAAAAGCATTTTCATATGTTTTGGGCTAAGAACTAATTAGTTTATTCAGTTGCAGCTTAGTAACGGCATATAATGTGGAGTAAAAGAAAGAACAAGAGAAAAGCTGACAAGTTGTAAAGTTTTGGATGCACATATTTACATATCTACGCTTTTTCCTGAGACAGTTGAACTTTTACTCCAATTTCGCAGTTGCTCTTCGTTTCGCCTACGCAATGCTCGGCTGCCAAGTCGGCGCGGCTTCTTCCACCTCAACAGACGAAATTATTTTCGAAAAAAGTTTTTGCCACTACTTTCAATCTCTTAGCACGTTTTGACTGCATTGACTTACACAAATACATATGTATACATATATGTGCTTTCACTCCGCATACTTTTGGCAGCCACTGTGCGGCCACCACCCGCCTCCCGCCAGTCTGCAATCGGGGAGGCAGCGTATGACAAATATGAATCGCAAATCTGCATTTTGGCGCTTAGCCAGTAATTCTGAATTCACTCAGAATTGTCATTATTCATTAATTGCGCTCGCATCTAGCGAGCACGTAAATATTTACTTGCACGTGAGTGTGCGAATGCGCGGTAAGGACAATATTCCAAATGCTTGTTACAGACACATATATTCTTTCGTAGAAGCCGAATGCACTTCAAACAGATTTTATTATGTCATTTTCTTTATTTTTTTTTTCAGTGTAAAGTTGCAATGATTAGGAGAGGAAATGGATGTAAATTATGTCTACGAAAATGAGCTTTTAGGTTAATGTTGGCGATTTGGCGCAAATTTGTGTAATCACTAATCCTTCTTATTATTATTGGCAGGACAGTTTTCCAAGCTTGGATTTAACATTCTTAATAAGAAAAAAAAAATTAAGAATTAGGAATTATATTTTTTATATCCAAGAAAAGATTGTGAAACAAGCTTATTTCGGAAAAGTATATATTGAAAAATTAATCATGGAAAAAAATATTTAACATTCGTAATGCTTAATATATTCGTAAATCATTTCATTAAAAACTAAGTTGAATAAAGAGTAAAATTAAAAAAAAAATTAATATATTTTGTGATCCAAGTGATCACCGATAGCGTTAAAAAGAGTCCTTCACTGCTGCAGTGATTTCGGATTTCTCCATTAATGAAACATATAAAAAATTCTCTGGTAAAAAACATTGTTTGATAACCTACGTTATTTTTAAAGGAGGTATAACTTATCGAAATATGAAAAAATCCGTTTTATGTTTTTTTCTTAATTTTCACACTAAGAGTACTTGTTAATTGTTTTAATATTGCTCTACTGTGGAACCTAAGCTTATTTTAGCTGTAATATTAATACTATAGCTCTTAAGGCAAATAGTGATTTTGAGTTTTGTTAAGCGATGGTCTAAAACACATCCGAAAATGTTTAAAATCCCTCTTACAACTTTGGTTAGGCATATATTAGTATACGACTCCGTGGTATAGAACCCTAAATACCGAATCCGAAAAGTCAGAGTCCTTTCAAAAGCAATTTTGTCGTAGGTTATTTTCGATGCGATTTTAGGGGGTTTCTTCCTTCATATATAGTCATTTAAGGGGTCAGTAGGGAAATCTTTTTTCCAAATATTTTTTTTTGCATTTTCTGTTCCCTTATACCCTTAGAATTATTGTAGAAACCCACTTTACCATTGTTAAGGCCCAAAAATAATAATACCGCACGACGTTCGGAGCGCTCGTTTATGTCCATCTTTATATGCTTTTTCAGTACTTCAAACGCGTTTTTCTCCGTTTTTCTCAAAACACACTGTTTTAAACTGGCGGACATGATTCCGGTCGAACTACTCAGCCGATTTGCTTAGCTTTATTAATGTTCACAAAACGTCTGGCTTTCGTAATCTATAATTTTTTGTAAAAAACATGGGCAAAAATTAAAAAAAAAAAAAAGTTAAATACTTTTTTATTTATCAACATTTTCCATGATTCTAGTATGGACGATAACCATTCACGTACTTTTTAAGAAAAAATTGGGTTTTTGTGTTTAAGATGATCCAAACATGAGAAATCGTGTCCGCCAGTGAAAAAACGCATCTCATTCACCCAGCCATTTGTCCGACAGATGTCATCAAAAAATTCCGAAAAATTATGTTTATACACTCAACGATATACTTCATGATATGTGAAAAAAGTTCAATTGTAGAATAAAAATTTCTATGAAAAGAAAAATGTCAAAAAACAGGCCAAATTACCCTACTCACCCCTTAAAACTTTAAAAGCTTAACTGCCTAGTAGTAGGAAAGACTTGGACTAATATTAAAAAAAGAAGTTTGGCACCTCCGTGTTGAACTAGTGGCAACTTTGGGAATTTGACAGAAATATAAAGATTGACCACTTCGAATTCCGGGGTAAGCTTTTCGAAATTTGTGGATTTTTCGCAGTTAACAGTGAATGGCTCGTATTTGGGTGGGAAATCGACAAATTGAGCTAATTCTAACATGCTAAATAAAAATATAATATTTGTTTAACAACACTACTGCTATAAAATCTATAAATTTTTTAGACTTCAATCTTGCTGCACTTTACGTTCACAGCTCATATTATGACAGTATCTGAAACCATTTTGCTTCAAAAGTAGAAATAGATGAAACGATTTTGATTTTGGTTTGGCTAATGAACTCACTTCAGATGACCGTTTTTCCTTAGATGTTGCTTTAAGTTATCAGTTTTTGTTTTCAGGCTGAATTATAAGCAAAACTTTCGGTTTTAGGTCGGACTTTGCAACATTTTTGGTTGAGCATGACTCATTTGACATAGGCTTTAAGCAATACTTCCTACCTAAAATCCCTAAGCCAATGCGTCACAGTAACCTTGATGAGCATGGTAAAGTTCAACGGCCGCTAAGAGATCCCCAAATGCGGAATATGCTGAACAACAGCACATAAATTTGCTGCCGAATGCTCAAAAAGCCGGTAAGCACTAAACAAAAACGAAATATTATGACAAGACTTGAAAGCAAAAATGAATGCAAAATTATTTAGTTGAAAACAACACAACTTATGAGACTACGCACATAATTTCGTGTCGCCGGCCAACAGGCAACAGCCACCGGCCACCAGCCGCCAGCATGACACACCTTCATGTGTTGTGATGTCACCGACAAAAACAAAAGCGCATGCAACGCACAGCAAGTGGCAGACAGACAATAAACGTGTCAGCGGCACACTGCAGCCCACCGCATTAGCGAAGCCAAAGCCAAAGCAAAGTGAAATTAAACGAAAAAGAGATGCATGCAAATTAAAAAGTAAAAGAAAATATTAAAAAGCATTTCGTTGAACTCATTTAAACGGCAACATGTTGCACATGATTGCGTTGCAGCACAGCGACGTCTCCGAATATGATTACAAACAGCTGTATGCGCTTATACGAGTATATAAATATGCTTGTGGGTGTGTGTGTGCGCTTGTGTGCGCCAGTGGAGCGCGGCGTCGACGCCAGTCAAGTGCAGCAACGCAGACTGAAAGAATTAAGCAGACAGACGATAGACTGTTGAGGGAGCATACGCACAAACACACCTACCGGCACTCGTGTATTTAAACCGAGGGGAGCGCGCACGTGAATCACATGTATGCGGACGATGACGAAGGCAAGTGCAGAGACAGACAGCTCTCTCAAAGACACACTTGAAGAAATGATACTTGCAGTTATGACTATGCGGGCGGTTGTTGCTGTTGTTGTTAGCATTATTGCTATCGCATTGGATGTACAACTTGCTGCTGCTACTGCTGCTATGTTTATGATTCTCTTTTTGTTTTTGTTGCTGATGTTGATGATGCGCCTGGTGATTACTGCACTGATGGAGGCGCTGATGAACGACGACAGAGATGGACGTGTTTTGCTGTTCACATTAGGGGCGAAAATTGTTTTAGTGCAAAAGCCAAAAGCACCAACAACAACGACTGAAATATTACTTAGTGTCTCTCGTATTTAATTCTGCCATATAGCCCTGTCTTCTGCCTGTTGTTATGTTGTTGATGACTGCATGCAACACTGCGTTGCGCTGCGCGTTGGTAAAGTAGCACACGCGCAATCAGTGGTGACGCCGCTGCCACCACCCAAAATTTTCAATTTTTCTAGTGGCACACACCAACAAATATATAACATATGTGCATGTGTCCAATAATGTGTATAAGTTATGATGAGGCATGGAGGGAGGCTTGGCGTGCAGCGATCGCCGCAGTAGTAAAGTATTAAAAATGGCATCGTTGATAGCGCAAATAAAGTGGAAAATGTGAGTCAAGCTATTTCGGGAACACGCTGGCAGTTGCAGCTTGATTCTCGCTACGCTGTGGCAAATACTGCATTGCAACACAGATAACGAACAACCTAACAACACATCCGTTTGTTTACACTACAGTTGCTTTAGTAATTAGACAGCAGAAATTGGCCTTCGAGATCAAATTTCAAAGGTTAGGGCACATGGGTTGCCCGGAGTGTTCTACAACGCTTTAAAAAAATGATATTTTTTTTATTCTGAACTAGTAAACCTTATGCTTCTGCATTCTTTCTAATATTTACCCAACATATATATTAACCAAGCCAAATTCGAATTTTAGGCCTAAATGTTTTGCTCAATATCACACAAACTTCGCGGGAGTCTTTGAAATGTTGCAAAAAATGTAGTTTCCAACAAGCAAGGAATACTTAAGTTCACTTCTTGCAACTTGCCAGGATGAAAGCCATCAGATAAGCATAAGGTTTGTAAGTTACATGGAGTCTAGGGCAAATTTCCACCTTATTTTATCTGTACTAGGCACAAAGATACATAGTTATGAGTAAACCATGCTCTCTCATTTTCATTGAGATAACATACATATTGGCCGATATATGAAATATAAGTCAGCAGGATTCCGTATCTTGGAACTTGAATCTCTTACTCTGATTTGGACAATTTTTGGTCATAAGGTAGCAGACTTTGGAGACAGTATTTGCGTAGGCCCTGATATGCTACTCTCATTGTTTACTTTTTACCTGGGCTCCTATAAAGTTCTCTTATGTCTTCCCAGGTGAAAAGCTTAATGTTTCTGGAGTGAGTATTTAATAATTTGTCGCATTTGGGGAGTGGGCGGGGTTATCGCCCGTTTTCTTTCTTTTTACAGTGCCCGCAATGTTGCTTAAAGGACATGTTCTGCGGGAATTTGGCTATTATATCTTAAGTGGAGGAAATATGCACTTTAAACCTCGCTACCACGACATTTTTTTTTATAATATAATTTTTAGGTGATTCAAAAAGACTTTAGGCGAACAAAAGGTATTATACTCTGTAGCAATATAATTTTTTTACTGAAGCATCGTTTACCGTCGTTTCTTCTTTTTGCAAGGTGGCCACTTGATCTTTGCAACGGAGTGGAGGTCTTCCTTTTCATCTGTTTCCACCGGCGGGTACGGCGTCGAATGCTTTCAGAGTTGGAGTACCATATATCTGGGTGGAACAGTGACTTATAGAGTTTAGTTTTTGTTCGTCGAGAGAGGAATTTACTTCTCAATTGCCTACTCAGTAGACGAAATTATCTACCACTTCAAAGTTATTGCTGTCAACAGTGTCTGAGAGCCAAGAAGCGAGTGCGGCGACAGTTTGTTTGATGACAAGAGATATTTTGTCTTACCCTCATCACGTCCTAAATAGTTAGAGGCGTTTTCAGAGCTTCGCTGATTTCAGATTGGAATAAAGAATGTTATTGTAACGAAAAGTTCTGCAGATAACACATACCTTTCAGTATATCTGCATCAATTTAGGTTTATAGTTTTGTCTGTTTGAAACAAGTAAAGCTGTTTGCTGTTAGCTTGCTGCACCCATATTTTAAAAATGTTTTTGAAAAATTTAAACGAACAGCAAACCTACTCTCATAGTGATTTTGAGTTTTATTATTATTATTCCCTGACTTTTACTGCTTATTAGCAGCTGTTTATTTCCTTCAAACATTCTCAATAAATTTTCAGTTTGTGGCCTTTGTAATAATAATGTTTCAATCTATTTTCTGTTATTAGAAGGTTAAATTAATAACACTTTACTACTAATCGCCCTCTCCTTTCCTTCTGCTAATTTGAACTACAAGCCATTAAAAAAATCTTAAAATCGTCTCATATGTTGTTTAACTTGTAAATTCAATAAAAAATCGTTTCCTCCTACCTTTTTTAGACCTGCCACATGCCGTTTTATTTGGTGTGGCGCTTCAAGTGGCGCCCAATACGGCAATGCAGCAAATTTTTTGTCACAGAAAGACGATGTTTTCATATTGTTGTTGTTGGTGTTATTATAGCTTGTAGCATTCATTGCCTTTTCAAGCGCGTCAGCCGCAACGCCCCAACAACACAACGGTGCAGCACAAAAACCACTGGCGCTTGCCATTTATGAGCATATGAGAGCGCCACTTCCATACATATTAATACATACAAACATACGTACACCTACAGGCAGTTATGTACACGGAGGCGTTGCCATACTTTCCAACGAATTCCATTTGCTTTTTATTTGGCTTAAGTCTTTGGAAGAATGTGCAATTTGTAGTAAAGTGCACACTTGCCACAGCTATGTATGTGTGTGTGCATATGTGAGATATGCTTTTGTTGCTCGCCACATAACTGCACGTCATAATGCGGCATAAACACAAGAACACTGTGACATATTTTGACTACTGCCCACTTTTTCTTGCTTTCCGTGGAACATTTTTGTTGATTTAATGCTTTTGGAGTGACATTTTCGAAATAAAACGGCATGCAAAGCAAAAAAATATGGCAATGCAATTAAAAGGCATCTGTAAAGAAAGTAACAGACGTTTAAAATATTTTCGTAAGCGCAATGAATACCGTTTATCTCTTCAAGCTCATAAATTTTCATTTTAATTAGCTCAACCGATCACATTTGTCACGCTTTGTTAAAACTTGCTGAGTTAATTAACGAGATCGCCCACTTCAATTTACATGCGTCTTGAAGATTTTTATTAATGTGAGAAACTTCCGTTGATACTTTCTTTCTTTCCCATTTAAATTAATGCTTAGCTATTACCACACATACATTTATTTTTAGTATTTTGCCTTTTTCTTTTTTCATTTATATCAGACCAGAAATTGTTTTTCTTACTCACTCTAATCTAATCTTGCTACCTATAAGGTAAGCTTCAAGATTAAGCTTCATGTCGTTGTTTTAATTTTATTCATTCACCTTAAGACAGTCAACGAAATTTCACGAAAGTTAATATATGTTGGAACATTTATCATCTGTAACCTCAACCTTTACCTAATCCAGGGCATAAACTAGTGTAGTAGAACAGTTTTACTCCTTTTTAATGTTGAATCGTGAATGTATTTGCTCTGAAATTATAGAACTTAAAACACGACCACTAGCCCTTCAAAATATGGGATTTAAGGTGGTTTAAATCATTTACATGAAAAGTCGTTGGTAGTCGAAAAAGTCGTTTCGTTTTTCTAATCAAACCTTATCTTATGTTTTTACATTTACAATGATTTTTAATGAACTAAATATGTTCCATTTTGGTCGACCACTTTTGGCCATTGCGCTGCTAGAGACATTATTCCATCAGTGTAACACCTTTCTGGTTTCTCGGCGAAAAACTGCGACAAGTTATTTTCACAGGCTTCTCAGATGTTAAATCGGTCCATTAAAATTTTCACAGCCAAGTCATGTGATACTCAAACAGTTTTTCTTGTAGCCAGCCATGAATGTTAAGTTCCTTAGTGATGTCAGGGCTGCTTATGTGTTGGTCCAGGTCAATCTTTTCCATAATTTTATCGACTTTTTCAACTATAGGTCGACGAGAGCGAGGTGCATCTTTCACATCGAAATTTTCAGAATGGAAGCCAGTGTAATAATTGTTGTGCTGCCTGCACGAACTGATATTACATCGTCTCTGTAAACTTCAGGAATTTCGTTGGTGGTTTGCGTGGCATTCCTCTTTTTTTTATACAAAATTTTCAAAATATAGCAAATTATTTTTTATTTTCACTAATTTTTGAACAGCTGTAATTTTTTTTTTCAACTTGCCTGAATTTAAGTTTTTTTTTGGTTAAATGTAGCTTAAAATCTAACCTTTCCAACACTTTATGGTATGACACAATGTGATCGGTAGTACTAAAAATATATGACTGCAATGACGACTATTGACAAAATACGCAAAGACTTTTTCGACTACCCAATATTATAGTCTATTTTTTTTTTCTCGTTGTTTAATAAACTCGAACTTAATATTCTGTATAAAAAATAACTATTGTCCAAAGCGCTCCGAGTTTAATTTGCCATTTATATTATTTAAACGCCGAATATTGTAAGGAAAAGTGAGTACACTTCATTGCCTGGTCAAACTTTATTGGAATATAGTACAGGATTTTTATAAGCACTCTCGTTAGAATATGCAACTGATATTAAGAAAAATTCTCTCTTAACGCACCAGTTTCCTTCCTTAATAATGATGGTATTTTCAAAAGAAATTCTTGCCTAAACAAGCTTGAAACAGGCTGACTCTCCTTCATATCAAGGGTAGCTCGAACACGAGTGCCAGTATTCTCAGAAAAAATATTTTGTTGAGTTCATGGAAAATTATTTGATAATGCCAGGAATTGGAGAGGGGATAATAAGTTTTCAGTCCGTCAAGTACTTATGCTGAAAAGAGTCAAGGGTTATGTGAAAGATGAACCGATTTGCGCTATGGTAGTTAAAGGTGATGATGTCTGCACAAAAAAAAATAATAATCGTCACATGCGGTAAAAAATCTCACTCAGTCAGATTGATTTTCTAGTGGTTTTATTCAGTAATACATTACACAAAATTAAACAGAGAAATGTCAAGGAGAAACGAAAGTAGACTTGTACTCATTTTATTTTATTTCAAAAGTTTTTTTCACCAAGTTTTGTAATGTATTCTAAAAGCTTCTCAATGGTACTTAAATATTCTAACAATCGAAATAAATGCTGACAAAACAGAACTGCGTTCAAAATAGGATCTTGATCTAAACGTACCAACGATTAATACAATTTTCCATACGTTTGTGGCCGAGGCTTATAGGCTGGGATGGCTATCAATATTTTCAGTTAATTTGGGTTTTTTGGTTTCGGTAGATTTTTAGATCACTATTTGTAAGATTTATGGACAGCTTCGACGTCAAATTCATAAATATCTTCAGCAGTAACGATGCGTTTGTAAAGGTACGCTCCTCAGCTTCGTTGCCAATTGTTTATGCACGGGCTCTACTCGATTTAAATCATTTGATACGAAACTAGGATTGACAAAGACACTTCTGCAACATTCAACGCTTTAGTAGGAAACCCCCTTTTCAGGGTTTCGCTTGTTAAAAATAGCCAGGCAAACACTCTATGTGTATATATGGAGATCACACTTCCCCAAAAATTGGAAACGATAAATTGTATCGATCATGTTTGCCCGTGCAATTCGCGGAAATAAGAGTAGCTATTTATTGGGTAAATTAATTTAGAAATAAATAAAAATTCTGAAATAAATTTTGAATTGAACATTGCCGATATGTATTTATCTCTACGCTTTTAGGAATAAAACAATTTTTTAGCTTGTAATTATATCAAGTGATGTTCGAATTACGAAATTTCCATAAAAAAATATTAAACACACATGTGACCTGATTACAAAAATTTTTGAAAACTGTAAAAGTTGCACCACACTTAATACTCCCATAAATAGATAAAATATTTAATAATTGTCATGTGTTCAATGCAACACTGCCGCCAAGGAGTGTCTAGCAGAGGCATTAAAATTTTAACTGAAAACGTGAAGAAATTAATTCCGAAATTCGTGTAATTAAAATCACACGGAAAGTTATTTTGCATACAATTTCAATTAAATACTCATGCGTAAGCGGACAGAGAGAAGACAAGCATTTCACGCTGTAATATTTCAGCGATTGCGCACGCATGCGCAAAACTCGTCACATGTGCAGAGTGCCGGTATGGAGGGTGGGGTGGCGCGCAAACTCGCATATCAGCCATGTAGTAGGTATATGAGCGCTTACAAATATTATGAATGAGCTTTTGTCGGAGATACGCACTTTGCTGCGCCATCGCATGCGTGCCACAAATGTATTGGCCTCTGTAGCTGCACCATTTGCACGTTTTGCATGCTAAATGCACAGACGCGCGCGTTCGCTCAACTAATTACAGCAAATGAACGCCAATCAGCCGCGCCGTACGCAAAAGCACAAGCGTGCGGACGCGTACACCAAACGGTCGGCCGGCCGTGCGACCATCAGCGGCAAGTGGCTGGCTTGCAACAAACTTGTACGGTCACACGGACAGACAGTGGCTGAACACAGAATTTATAGCTCGCAATGTAAAACAGGCAGCTTGAATGCCCGAATGCTTCATGACGCTGCGTTGTTGTTGCTTTTGTTTTTGTTTTTTGCTTTTACTGGCTTTATTGCTGGCTGTCTGCTTGGCTTTGTTGTCTTCTCAGCACATTTTGTGGTTTTTGAAAAAAATTATTGAATTCGCGCACCCATGCCTCATGCATGCGTTGTTGCGTTGCACATGCAGCTGCTTAAGTACAATGATTTATGTTGCTGGCGGGCAATGAGCCGCAGTCTTGCTTGCCGAATGCCTGAACGATTGGCTGTCTCTGCTGTTTTGACTGTTTCGACTGTTTGTCATCACTATATGGGTAGGTAGGTGCGTGTCTCAGTTTTTTCTGTCCGCTACCATTCACGTTGGTTCGAGGCTACTTTGCGAAAGCGTACTAATTCGCCTTTCAAGCCTCGGTGTTTGGAAAACTTTCCACGTAGTAATTAGTTAATATTGTTATTCGTTATCATTATAAAAAAAAATATTGAAAATTTTATTTGCAACTCTACGTTATATTGTATTTAATAAACTATTTTAAGCTTTTTATTTTCTTAATTTTTTTTTTATACATTTTTTTGTTTTACGTAAACAGTCTGAGTATCTAAACTGTAGAGGATGAATACATAATTTTCCACCTAAGAAAAATATTTTGGTGTAACTCAGACTAAAGAAGGGAGTTGCAGTTTGGTTAAAGCAAACAATTTTATTGGCCAGAGAGATATTCATGGCCAAAACCTGGCTGCAAAATACATTTTTATACGCTTTCTGGGTAAAGACACCGGTCTCAGAGTACGCTCATCAAGCAAAGAATACGTCATTGAGTCACGTACTCGTAAAGTACGTCAAGTAAACACTGTAACAAAGTCAGTTTGTATAGGAGGAGGAGTCGCTAGAGCGTTATCTCAATACGAGTAAAGTGTCTGCCTATTTATCGCAGAAAATTTTCATAAATAATTTTGAGCGCTGAAATAATGGTTACGGAAACTAGTAGGGAATAGAGAGATAACGCCAAGAAGTAAATCTGGCGATTCCAGTGATTAAAAGATCATCTAATAATTTTTGGATTTTCTGTGGCACTAAGACTTAATATCGAGGGCATTTGAAGTTTTAAATAATAATAAGGAACAGGAACTTGTAGGAACAAATTGGAACGGTTGTTTTAAGGATGTCGTCGTACATGAATGATCCATTCACTGTAGAAACTCGGTAATTGTGTTCAATTAACTAAATACATCCGATACATTAACTATTCCACCTTATGACCAAAAATTGTTCATTTCGAGTAAAAACTGTGCTATGATTGTGAGAGATATATAATTGAAATTCGGAAAGAATCCTTTCCTGACAATGGTATGTCTGTGTGTCAAAAATGGTTTGAATGAGACCAATACTTCTCCTAGCCCCATACACCTAATATACAGATTTTCGAACTGCCGGGTGACTTTTACCGCATATCGGCCAATATGTGGGCTATCTCAATGAAAATAAGAGAACGTGCTTTGGTCGTAACAGCGTATCTTTTTGCATAAAATAGCCCTTATATAACTAATCATAGAATTTTCGAAGATCGGGTTGACTTTACTCCATATGATTGGAGATGGTTTGTGAGGTACTTTAATGAAACCCAGGAAACATTTTAATGTATATGTTATTGGCTAAAATAGATAAAATTGCTTAAGGATGATCTAGAATAATTTTCACTTCGATTCTAATCTATTCACGACTTCGTTCAACAATGAAGTTGAAGCCTGTCGCCACATTTTCCAATATTGCTAACAGCTGAAGGATGACTGTCTGTGATTGCTGATTCACCGACGGCAAAATACAGATTTAAAGATGTTTAAGATATGTTCTTACTTGTTTAAGACAGGTTCAAGAAACCAAGCTATATAACTTGAAATGTATTATGTTGCTTAAATAATGCAGTTGTCGAAAAATTAAAAAAAGACAAATTTGTTTTTCCCTTTTTGCACCACCTAGTATCTACATAAATGCTTCCTATATGTTTATACTTGTATATTATTGAAACTGACATTTCAAGTTCCGACCGAATGACTTCATATGCTGTGACGACGAGTGTTGCAACTACAACAACACCGACTTGCTACGCTGTCGGCACATTTTCAAGTGTTGATGCAACCAACATCCGTAAGATTCGTATAGATTGTGTAAATTACTTCATTTGCTTTATGCGCATTTGTTATTGTTGTTTTGCTGCATTTGTTTTATGGCGCAATCGCGCTGAAATTTCGGAAGGTCAAGAGTGATTATGCAATAATTTGATCAATTCCATTTCAGTACACTGAGCACAGCAATGGAAGAATTGTTGCATTCAGATTTCTAAGGATTTGCTGTTTGCAAAATCCACGTAATCCACACTATGCAATTGAAGTTTACAACTTTTCGCGCCAATTATGAAAATCGAAATGAGTAAACACAAAAGTGGTTTGATCTGACGCATGTGCTCGTACAAGTAAACACGTAGATATATATACGTAGGTATACATGTATATGTATCTGCGGTATATCCCGCTTATTATTCACGTCGAAATACTTTTAATTGAATGCTAATCGCTGGCGTCGTTTCACTTTCAAATTTTTTGCATGAATCATTTTCCATTAACCTCAAATCTTCGCGAATCTGTGCCAGCATTTTAATTTATTAGCATTTTTATAAACATTGCTCATTCGCAGAGATAAGAATTCTTATAAATAGTATTTTTAAAGGCCACACACATTTATATATATACATCAGTGCATTCGTATACATAAGTGCCTCCGTGTATGCCATATAAACTAATTTATTCCAAAGCGTTGCTCTAGCTATAATTGTTGTTGTAGTTGCAGCTATGGCTCGCTCACTGAATCACTTGATTGCAAATGCGAATATTACAAATAATTTCTTAGAATAAGATTTTCATAATAATCTGCTGAATATTCAAACTACATCATTACCTTATTTTGATGCAACAAAATACGCATGCAAATTTATCAGCGCTCTAATTGCTGATGGCTGATGGTTTCATTAAAATTTTCATTGGAAAATGGTGCTGTAATTCAAAGTTGGCTAAAAGTGAATAATATCAGACATCATACTTAATATTTATAACATTTATTTAATGTTGTGTTTCGAGGAAACTACAACAGCCGACAGAAGTGGTCTTTCACAGCATTGATATTAGCAGGGCACTCGCACATGACAACTTTTATTGGAAAATCCATTGATTGGGTATTTTAGAACGTTTTTCAAAGTACTCTACATATGTGTACTATTGTACATAATAGGAATTCAAGTTCTATAAGTCACGTACTCGCAATTTGTTGTTCTGCGAACAAATTCATAAATCGATCACCAAAGATTTTGATATAATTAAAGTGGGAAGTCCTGGGGTTACAACAATATGTTTGGATTTAGTAACAGCAGCATACATTCAAGCATACAGTGTCGATTCTGCTGACTGCATGATTGTTGAGTTACAGTATCTAGAATAGATATGGATTGCAGTTGAGTAATTGGTCCTGGAAAAGTTAGAAGAAAACATCGTCATTGATAAATTTCAAGTTAACGAATCTAATGGGACCTGGTAAGCTTTTTGCTTGGTCGGGTTTAAACTAGCTGAAACCCAGCATTAGTTAGAGTGTTTGTCAAGTTTTTTTAAAGATCTCAGAAAATCTTTTCTATGCGTTCCGAAGATTTTTCGTTTAACTCATCAAAATTATTTCTATGATAGCGATGATGTGGTTTTATAAAGCAATTGTTTTTGGTCCTTTATCTTCAGCAACTATACGTTGATACTTCCGTTGTTGATTGACACAGAAAATCACATAACGCTACTAGAGCACATCAAACGATGAACCTCCCACCAGGGCTGAAGAGGTGGACCATGAACTGTGTGAGCGGTCGGCAATAATCCGTACAGTTTCGATGACAAAATCTTAAATTATCCTGAATTAAACAAGGAATTCCACGGGTTGTGTCCTCTCCCCTCCACTGTTTAACCACTATATTTCAAAAATCCCTCAACCACTACAGTGAATTTTCATGACCTCATACGATATTGACATCAGGCAATGAAACCGATGCCTAACATCAAAAGAAAACAGCTATCTCACTTATCTTTCTCGCTTCTTAACTGCAATCAGCTTGACGCAAATCCACAGCGACCATATTTACTAACTGGATGAAGGAATACAGTCGATAGGGTCAAAATCTCGACTTCCATCAACTCGACGATTTTAGGCGTTGTACTTGAAATCACAAATGCTAGATACGTATTTCGCAGAAACCATTTTACATCCATCTGCTTGAAGCGAAGCCACCTCCCAGGACCATTCTTGATTACGTAACGACATCGAATAGTAAGGCAACCAGACTAAGAACCCAGCAAACTTCAGACATGTATTGACCGCCATTGCAGAATATAGACTTCGTTCTGGGTACTGTAGTAGGTTAAACTCCTACTTATCCAGAATCGATTCCGACATACCACCAATGAGTCTCCGTATAACTCTAACCAACTCCTTATAGGCCCAATGAATACCATACGTACATTCGTCTCCCTGTAATCTGGCCCTTTGAAACAACACTTTTCTATGCTCTGCCGTTAAATGACTTCACTGAAAACCAGCTGGAAGTTTACCACCCAAGCGGGGATTATATAATAGGTACAAAAACAATAACAAAACTGATCTGCTAGACTTATGTGGGTCCTTCCTTGATACTAGTCTCATTGAAACATTTAAAATGGTTTCAAATTTACTTCAGATTTTCCTTCAACATTATTTTATTTATATTTATATATAACATTACTCGCGACAAATTTTTGTTTTTTTTTTCTAAAATTTAAAATCTTTTTCTTAGCAAATAGTAAAACGACAAACATAAGTCTGTAAGCATATCTAGCGCCTACTTAAGGAGACGTAAGGATCCCAATCAAGAAAATGTCCAAATTATTCAAATAACTTGTGCGCTAGACTTGTTGATTTAACACTAAAGTCCATTGGATTTAATTTAGTAATTTTATGGCTAGCGATTTAGCCTAGCAAATGCATGTAAAACTTAAACTCGAACAAATGGTCTAGTGAAATTCCAAACGCTGCACGCACCCACTACAACATACATAGTTTGTTGCCACAGTGACTGCGTGCAGCCACTTTTCACCGAAAAAAAATTTATATTTTTTCGAAAACTCCGTTACTGAGCGGAAATGTGTGTGGGGTAGTGTGTCTTTTCCAGTGTGACAGTGTGTGTGGCTTGTGCGTATGGGAATGTGATCCGGCGGAGGTTCGGCCAGCTGTTTGCCACGGCTTTTGCACATTCATCCCAAGTAAATCTTTTGTAATAAAATGGCGTGAAAAAATGTCAAAAAATATGCAAATGAGTTGGCAATAAATGGAAGCGACAAAATGACAGCGGCGGCGTTTATTTGTGAAGAAAATGTCAACTACTTGTATACATTAAGCTCAGAGTTAGTTGGCTTAGCACATACATACATACACATGTTTGTACATACCGTGTGTGTGTATATGTACAAAGCGCTTACAACTAAAAGCTCTTTGACACTGAATTGCCGAGCAAATTTTTGTATACATGCATTTGTTGTTGTTTTTGTTGTTAAACAACTCAATTTGAATTTCAGCCTGTTAGGCCGCACGCACTCGCACACATGTATTTATAAATACATGCACACACATACAATCGCACACTTCCCTCCTGCCCACGTAATCGCCTGGGTGTCTATAATAAATTTAGCTGCTCCAGCGCGCCGCACGACACAGTGACACACATTGTTGGCACATTCGCACGCTTGCTGTCAGCACAGCAGCAAGCGCGGCAGCCGCCCGTGCCCAGGGTGCAATGCCCCTAAGCCATGTTGAGCCGATTTGTTATAAAAAAATTATTTGCCCAAAGTAAATTTGATTTTTGTTGTATGTAACTTTTCATGCCACTCCGCTACACACCACTCTACTCAACACATCCCCATACACTCTCAACGCTACTCGCGTGTTTATTCTTTTTTGAATTCAAAATATTTGCATTAGTTGTTGTTGTTGTAAATTTTTCTTTAGATTGCCTTTGCCACTTGGCTTGTGCAAAATTTCCGGTTTTTTCGGTTTTCGCATTGCCAATTTGACATCCCTTATGCTTCAGCCAATATGGATATGGGTATTGTGTATATGATTTGCAGTTTCTTCGGCATGTTGTCTGTCTTTTCTGTTTAGACATGCATAAGTTATGTTTAGAGATCGTCCCGATAAGTACTTGGCCTTCAAAGAGATATGGAATTTTTTTTTTAAATTTCGTTTTATTTCATACGACGGTCACTTACTATTCTTGATATTATTGTCGTACGGAGTAAGTAGACGAACATGGTGGATGGGGCAACAGTTCGTGGCTAAAATTGATTAATTTAGACACGTCGACAGCGAAGTTGTCAATTTTTTCATTGGCATGGTAGAACAGGTTTTTCTCTCAATTTTCGTTAGATTCAGATCAATACTTCAGCATAGTAAAGCCTTGTAACGTATAGAGGTGTACATCGAAGGCCAGAAAAAGGTGGTCACCACCATTCTGACCGATAACATAGACGATTCATATTAGACATTATCGACTATCCCTCATCTGTGGTATATAGCAGTGAATTCAAGCTTCGTTGAAGGTCCATTGCGATTGTGGCCACACGTCAAATTCTGACGATCAGGACAAAAGAAGACACCTTCTGCAGTATCCAAGAGTTCCCTTATTTGAATATATTATTTCGCTTCCAAAACTAAAACTTAGAGCAACTACTGTCGCTGATACCTTTCCATTGTAAAACAACGTTACTAAAAAACAAAATTGGAATGCCATCCAATAGTCGCTTTGGATAATAATTTATCGAACTACTCTCGTAAGTAATTTTTTTTTTGTGTATTGTTCGCCTTGGGATTTGGCATTTTTTAAATTTTCTCTTTCCACAGATTTATTTAAATTATGTATATGTTTTGCTGATATTTTTTTATTCTGCGAAATAATTTTCATAATTCACTTATGCTTCCGTGTGCCATGCTTCTCTTATAATACTGGGAGCGTATGAGCGGAAATTTTTAGTGGTAATGACATACCTGCGACAAGTGCGAAAATTTGCATGTTTTATTTAAAAAGCGTAATGTGATTGAAAATTACTGTTTGTACACATATATACATACATACATATATCGTAAAGAATATAAGGCGATTTGTGGCGGTGTTTTCTTGAGGAGAATTTATCCGATTTTTCTTTAATATTGAGCGAGTTGATGGAAATTGTTTTGATATATATGTATTTTCTACCAAAGTATCTTAAAATTTTTCTCACATATGATTTTAGACAAATTTTTTGTGAACTTTTATGTTTAGCATCTCCAGAAAGGTTGTGATTTCGTGTGTCGTATAACAAACAAAATGCTGCAAAATATTCTTAAAAAATTACTCGATTAGTGTTATTCAATATCCGACTCAGTTCCTTTCCTCCAATATCTAAGTGGTTTATTAAACGCCATATCAGCTACCCAAGACGATTAACAAGGCCAGGCAAGGCCGGCTGGTCATAAACTACGTAGAAAGACGTAGGATCTCCAGATATCTTGCCAGAGCATTGCACTGTTTACAATAACAGGATGTTTCACACGTACATCTTCACAATGGGGTCAGAAAGCTAGAATGCCTTCACAAAAACTATCCTTGCAGTCTGCTTAGCGCGAAGCCGCTTCTTAGGAGTATTAAAAGATTGACTACATCCATGGTAAACTCCCACCTTAAAGATCAGACTACCGACGCAACGGACTTCAAAAAAGCACCGAACGACATTCACAGTGTACCTTATATTCCTGCACTGACGTCTTGGTAATTTGTGTTTTAGAATCAAGCCACTACCCATAGCAGAAAATGTCTCGCGAAGGTATAGTCATCCTTGCGTTCGTTTTGAATGCTGTAGTGGATAAAGCTCTTATTTATCTTAGAATCAACCCAGACTAAACAATCTACTAGCACGCTCTACAGGCAATGAGCCACTGCTTAACTCTATCCACTTCTTTGTGTGCCCTTAGAAAACAAGTTATCTAATATATTTTCCCAATGCTCCGAATCCTGTATACAAACTTCTCAAGGATTGAACAGAGCTTTGGAATTGATAAATCTCGAGTGAGCGAAAGAAATTAGAGGATTTAAGAAAAACGAACTTCAGTACCAATCGATAGTACAAAGTATGGCTTGTTGGAACCAGCTATGCTTTTCAGCAACGACAGTTATAAAGAAGGCACTGCTGACAGAAACTCACTTCATCTTACTTCGAAAAGCCAAACTTATACATGAAAAGAAAAATGTACAATATTCAAAATCGATTGCGACATCTTCACAGATTTTCAATTTCAATTGTTTGTCTCTTCAATTAGAATTTTCCTCCTAATAAAAATAACAAAATAGATGACTGTCTTTCGAGATTGATTAATTTAAAATATTTGTAATCAATTTGATTTTCACAGCTTCAAAAACTTAACTTGCAACAAATTCTGACAAATTAAATTGTGAAAACAAAAGACATATTTTATTTATGAAGCGAGTCCATCATGTCTCACTGCCCGAAGGAAATGAAAGCACTCTGGCCTGAGTTGTGCAAAAACTTGTTAAACTAATGCACTAATTTCCCTCAATTATGCACTGCAGCACAGAGCCAGACTGGCCTGCCACATGTGGTATACACATACATACACACTCATGTGAATAGACACATAGACAAAAACACATACGTACGTATGGTTCTGCGGAAGTCGATCAAATTGAATCAGAGAAGAATTCTCCTACAAACAAGAACAAAGATAAAATCGAATGCGGAAGGGCAATAATAGAGACAATTACATTTTTGTATTGCCATTGATATGCGGGCACTGGATGGCTTGCCTGAGTTAGTTTGCAATGCCATCGAGATGCCTACAACTGGAAACTTTGTGCAGCAACAACAAGTACATGGCCTGGCATCTGCAATTTGGCATCAAATTTGAAGGCGCACATGAAAGCATATCTGTGTATGAGAGAGTGTGTATGTTTAAGTGTGTCCGTTGCACTTGTTTTGCTACATTTACCTCACTGCCATTGAACTTAATTTGATTTTGCAACTTAAAATGTGTGTAAACTGTGTTTGTGGCCAAGTCCTGTGGGCTGCCAAGTCGACAAACTTCAACTAATGTCAGCAATCAGGCGGGTGACCATGATGCGGCAGCAGCACCGGTAACAACAATGACAAAAGCCCTATACATATGGCAACATTGAACTTGATATGTGTTCGGCTGGGTGCAGAGACTAACGCCGAGTGGCACTAAAGTGACAGCCGATGGAGACACATGCTGTTGCTAGCTGCCACATGACGCAGAAATTCATACATTAAAAACTTATTGTACATAAACATATATATAACTTAGTATGTGTGCGTGTGCTTTTTTACTTGTGCTTTTTGCTTCGGACGCCTTTGGCATCAACTGCTCATGGTGCTCGTCGGTCATGAGGCAGATGCAACAAGCATGAAATATTTACAGATATTGATGATATTGATATCATCATTCACATACTCAACATCTGTATCCACATGAAGCGTTCCTCGGCAAACGCAGCAACAACGGTAGCAGCACCCAACTGACAGCAGCAATGCTATTTTTATTTTCCGATTTTTTTCGGCTTTCTCGGCAGCAGTGCTTTCAATTTTTGTATTGAGCTCTGAGCATTGAACTGTCCGAAAGTTGGTTGTTGGTGGCTCGCTTCCTCCTTGGTTGCTTGCCAACTGAAGCGTTGGCCTCTGCCCAGAACGACCGTCTGCACGCTTGTCTACCCACAGCAGTAAGTTAGTCAATTGGTTCGCAGGCACACACACACACATATGTACTCGTACATAGATATATTGTTAAGTGGAAGCAAAGCTTCTGTACTCTCCAGTGTGCAAAAAACAATTTCTGCAAGAAAAATCACCCACAATCACGTTGTTGCAAGTTGAATGAGTGAGCAGTGGAGTGGAACTGCTGACATTGCCGCAGTCGGCTGTCGCATATAATATGCAGTAGCACTTAAAGCCAGTCCGTCCGCTGAACGACGCAGCATCTTAGCGATCTTCGATTGCCGCCAGCATTCTTCCTTACGCTCTCAATGTCTGCGCTGTGCCACAGCGTTACTGCAGCAATCAATGTGCGCTGCTCACTCGCTTTGCGCGCTATTTGTATTGCATTTGCTATTTCCTTTCGCTTTTTATGCTTTCATTTTTTTCATTGTCTTTCCTCGTGTTTGGGTCGTGTAGTCTTCTGTAGTTGTGTTGGCTGGTGTTATCAGCGCATTCTTATCGAATGACAGCGAAAATTGACTACATTGACTATTACAATTGCTGCGGCGGCAACAGTTATTGCCGCGGTTAAGTACATATTCCTGCAGCAATTGTTGCTGTTCGAATCTATTTATTTATTTATTTTGACTTTTTTACTTTTGGTGTCTGGCTGTTTGACATGCAACGTTTGAGTGTAGTGAAAGTTTATTTGGAATTAATTTTATCGTGGCATTGACTAAGTTGCCAAGTAGTTGCAAGTGCTTACGCTGCGAATGCACTCGTTCGTCTACATAAGTAAATTTGTCTGCGCGTAATTGGAAATTGTGTGAAAATTGGCGGGAACACACGCGGAGTTTCTAGCTTCTTAGCATTCGATTTGTTGTAATGTGCCTGCTTGTCGCGCAACTTTGTTGCTAAACAATCAAATGCATTCAATAAATCCTCATTGTAACTCATTCATTCATTCTTATCAACAGCAAATGTTTCGGTGACATTTAGTTCACCCACGACTGCAGGAATTCATGCTAATATTGAGTCTTGCTCCAATTTATAATCATTAAGTTCTTATGATACTTTTTATAGACTTTTTAGTTTGTAAGTTTATTTTCGAGGCTTGACTTCTTGAGTCAAAGCCATATTGGCCAACGGTAATCAAAGCATATTTATGGGTAGTATAAAAAGCATTACCTCTTAGCAAAGAGGGTTTTGAAAATCCACAAACTCAAGGAAATTTCATAACACGTGAGCACAAAAGGAAGGGAGTTAGACGATGAACACACTGCTAAGATTTTGGAACTCAATATTCATGGGTAGTATCTAAAAGACTAATATAATTTCAGAAGAACGTTCTTTCGATAAAGGATACAGCTTGGCATTTTTCATTACCTATCCAGGTGCAATAGCTTTTTGTGAAACTCTTTCTATCCTGTTAAACCTTGAACCAATGAGCTGTCTCATAGTTTGGCTGTGTAATACAGTTCATGAATTCTTAAAAAATATTAATATTTTTTGTTTGGTCAACTAACAGGTATTATTATTTCTATTTTCTCTTAGAACCACTGGTTCTTATGCGTAGACATAGTGCAGATAATGGGAGCAAAAGATTAATAAAAATGACTAAACTCTTATCATAGACTTCTATTTTATAACGGTGCCGGTTATGGCTCGGTTCTAGATGAATTCGAAGGAAACATAATATTTTTGTCCGCCATTAAAATCATGAAATCTGATGAGCGATCCAAAAATTTTAATTTCATAATTGATCTTGTTGAATGTTTGAAGTTTTGTGAATTACTTTGAAATATATGCGGTAATCTTTGTAGTTCATAATTAAAATTAGATTTGTGTATGGTCAACATTGGTATATTGGTTATATAATACTGTTATCTTCTGCTCTATCTAGAAGCTCCTTTATTATTATATTTTATTTAAATGAACTTCTTGGCATGGCTTGAAAAGGTCTTCGTAAAAAATGCCACAGCAATGGCTGGCTTCAGTTTTCAGAAATTATCCTCTAATCTTTTACGAATTTTCGAACTAATCACAGTCATTATTTACTAACTGCGCCGAGTGCATGTCAATTCTGTTTTTCGCACTTCGTCAAATAAAGTGGAGTAATAAATTTTAAGAAAAATGTACAGTAAAAACCAATTTGACTGCAGCAAATAAATTTCCATCGGTTGACAAGCCGTTCGCTTAATGAGAGCATCAATAACATGTGGCAAGAGGAGGAGATCATTCACAAGAAGTCTAGTGTGTAAGAAACCCACACAAAAAGAGAGACAAACACTGTTTGGCTTAATGAAGTCGACGGAAGCCAATGGAAGTCGAAAAGTCAAAACAAGTGTGAAGCATAAAAAATATATGTTCGAAAGGCTGTTTGTCTTTTGTAGTATGAGGATTGACACATTCTGAGTAATGAATGGCAACGTAATGCAAAACGCCGCAATTATGGGGTAAAAAGCAACCAGAAGAGGTTCAAGAATGCCACAAACCGAAACATAAAGATTTTTAAAGAGTACTGCTGGTGGAGCTATTCTGGTAGTATCTGTTTTTCAAAGATTCTTTGATAAAGGAGCGCAACGTTCCAGGTGAATAGGCTTTTTGTGCTACTCGTTCGACGGCAACAAGACTTTTGTTTGCAAGAAAACATGTTAAAAGAAATTCTTGAAAAATATTGCGTTTTTTGTTTCAACAAGGATGCAGCTTATTCATTTATCCGAACACTGGGCTTCTTATTAGACATTATGAGAAAATGGGAGCAAAATTGATCTAATTGAAATGCTGAAACTCTACATGAATTCAAATTTTAGTATTCGGCATGCCAGGATCATGCTCGGGGGTTTTAAAGAGCATTCGATAGGAACTATTTTTTGTAGGCGCTTAAAATCTACAAGTCTATCAAGTCGATCCAAAAATTTAATTTCAAAACTGTTGATGTTTGAAGTAAACTTTGAAATATATTCGGTAATCTGTAGTTCATACATTAAAATTAGATTTGTGTATGGTCAACATTGGTATATTGGTTATATAAACTGTATCTTCTGCTCTATCTAGAAGCTCCTTATTATATATTTATTTATATCTTCAAAAAAGCTTCGTAAAAAATGCCACAGCAATGGCTGGCTTCAGTTTTCAGAAATTATCCTCTAATCTTTTATGAGTTTTCGAACTAATCACAGTCATTATTTACTAACTGCGCCGAGTGCATGTCAATTCTGTTTTTCGCACTTCGTCAAATAAAGTGGAGTAATAAATTTTAAGTAAAATGTACAGTAAAAACCAATTTGCACAAAATTTTGGTTGACAAGCCGTTCGCTTAATGAGAGCATCAATAACATGTGGCAAGAAGAGGGGATCATTCACAAGAAGTCTAGTGTGTAAGAAACCCACACAAAAAGAGAGACAAACACTGTTTGGCTTAATGAAGTCGACGGAAGCCAATGGAAGTCGAAAAGTCAAAACAAGTGTGAAGCATAAAAAATATATGCGTAAAGGCTGTTGTCTCCGATGGCATAATTGACACAATTGAATAATGAAGACAATATGAAAACGCCGACAACAATGGTAATAATAGCGACAAATGATGTTCAACAGCGAAGTGACAAAACATCAAAGATTTTTAACAGACGTCTGTCTGGTGGAGGCGTCGTTGTTTTTGGTGCTGTTGTTCTTCCAACAAACGCAAGGCTTCCAGTGTAAAGTAGCTGTATCAGTGTGTGTTTGTGTGAGACTCGTTGCGACGGACAACAGACTTTTGGTGCAAGAAGGGAACACTGTTTAAAACGAAATTTTGAAAAATATTGCCGTTTTTGATTTAAGTGATGCAGCTTGTTACGATTTAATACGTAAATGAGGCTGTTGTAAGAATAACTACTAATTGAAAAACGGTAAAGAAAATTTGAAAGTTGGCTTTAATCTGAATCGCCTTGGAAGACATAACTAATGAATTCCAAAATTTTAGTATGCTCTGGGCATCAGCCAGTGGATCATCTCTGGGGGTTCTAAAAGAGCACGATAGTCGGCGCATCTTTTCGTAGAATTTAAGGCGCTTAAAATACGGTACTACAGTTCGCTTATACCAAGTCGTTGTCTGAAGAGGGTGTATGAAATTATTTACATAAATGTCCAGTAAGACATCTTACGATTGCGGTAATATGAACTATGCTAACGGTAAGGAGTTTACTAGATCTCTTGCGTGCTACTCTAGACCTGAACGATCCCACGCACGTGAGGTCCATAGGTCCAGTGCTAAAACGCAAGATGACAACGGAGATACAAATCTCAGCGATGACGGACCTCATAATTGTATCCTATACGGAATAAGCGCCTTAAAAAAAATTTGTGTCTATATATGTAGTTGAGAGCTGGAATAAAATTAGTGCTCTAAGATCTAAAATAGCTACGTCTTCATTCATTAGTTTTCTGTATCGATAATTACTACCGATGGGTCTCATATGAGTAGCCACAACAACGGCAGAAGACTTTACAAGGCCTAGATGGCGATGAGAGTAAAACCTTAGAATATCCTCTATTGTTCTTATTTTGTATTTTTTTAAAATGTAGTAAATGAATTATATTATATTTTCCATTTAAGACTAAATCATATAAATAAAGTCATCAATTTAATAGTTGTTGTGTTTAGCTGCAAGAAAGAGTCGGCTTTGGGACTGCAGGGTGTGGTAATTTTTCATAAAAATTTCAAGTACTTAGGAATTCCTCAAATATTTGTAAACTTTTGCCCAGAAATGCAAATAAAGCACGGACAAGGTTTCCACCAAAATATGTAAGTAAAATCAGTAAGGCGCTTAAGTGCAATCGGTGGTTAAGCTTATTAACATGTCTGCAGAAACATTTGACCAACAAGTGTTGAAGTGATTTCACACAACAAAAACAAACACTCAGCCGCTTTGAATATTAATATTTTTATTTATAATGTTTTCCATTTGTTATTGTTAAGGCTAGAAAAATGTTGTTGTTGTGCCACTTATATATAGATAAGTTGTAAGCTTATAAAATGCGAGCTGTTAAACTTGTTGCACACTAACACATAAATATTGAATTTTATTGTCGAAAGGCGTTTGTGTTGTTGCGTCTTGTTAAACCGTTTGGCTGCCTGGGCTACCACAACGCTACCTGTTGCATACCAACTAAGTGCCTTCATCGTTGCTGCGCGGCCGGCCACTCAACAACTCAGCGCTGCAACAACGCATCATTTATTATTTAATATTTGATTTTTGTAATTTCCCAGTCGATATTTCTATTTATTCTCGGCATTTTTTCGAGTTTTTGCTTGTCTCGTCGCCCGTCTGACGCCGGCGTTGACAACAACAATAATGGCGATGACGTTTTTCTTCGTAAATATTGAAAATCACCATGCACAATTGCAGCACTATTGTTATTGTGTTGTTAACGATAACAATAGCAACAACAACAACAATAAGCTATTATGGATTGTAGTGCGAATCAGTTCATGGCTTGCTTGTTGTTGTTAATCGATTATTTCAAATATTCCACAATGCGGTGCTGAAGGCAGCCGCTGAACACTCAGCGTTTTGTTGTTGAGTGCACTTAGTTGTTATTGTTTGCCTGCATTGATTTGCAATACTTACTATTTATGGAGTTGCTGTGATTGAATGAACTTCGCGAATACAAATACATTAAAATGAATGCACTGAAGTGTATTTGTTGTGATTATGCAAATTGATTTCAAATGAGTTTTTCCACGTTGATTGTTTTGGATTAATATTTAACAGATTATGCTTTATTGTATGCAATTTGTTCTGAGCGAGTACATTTGATGGCGAGATAAACAACGGCACGTGGTCTTATTTCATCTGTATTCTCCGTGGGTTTTTATTGAAATAACTGCTGTCTTCCAGATTAATAAACTATTCCTTGTATTGCAAAGGTCATTTCACTTTTATCAGGTGCTTGACACTTACCGACTTCCTTTGTAGAACTATACGTTTATGTATGGTCATTGCAGGATTGTTGGAAATGTTAACGCCATTGACCTTGCACGAAAATCTCACGCTGGCTAAGTTACTCTGAGAACGCGTCGGAGTTGCTTCTGCGTGTGGCTTTGCTTCGTTTAATCCTGATGAGCGTTGATCAATAGTCATCAATTTTACGGCTGTCACATCATTCTGTTCCAGAGTAGAACATGTGAATTGCCTCCAGCAATGTTGCATAAGTTTTCAAATGCCACTTACAACGATTGTTCAAAAAATATATATTTGTGTCTTTCTTTTCACAGTTAAATTCTGATTTTAGTTATTATAAAACAATGGAGTTTTTATTTTTAGCTCTCAAAGCTTGAATGTGTTTTGATACGAGCCCCATTTGACCTTACGAACATGAAAAGTACGAAAAAATTTCTAAAAAAGCAAATTTTAATTAAAAAATATCGTATCGATTTTTCTCCTTCTGTTTTGGATGTCATAGCTTCGGAGAACATACGCATTGGGTGCAGTCGATGCAAGCTGCATCAAGGGATTTTTTATGGGATAAAGGGGCTATACCAGTGTGACACTTTCAAAAAAAAAAAATTAATTTTATTTGCTTTTTCGATAGAATATATTTCCGTAAAAATCCTGTGAAATCGGGAAGGTCGTATCTTGAATAGTTTTCGAATGACAGCGTTCTAAAGAGCGACTGCTCGTAGGTGCAAACATATATAAGTGAAACTTTAAACCCGTCTTTCTCGAAACGACATTTTTCAAAATTGCTGGCCTCATAACTCAACCTGAAATTGACCGATCGACTTCAAATTAAAACTGAGTATAGTTGAATACATTTGCTATACAATGGACTACGATCTTTTTGATTGGTTGAAAATTGTCAATTTCGCATTAAAAAACGACCATTTTTTTCCTAAAGAAAGATTTTTTTTTTCAAAATTACGCCATTTTGTTAATTTTTGATATTTTTCAAAGTTTTTAATAAACTTCTCAAATTTTTTTGTTTCAGCCACTCAGTCGGCCGTAATCATGCCAGCAGTTGGGGCACCTTTTTTTGGCATCTCCGAAAACAGCCCTTAACTCCGTTATTTTTCAAGATTTTGTAAAAAAAAATCTTAAAATATAGCTGAAAATATACCTTATTACGTTCAAAGAAGTTCGAAATATTCAATGGCGTAGTTTCTCTTAAAAAATCGCCTAATTTTTAATGCGTCACAGTGGTATAGCCCCTAAAACGTAGGAGTTTTGATATCGCAAACTCTGGAGTGTTGAAACTTAGTCAAAAAAGACATATTAGCTTATGAAATTATATCATAATCTCACTGTGGCTCTGTGGTCTTTAAAAAACTTTTTCTTCCTGTCGTTGGAAGAAAACATGGCCGAAAAGGTAAAAATGAATCTCTACGTGATTACTTATGTATTCTTCTTCAAGTCGTTGGAATCATGTTCGGTCTAAACCAATCCGGTTAATATGGTTTATGGGAAGGCAACCAGAAACCTAATTCGTGCAGTTTCATAAATTTGTGAACCTCTCAAGATCATACTATCATAATCTTGAAACGTGTAACCCTTCCTTGCACAAGCTCGTCTCTCTAAAGTTGCAATAACGTTAAAACATAATCTCTGCCACTGGAAAAACCAGAATCGCTGAAATTCATTCTGGCAATAATTTTCCATGCTTGTTATGACAAGTGAAATACAGGTATTAAGGAAAATATTCATGTGCCATACCTTTCTTAACACTCCAGTAGTCGCGCGTACTACAATAGTAGACCACTTGTGTATATTCTTGAATATTTCCGTTACACCGACAGTCTCACTAATCCTCTATCAGTAAACAACAAACACATTCAGTGTGTTTTCGGCAACCGATGCTAGCGAGTGTTGGAGATTTTTGAAGCCAAAAGAAAAGTTCTACTATTGTAGTACGCGCGACCACTGGCGTGACGTTTGTTTTGCGAGCTGCGGTATATGTTTATTTGTTGTAAGTATATTTATTACCCTTTATTGAAGTAGTTATGATATATACAGATAATTAGAAGGTTAGCAGTAACTAGGGCGGGGATTTTTTTTCAGAAAAAAGGCTTCACGCAGTGAAGAAGAAAGAATTTGTAGATGGCTGGAAGAAGAAGACACTGATGATGAAGATTTAGTGGAGAGTGATTATGAAGATGATCTGTTAGACGAAGACTGCTTGGAAGAATCTCCACATAGTACGGACACAGAACAGGGAGCAGGTAACAGCGAGTCTAGCTTAGAAAATGTTGAACAAGTCACTCAGCAATCCGATATAGAATATGATGATGATATACTACTAAGTTCCCTCGGAAATCTATATTTCACATCTAAAAATGGTACTAAATGGAGGAAAAATTCTTACCCAGTCACAAGAACTCGGGCTTGTAACATTCTTAGAGAACATGCAGGGCCTAAAGACGCAGCAAAAAATGCCAAGACTGAGCTAGAATATTTTGAACTGTATTTTGACCACTCCGTCATGGAAATCATAGTAAACCCCACTAACATATACATTGAACAAGTAAAATCTAAATTTTCCAGAGATAGAGATGCTAAACTAACAGATATTTTGGAAATGAGAGCATTTCTTGGTATGCTTCAGCAAAACCCCCAAATACCGGTCGAGTCGGAAAATGTTTCTTGTGTGGCAGTGCGCGACACAAGTCGACAAGAAAGCAGTGCTACACATGTAAAAATGGATTTGTCCTGATCATCAGTTTCTTCTTTGTCCAGACTGCACTGAAAATGAAGAATCGGAGTTGTTAGATATAAGCGAATAAAAAATTAGTAATTTTGGATTGCAAGTCAAAATTTTACGTTATTTTTTAGTTATTCGCAAGAAGTCTGATTTTAAGTTCCTAATATGTTTAAAATGAATATTTTTTGGTTGATATGGTTTTATAATAAACTGTTACTTATTATTATTAAAACATATTTTTTTATTTACGAATATTTCGTTTCAAACCCTTATGGCTAAAATGTTCTACACATGTAGTACGCGCGACTACTAACGGCACAAATAGGGGCGCGACCACTGGAGTGTTAAATATCTTTAGTGTGTTGGTTATCTTGTCAAACTGCAGTTTACGAATGTTGGCCACGAAGTTGTTCATTTGTCGGAACGGATCACTATGGGATATATCTGCCATATAAACTGATGGGAATCAATGGAAATTTAAATTGTATGGAAGACGAAATTCGGATTGGATTATTAACAAAAACATAATGCAATCTCCGATAAAATTGCTTAGATCGGATCACTGTAGCATACAAACTGAGCGATCAATGTTGTTGGAAGGAATCTTTTGTACATGTAAACCTATTTTCTTGTTTTTGTTATCCTTCAGAATAATAAATTTAACGAACCAATTGTCGGATAGCTGTAAATTTTATACACTTATCACTATTTAGTCCCCATAACCTTAAAATATTAAATTTCCATTTTCTCTGTCGCAAGCCCTGAAAACTCCCAATGCATGGCAATTGACCCAGTTCGAAATGCGCGCGCACAATGTCAATATTATGAAGCCATCAAATGTCACTTGTTTAGTAATTGAATGAGCAATTTAGAAATTTCATAAAATTACAGTTAACAACAACCAAGCGCCAAGTTTATTGCCATGGTAATTAATGAAAGTCAAAGCCACATTCACACACAAACTCCAGCAACACGACAGAGCTACATACACACACGCACACATACATACATACAAATGTCAACAACAAGCAGTCGTAAATGTCGCGAATACTCAACAGCAAATAGTTAACACGAGTGACAGTGAAATTACAAAACCACAAAACATATGGGCGAAGTGCTAAAAGCAGCTGCAACTGCAGACCAACAAACCAACAAACAAATATCTCACCAGCGTACTGACACCAAAACGTAACCCCCTCCGCCGGCGCGCTGAAACTCATGCTAACTAATTAGTGTTTAATTTGTAATTCACATTGAAGTGGAGAAGTCAAAATGTGACAGCAACTTCTTGAACAAAGCAATTGTGAGTGCCGACGTGTGTGTGTGTGTGTGCACGAGGGCATATATCTGCCATTGTCTGCAGACAACTGTGCGAGTATGTCGAGTAATCGACGAAGCGCCACGCGCAACTCGCCTCAGTTTCCGCCGCAGCACTTCGAGTGCGGCAATGTGAGCTGCTGCAAGCAGCTGGCAGCAATAATGGCCACAACACTACGACTGTTCACACATCCACTTACATATGTACATATGCGTGCATACATACATACACCCACTTACATATGTGGGTACTCATGTAATAAAGCTCTTAAGTGTGGCAGCTGTAGCAGTGGTCCGCGGTCACATGCTAATGTGGCACTTGCAACTTCTTACAGTTTTCTATGTCATTCGACTTGTGGTTACTTTTCGCTGCTTTGTTGTTGTTGCATTGGCAATATAAGTGCGCTGCGCGAGTTGCTGATGAGACTTTACTTTTTATGATTCATTTCCAGCAGGAATTTCACACTTCTCCAACGAGTGTGTTTGGTTGCAAGTGTGCGCAAGTGAAAATAAATAAAATCTGCCAGACTTTTGTTTACCTAAGCTTATTAATTTGACTCGTATGGTATGGTTTTTGTTGCGCTTCCATGAAAAAGTTCATCTTTTGATGTTTTTGCTTTATTGAAGACTCCGAAATCTGCAAGTTAACCTTGAGTGAACAATGAAATGAGGTCACTGAGATCCAGTAAATATGTTTTAACTGCATAGAACTCGTTAATATTAGAATTTGTACATATAATTCAATATTTTTTAAAATATTAATCACATTTAGATATAATATATTTTATTTTTTTAATTTTTCACACTTTCGAATTAAACCGAACTATTTCGATTATCTATGGGTTAATTGAACCGAATTAAACACTTTTTTTTTAATTTGATCAAACGTGACCCGGACTAACAAGAAAGCTACATTTTCACTTATGTTATTACAAAAATTATTGCTGCATTAAAAACAGACGACAGAGGAGGATCATCGTCAGTGCCTTCAACGAGTTTTAGTTTTTCTATTTTCAACTCATTTTTGGAACGCCACTCGCTCGATTGTCTCGATGTCATATATATAAACCAACGTTTAGTGAATGTGGGGTCCTTAGCTACGTTGTAGAGCATTTCTTCTACGACCTCTACTTGATGTCAAAAGATTCAGATCTTTTGGTATGAGTCTTGGATTGACACACTTCATACCCAACATATTAACCTAAAATGTGTTTAGTCGATCCATAAGAGATGTTGAGATGATCTGCTGTGTCTTTGATACCTACACGACGATTTTAAAAAGCAGTTCTTTAACTTTTTCGATGTTATCTTCATTAACTCAGGTAGATGATGCGTGTCGTGTTGTCTGTGACTTCATGATCTTCACTGAACGCTTTGTGCCACCCATTGATACATTTTTCTGTAGTAAAATCGCTAGATACACTTCTCATATCTAATTACTTGTAAATAATATTGCTTAATTAACTTTCTATCAATAATATTTCCACATTGGATAGCACTCCTGATACTTGCTATTCCTTAACTCTTTTTCTATTTTCGTTAACTCTTTTTCTGCCTGTTGTTAGTCGCATATCATACCATTTTTGTAGTTTATTATTATTTAACGTTTTTGCCACCTCAAATTTATTGACAGCAGTAGTCAAGACAATGAGAACGAATTGTCATTTTGTTTCAATTTCAACGAAAAATCTGACAGCAATTTTTTAAGACAAATGAACTGGCAATTGTATAAAAAAGTAAAAATTTCGTATATTTTTAGTTACAGCATTGGCAATTTATTGCCATTCAGTATGGCACTATATAGACCCCTCTTTACTAAGCTATTATTTAACTTCTTAAAGAGCGGCTTGATCATAAAAAAATCAACCAAAATAAATAACCAAATGAAGTCATAATAGAAACACATTCGCAAATACAGCTTCACAATACCAATAAAATATATATGTATGTAAATGAAATTGTCTGAAAATACTCGCTTTGCACTGCATGTTAGTCAAATCTACTTTCCACATGAATTTCACACTACAGTGCACCTTTTCGGCAGTTTTACTAATGATTTTTAATTGCCAAGCTATTTTTTATTGTTAAATCCATTAAATTTTAGGCTCAGCGGCGCGGCGCATCAAACATCTATCAATTGATTCAACTTCGAGCATTAACTGTTCGAATCTATGAATATGCATGAGTGCATAAATTCCCGCGAATTATAGGTGACAATATTCTATTGATCAATTTAATAGCACATTAATTAAAATGTAAGCGCCGATGTCATATTATTTGTCATTTCCATCGAATAACTTTCAAACCCTTAGGGAAAAACACAATGCATTTGAATTTCATTGTTTAAAATGACAGCTTCTACAAAATGTTATTGAACTTTTGCTTTTACATTTACGGATTTTTTACCCGTAAAATTTTGATGACCGCAGGTGACGGTTGTGGGTCACACATTTCTTCTGACGTGACACAGTTCTAATGATGTCAATATACATATTTTTTTCGGGCTAATAAATGGTTTTAGAATTTTTTTTTTGCTTTTTTCAGAGTAGGAAAAAAGGAGGAAAAATTTGTATAATTTTAGTTGACATACAATTTGTTACAATTCTAAAATCTGTGGAACAAAAAATGTATGATGTCAATTTCATTTTTTTACACAAGGCATTAAACCACATACTATGAGTCCTTCCGTGAATTGATATATATTTTTGCGTTAATTTAGAGTATAGCTTTAGAGAGAGAAGAGTTATCCTAAAGTAGTGGTTGCTATTTGGATATTCAGACTACATTTGTGTAAGGTTGATGATGGTATACGAGAAAGTTTTGTCATTTGATAAGGAAAACACAATTTTATGATTCAAAATACTCTTTATTATTCAGTATAATCTCCCCGAACATTAATATATTTGCTCAAACGATTCTCCAATCTGTGAATTCCACCCCTGAAGTTAGAGTCCGGAAGGTCTGCAAAATACGCTTCAACATCCTTTACGACCTCTTCATTTTATGAAATACGCTTGTCACGCATATGTTTTTTGAGTTCTGGAACAAATGGAAGTCGCTGGGGACCAAATCTGGTGTAAACGGTGGCTGCTCCAACAATTCGACTTTTAATTCATGGATTTTAGCCATGATCCCATAACCTTCTTGGCTTTTAGCCTTTTGTGTTAATTGAGGATCATGGTGATATACCCAAGTTTCATCCATAGAGATGAACCGACATACAAAATTCACTTTATCCCTTTTTTAAAACGCTCCAAATGTTGCTGAAAAAGTCGCATTCGAATGTGTTTTTGTTCCATTGTTAGCGAATGCGGCACCCAACATTACAGCTCCTGGCTTTGATTCATTCATCCAGGTCCAGGTCAAGATCCTTCTTTTATATCTTTAGTGTTGCATCAATAAATTTTCGGGATCTCCTCATACGTTAGGCTTGATTTTTTTTTCTTGCTCTCCACGTGAACTAGTATCTTAAGCTCTTCGAAATTACAAACTTTCGTCTTTCTCTCTCTCTCTTCCAGAATTATTGATAATCTTTCGAACTTTCAACTCGAACCTAAAGCTCTTGGTATTATAATAGTTATGCTCGTGGTATCTATCAGACAAGGTTTGGTTATCCAAACTTTGTTTGTGTCGATATCTGACAATGAATGAAACATGGTACCAACATTTGACCCAATAACACAATAACTTGACGTTTGAACTGCTTTGAAAAGAAAGAAAACCCATCAGCAACACATACGACCTTGAGCTTCGAATGCTTTCGCATCTACCATATTTCTCAGATTTCCGTCTCAAGTTACTTTTACTGCAATCAGAGCTTTCCAGAGATTCAACGACAAAAAGTGTAAAGCCAAGACTGAGACTTCATCTTCTAATTTTGAAGCAAAACATATATCGGAATGCAAAAATGGTATTCAAAAGCTATAAACGGTGTGTCATTTTCGATTACAACTATGCTGAATAGTAAAACCGAATTATGGCACAAAAAACTTTGTTTCTCTTTACCACGTCACTGAGGTCAACTTTTCTGGTATATATCAATGTATATAAAGGTTAATCATATTAGTTGAAAATGTACCGCTGAATCTACTATGACTTGGCCTTCCTTCTACCTTCTCTTTGTTAGCACTATTTCACAATTCACTCGAAGCTAATTTTAACTCATCACCAAGCAGACCATATTCATACAGAATAGCTGAGGTAAAAGTGGAATACTCGTCGATTCTATATTTCGCTAACCAGCCTTAATACATACCAGAGGAGCGGTGCAAATACATTATGTGAATGTGTGTGTAATGACATTTCAGCTAATTTGGCGAATTTTGGTTCAAATGATGGACCAACAATAATGCAAACTCAAAATGTATGGAGAATGGGCAAAAGGAAATGATAAGCATATAAAAATCCATATTTACGTATGTGTATGTGTTGGTTTACCTACAAATGTCAATTCGGAGCCAAATCGCTAAACCAACTCAGTCAAAGTTGTCGAACACAAGGGTGCGGCAAACGAGTACGACTATGTTGGCAGCTCATCAAGGGATTATGTGCACAAACAACAAATGCAACAATGACAATAACATCAATACAATGTCTGTCTGCCATATTGAAGCGCAAGCTCGCCAACTTGCACTAGTAAGCCTGCTCATGTGTGTGAGTGTTGTTTGCTGAATTTCGTTTGCGTAAACCACTCTCGGACAATTACATCAAGTGGCATTTTTAATTTATGTCGCCATTACATTGTACTAATAGTGGCTGTAAATTAACGTCAATATGACATGAGCACAACACACACACAAATACACAGACAGACTGAGTGACATCAATGGAGCGCCAGAAAATTTGGAACAGTTTGTTTGGCCAACAAGTTGCAACTGCTGGATCATATATGTGTGTGCGTATATACGTGTGTATATATCTGTGTGTGCATATGTGTACAGGTGCTTGTGCTCTACATGTTGCGGTGTGCAGATGCGCGTGTATTGACGTCCTCAACCGCACGTCACATCAACGTCACTGTCATTAGCTTCAAAATTGAAATTTCACATCAATGCAATACTCGTAGTCAGTCAATGGGAGCTGCGGACAGACAGATTGGCTGTACTCGTACATGTAAACAAATGCCAAAATGCTGAAATACCGTGAGTGTGTGGTCTGTCATGATGCGCTTGCCTGCAATTTTTGAATGTTTTCTGAATATTTCGCAGTTTTTAAACAAAATAATACATTTGAATTTTGGTACAAAAATAGACAAAAGCAGTGTCTCTGATGTTTCAAATTTATATACAGTCTGTCAAGTAAGGGCGTGGTTAATGAAAGATTTCGCTCTAATTCCTTTGCGAGCCGATAGAGGGAAGCTATTTTCTTTGATGCATTGTCAACAAAGGTTCAGTTGCCGTTGATCTTTTGAAAGATAATCCGTTAAACGCCATGAGCGCTAAGTACGCGTTGCGCTACGAAGCTGTGTTCCTTTGCATCCATCCGAAAGGTCCCAAAATGTCGCAATCAGCGGCTGCTAAATATATGAGAAAGTCGAAGGCATTTGTACAGAAGTGGATACAGTAATATATAGAGGCTAAAAATGTCGATGATTTACTAGAACGTGGTTCGATAGGAAAAGTGAACAAAAAAGATGAAAAAAGAGAGTGAATCTGTTTTCGCGGAATCCTGTTTTAACACTGCGGCAAGGACAAGCAAAATTACTGGCAAAAGGTTTAGATATGTCCTACGAAACTACCGAACCCTTCTTCATACTCCTAATCTGAAACGGCGCAACACAATAAAGAAGCCCCTGTTGACTGAAAAACTTGTGACAAAGCAAGTCGCTTGGGCGCATGAGAATATTGATAGAGATTTTGAAAATGTCATTTTTACTGATGAATGTTCTATATGGTCACTTTCTGTTCTCACGCGAGCCTAGTCAACTTCCACCAATAGGATTGTTCAGCGGACCGTAAAACATGGAATAAAGGTGCATCTTTGGGACTGCTTCTCAGAGCAAGGATTCGGCATTTTGTACCTCCTTACTGACAACCTAAATGCCGAGAAAATGATAAAAATCTACAAAAAGGCTTCACTGCTATCTGGCAAACAATGGTTCCTCAGTAAAAATGAAGATTGGATTCTGCAGGAGGACAACGATCATAAACACCGCAGCAAGCTCTGTACTCAGTGGAAAACTCAATCTGGCATTGTTACATCGGATTGGCCGTCGCATTCGCCCGATGAAAACCCTGTTGAAAATATGTGGCAATATATTAAACAGAAGCTTCGTGGAAGACGCAAATACACTTTGAAGAGATTCGTCGGATCTGGAGATCCTTGCCACTAGAATACGCGTCAAATTAGTAGAAAGCAAGCCTCAGAGATGCCAGGCAATGATCGACGCCGGTGGAGACTGGACATATTATTGACCAAATTGCATCATTTTGTAATGTGTACGATGTACATATAAATATAAAAGCTTCATAAATTTTTTTTTATAAATTAACACGACCACGTTCTTACTTGGCAGACTGGCCCGCTGGTCATACACGACACTCTAACTATAGTGTGCGCTCTTCAAACGTTTTTTTTACTTAAAATAATATTTTTTTTCTTATACGTGGGCAGATAGCTTCAAAAGTAAGAAAGGCGTTTGAAATTTATAAAAGGGACCTATGAGATGTTCAATAACAGATATGCTCATACCAACAACATAGCACCCGCGGATATTGTCGGCAGATGCATTGCTGCAAAGATCATTCTAAGGCTCAGCGAAGTTGGGTATATAAATCATCCTTCAGTTGTAACCCTAGAAATTTGAAACACTGCGACGTAGTAACTGTTTTTCTACTCACATACCCACGAGGTATATGTGGACGGGGAGAAGTCGTTGAAGAAGAGCGCAGTGAACTTTTCCACGAATGGGTTGAAACTAGAAGGGGGAGTCTTCTCCGTCAAGCTAAGCCTTTGGCTACCGGATTACTGTAGTGTCTTTCAGGCAGAAGTGGCTGCTATTAAATCATCAGACTCGTTTGACTGCTTGGTCATAGCGGAATAGCTGAATATGTGTCAAACTGAGGAGGGCACGCTTAACTGCTCACATCGAAATGCGAACGAGTTGTGTACGCGTTGTCATTTTGCGTTCTAGCACTAGAGCTATGAATCCCGCGTACATTTAGCAGGTGTTGATTGACGACCAGCCTTTGCGTAACTTCAAGATCCTTATAGTATAGAGTATAAAGTGGGCGATTTTCTAAAGCTATTTGATCTCAGCAAAGTCACCTTCCTACTGGAGATTCTAAAATATGGTTAGGTTAAAAGCATTGACGGACGCAAATTTTCAAAGTTGTATGGAAGAAGGTGAGGTGGAAATATCTGGGCATATTTGCCTCCAATATCCAATTTTTGCTAGACTGAGGTTGAGACATCCAGCAGTCTTGCCTCCGACCAGCCAAGAGTCATAGACGAAACTGACATTAGCCATTTCAATAGCCGCGTTTCTTCGATTTATGAGGATCTTTAAGATAATTTTAACGAGTTTTGGGTACTACAATGGATCGGTTATAAGCTGTTACAGGGAGATCCCTGTTATGATCGACCTTTTTACCTAAATTTGGTTGATTGACTTAGGATTATCTATGAGAACTTAAGATTGGCTTAGGGTTGTCTTGTACAAAAATAAAAAAGTATAGCGTTAAGTTAGAGCTTCGTGCGTGAGGTCGTTCATCGTACCATGTCTAAAGCTATAATGAGAACATGAGAAGATCTCATTATCACGAAACATTAATCTGATGCAGCCAACAACTGGCAAGTCCACTTTCTTTGCAGCAACATCCACACAGAGCTCAACTCTTGAACACGAGAGTATTTTCATTCTTCCCCCATAGTAACAGACGAATTGATTTAGTTGTTAGTGGTCAAGTACAATTTGAGCAATATTTGCATTCCATCATTCTCTGCGCTTTGATTTATAAACCACAGTTCTTATGCATATTATTCAATATCTCATTTATCATAACAATAGAATACCGTTACTTTCAAGTGTACAACACATAACTCCTTTAGCCCTTTATAGCTACATAAATGTATTAGTATTGTATTTTTGCAAAGTCAATTGCTAAACCTGTCTAGCTCCTGCCCACCCGGTAGGTAAGTCCTTAAGAGCAGACGAAATTCAAGTAGCAGCCGGAAAAGCCATTTGCTGTTGGTCATATTTGTGGTTTCGAATGCTACAAATCAATGTGCATCGTTGTTATTGTAATTGTAAATGTTTTTGGCTGTGACACACACACATACACATAACATCGGCAAGCTCGCATAGACTGACATACTCACATGCAGATGTGTGTGGCATAAATCGTCGGTGACTTGAGTTACAACGCGGACCAGTTTCAAATAACAACTAACTGACCGCCAACTGCCAGCCAACCACCAGCAACAATAACAACAGCAACAGCAACAACAAACGCCAACCAATTGTGTATGCAATTGAATGTAAATACCGACGCACATACGTACATACGCACATGCATATGCAGATGTGTGGGGGTACATATTTTGGGGCGCACCAAAACGCTCAAGTCAATTTGCAACACCGCAAACGTACAGTCCACAGCAGACTGGTGCAACATAACCGCAGCTCGGTGCATTCGGTGTGGTGGTGCGAGCGGTGAGCGATAGTCTGTCTGTATTCCCCAAATCCGAAGCGACTAAATGGGTTTAGTTTTACTTCAAATGCCTGCTAACGGTAAATGTATGATGACATCGAAAGTGGTGGCGGGGAAGGGAAAGGGAGGAAAGCAATTGACTGGGCTGAAAATTTACACTTGAAATTTGTATGCGGATATATGGTGTGGGAGCCTGCTCTTATTGTTGCTGTTGTTGTTTGGTATTGTGTTGCACATTGTAGTGTTGTGCCTGCTACACTCAATTGTGGTCTTGTACTTTATATGCCACATGCGTTATGGACAATTAATTGCGCTCCTACTACATTTATACAACAACAGCAACAAAAACATTAAAGCAACGACACATACACAAACACATAGAAATATTTACACTCCACTCACTTGTTGGCCATTTTGCATATATTTGTTGTTGTGTTTGTGATGTTTCGGGCGCTTGCATCCTTTGTGGCAATCAATCTATGCTCGTTTGAGCGCATTTTATGCACAAACGCTTGCAAAAGATTTAGTATTACTTTGCAGTTTTTATGCGCGTATTTACACAGTCACCCACACATCCACACACACACACATATGCGGAATTATTTAGCCCTGCGTTGCATTTGATTGTTTGAACGTCGTTTTTAGTATCAATTTTATATCAATTTTTGTTGGTGCAATTTATGACAATAACAAAATGGAATTTTCAATTGCTCTCGTTTTCTTTTGCAGCCGCAACATGCAGCAAAACAACAACAATAAGCTCGGTGCGCACCAAGGACAAGCGCAGGACAGTATTGGTGTCAAAATGTTACCCCTGCTGGCGATATTCCTTTGTTGTGGACCATTGCTGGCCGCTTCGAGTCTCGATGGTCTTCAAGGGCAGTCTATTAAAGGTGAGTTTTATGGCATAATGTTTCGACTTGTAGTGCATTATCTTTTATAACTCCAAGCGTTCAATTAGAATGTTCGTCAATATATATTAATCTCGCTCTATCTTAACGGGTCTTAATTATTTCTTTTATTTATATACCTTCTCAGAGAAGGAAGAACTAAAAACCAAAAACCGCGTACAAATAATGATACTACTTATCCTTCCCTCAGTTTTGGTGTTGAGAATTTCAAGTAATTTTAGATATTTTGTAGGAGAACCATTCGAACCTTAGGAATTTCATTTCCGCGTTAACCATATCTCAGAGAGTACTATACGCGCCTCATTACAATTCTTTCCATAAATTAGAACTCACTTTTTGAGTAACAACACAGTTCGGAACATTTTTTTTCAAATAAGTTTAAAATAGTTTCATTAAAGTGGGAAGCACTAAATTCAATATTGCCGCTGTAATCTGGCCAAGTTACTTTAGAAAGTTCGTAACTAATCTTCTTAAAATTAAAAAGTGAAACGAACTCTCTAACCGACCAAGTAATTTTAAATTCAACCCTCCTTTCTATCATTGAAATGATAACCCCAATCAAGGAACCGGACTACTTTTAATAAATCTCCTACTTTGAACTATTTATCTCGACGAATCACTATACTTTGGAACAGCTAATGGAAAATTAGGGCAGTTTTACTAAATTTCCGTTAATTGGTTGTTTTTAATTTGAGAAAGGTGTCCATCAATTTGCTTTGGTTCAGGCACATCAATTGCTAGAAACTGGAAAGCCCAAGAGCCTATTGGAGAGATTTCCTTTCTTCCAACTTTATGAGATTGGCAATAAGTCGATACTCCGTTGTCCTTCTTATCTCTTGCGTTAGCTCTATTGACCTTCCGGGCACCAAAACTTACGACTGCGAAATCTTTCTGAATTACTTTCCTTTAGCAAAGAGCCATGGTAGTCCTACGAACTGAACACTGTTAAATAGACTCTTCGGCGGTGAGATGACATTTATTTTTGGTTGCAAATTTTCAAAGCTATGTGGAAGAAGGCGAAGTGGATCCCGTTGGATGATGTCGACGACAACTTAGATAATCCTTACCATACTAAAGGGGAATAAATAATCCGTTAAAATAACAACAACAAGGCGAAGTGGACTCATCTAGACTCTTGGCTCTTGCCAGACTGAGGTGCTAGTATTTCAATATACACACTTTCAGTGAATCAGGGGATGATATTAGCCGCCTTAAAATATATGTGTAAAAACACTTCGTCGATCCGTAAAGATCTGGTATTTATATTCAGGGAAGCACAAGGATCCAACGTTCACAGCTAACCAAACAAGATTCTACTTTACGTTTGGTGGGTCCCCTACGACCTTACCTACCCGAAGGAACGAATTTATTCCTCTTAAAATTAGCAATTATACGCTAACAGCAGCAAGATAAAGAGCCAAAATATTCGGCGTTTCGTCAGACTTTGTGAAAATAACGCTGCTTTAGGCATTTAGTTCCTTTATCATCCCGCGCAAATTCCTTCCAGATCCCTTTTTGGTAGCACAATAACCTAATGTGGCGTGCCACTACTGTGCCATTCACTAGCCATGCATTCGAAAACGTTGCATAATTTTTGGCGTTTCATTGCATTTGCACAAAGCATATTTGTGTTTGTTGCAATCAATATACACCGCAAAGTGAATAAAATAAAAATCGTAAAAATATGGAAAACGGTTTGTAAAGTATCCTTAAATTTAAATAAAAAATTTACTCGAACAATTGTAACTGTAAAATGCGCAGAATTGCAAATTAAACAAACGATGCTTGCAACCCGACGCGCATATGTATATTGCAGTGAAACAACGAAAAACGCCGAGTTTTTACACATCCAACTTTTTATTGACTGCCACGAACTAAATGCATTGCAATCAATGCTCTTTATTGTTGTTGTAATATGTAAACTACATAATTTTTGCCACACACAATTGAAATGTTATGCAATTTTTATTCGTTGGCAAAAAAACACCGTTTTTTTGTGTAAATATTTTATTGCTTTTGTTTTCTTCTCTTTTTTACGCTCGCACACACATACACATGCACAGATGCCTTCGGCGAATACTCACTAACGGACATGATCAACGCACAGTCGCAGGGCATCGAGTATGAGGAGGCCGACGACGGTTTCCCCTCGTACAAATTCTTACCCACATCCGATGTTAAGACATCATATCGCGTCCTGCTACCCGAAAGACTTTACGAATTCGCCATACTAGTCAAATTTCTGCCGAACAGCCCGAAGGGTGGTTATCTCTTTAGCGTGGTAAACTCCTTCGAGTCTGTGGTGCAGTTGGGTCTACACTTGTCGACCGTCAGCAAGAATTTCTGGAATGTTTCATTGCTCTACACGCAGTCCGATCAGAATTCCGTTAGCCGTAAATTGGTCAGCTACCAATTGCCATACAGGGGCAAGGAGTGGACGACACTTTCATTTCAGGTACTCAGGGACAAGGTGCTCTTCTACTACGATTGCGAACTGAACACGACGACAACGGTCGTGCGGGAACCACAGGACTTGGTCTTCGATTCGGCCTCAACTTTGTACTTAGCGCAAGCGGGCCCCAAATTAACTGGGCATTTTGAGGTAAGTGATTTCGGATACAATTTGTTGTTCTATTTTTTCATTTTTATTCGCAAATAAGCCTTTCTGGGAAAGTACACATGACGGAATGATTTTCCGCAAATTCATATTTTTACATTAAAATTATTTCTTTGAAGTTCTGTGATTAAGTGCCGGGTATGTCATAAAGAATTTGATAGTGGCACTTAGCTTTATGGCTGAGTGCCCATATAAAGTTGTGTATAATGAAAAAATCTCAGAAAAATTGTTATTATCTATAATACCCTTTTCCATTTTGTGATATTGAATTGTGCCATTATTGTGCTTAATGCTTATTTAAGCAAAATCAGCGATTCGAAATGCGTTCCCTTTTTAAAACAATTGTGTTTATAGGAACTGCCTTCAGTAATCTGCAGGCGTTAGTTCAGCCTTGAGTTCTATTTTGATATTTTGGTAAAATAATGAAATACATATTTATAACATTGGTCGTTGTTTTTCACTTAAAATTTCAATGTACAGAATAATTTTTCATTTAAACTGCTTCTATGGCAACGGTAAGTGACTTTCAATGCAATGAATGTTTTTTTATTTTTATTTTCCACAAACTGTGTTTTTATGGAATTTCATAGAATTAAATTTAAATTCGTATCGCGGACCTTCCCTTCCAGCGAAGAGTAAAAAATGAGTGAAGTGGGCAGAGACACAGGTATAAGCATATATACTGATGGGTCCAAATTAGATAGTGTGGGAAAAAGGTGTCCTTGAGGCAAAATTTTATACCTTTCCGACCCCAGACCACTGAAGTGTCTTTCAAGGGGAATTCTGTCAAAGAGTGTACTCACAACAAGGAATATATTTTTGTATATGCACTAAAGTCTCTTAGGTCCTTAAGATAGTAAATATAATTGGTGATGATATAAGGTTGTCAAATATCTCCCAGTGATTCGATTAAATTCAAATATGCGCCGTTTCGTTCGATAAACTGTTTCCATCTAGTCGGCAACTTCATAATACCCCTCTCTAGCGGATTTGCCTTTAACGAAGGAAAACTTTAAAATGGCGCGAATTTCGACGATAGTGAACTCCATGTTTAAACGTCTATAACTGTTGAACGAAAAATTCAAACTAATCATGCATTGCGTCATTTTGTAAGTTATGTCAAGACCTTTCAAAGATGTATAGTATTGCCAGATACGAGCTCTGTAGCGCTTTATACATAGCATAGAACAGGATAAGTAAAAAAAAATAAAGTAAAAATTTAAAAAAAGGGTTTTCTTGGAACATTTTGTGCTATCTCGATTATCTATTCTAAAATTTGACTACACACTAAACATATATTCTTTTTATTCCACGATTGAAGCCGAATTCCAGTCTTGCGACTAGAGATATTCTTATTACATTTGGAGGGGGGTTGTAATTCTATTGACTCATAGGAATATGTCTTGGAAACGAAAATAATTAATTTTGTGTATTTGAGCCTCTTATCATCCACTGAACTGACTTTTTTTTACTTAAAAAGAGCAAGAGTCCACACTTTTATGTAAAACTCAAATCGACTCAGATCCGTTCGTATCAACTGCTTCAATAAATACTTCAATCTTTCCTCAAGTTGATACGTCTTCAGTTCAGTACTTGAGCTTTTAAAACATCTGGTTTCATTACCTTGGGTTAACCTTTTACTGGTTCATACTCGAAGTCTTGACTAAAACAAATAATTTTTTAGTTGAAAGGTGAATATTTTAGTTATGAAACATCCTAATTCCTTCGAAGGCAATTTGCTGTGACTTTTCCCAAAATTTAAGAGAGCGAGAGTGAAGGTATAGTTATTGCAAATAAATTGCGTTTAAGTATCTTCGTCCTGATATCATATTATTAATTTCGCAATGCATCCAATATTTCTACCAAAGTTTTGTCTCAGTTAATTACTTGCAAATCTTCAATCCAAATTTAAATTAGTAAAAAATGTTATTTCTAATAGCCACCTATAATGTTGGGAGGGTGGAAAGTTACATCATCTCCGCTTACAGCTTTTCACCATCGGCGTTTCCGCTCTCAGAAGTAAAGCTATTTGCCCTTAGCAACAGCAGCGACAAAAAAGCCTTATTGGGTAGAAAAGAAATTACTTAGTTTCGTAAAAAATAATGGGGTAGCAAATTGAGTAAAAGAGCGTGAGCAAGAGAAGTGTTTGAGTCAAAACGAATCCCAACACATTGTAAGCGAGTATAGGGGTTGTTGCAAAACGAGGTAAGTTATTCTTCACATGAAGTTTGAGCAATTTCACCACTACACCGCGTACGACAGATGGCGCGAAAAGCGTTATCTGCCATTCCGGAGCATTTGAGTGAGTTTCATTGGGTCCAGCAAGTGAAAGTGTTGAATTGAGTTGTGTTGCAAGTGCGCCCACACAGTTTCAATTTGGCCACTCTTCTTTGAGACCTAGGACACTCTTTTGGTGATTGTCCAAATAGTGTTTGCTGAATTACGCGCTGAAAGAGCGAATTGCAAATTCCTTTGTTATTGTTTTGGAAGAGCGAATATGCTGAAAGACTGCTTATTTTGCTCATTGTAAGGATGCGTCTACAGCCGGTTGGAATATATTTTCTATGGGGTTCCCACAAATTTTTAAGAGCGGCGCTCTGCTTGGGGCTCGGTAAGCACGTTTCAAACGAGCAAGGCATTCGGCCATAAAGCGAGTCCATATATGTGTTTGTGTGGGGTAAACGCCTGGTTGATGCTTTACTGGCACTCGGTACGCGCTCACAGGCTATACGAGCCGTTCGGTTTACCACTTTTGCTGAGGGCTCGTGTAAATTCCACTTGCTGAACTGAGCTTTAAATGCGAGTGCATGCATTCGTGTTTGCCTGCATATGTGCGCATGTGTATGTTTGCATGTACTTGTGAGTTTTCTAAAAAGTTATGCGCCTCAAGTGCGTTTACCTCAGTCGTGTTAGGTGCTGCAACCGGTTAAGATGTGCTAAACGGGAGGCTAACGTCGTCATTGCGCCAAGTGTTCGAGTGTTGCGTTGAGCTGCGTTGCGATTCGCCCGAAACACGGATTCCCTCAGCCATTGGCTATTGTGCGTTACGAGATTTGTTGTTATTGCGCTTTGTTTTGCTGTGTGCGTTTGCATGTATGCATACGTGTACACACGCACCTAGTAGCCATGGCAAAGGCGAAATATTGTCGTTGTTGTGTTAGTGTGTGTGTGTCTTCTTCGAGTGCGCCTGTATGTGTGCGACGTGCAATATTTTGGTTCTGAAGGCACTTAGATGTTGCTGAAGTGTTTGGTGGCAAGTGGCTGCTGTGTGTTGTACAAAATATTATAATTATGACTGTTGCTTCGCAGCAAAGAAAAAAGGCAAAGCAAAGCAGATGAAAAAAGTAAATCGAAACAAAAGAGCATGTATTCCTACCACCGCCGTTGCTGCCATGATTTTGTGTGCTTTCCACATATGTGTTGTTGCTTAAGCATTTAAGTGGATTTTTATTGACTTCCCGACACACGCACACACACGCACGCACCTAACGACTACCTTACTCTATCTGCCGCACACACACACACTCCCCCGCGGTGCTTCCAACGTACAGCGTCGAGGAGGTTCTATAAATTTTCCGGAAAAAGTTTTAAATTTACGCGCAAAGTTCGGCGTTGCAGCATTTAAGCGTAAACGTTTGTGAAAGCCGGTCGATTAAGTACACAGTACAAATGTACGCCGCGAACTAAGTACACCGCGAAGCGAGAAGACGACGTGGCAGCAGCAAAAGTAGCAATAAATGTGCGGAGCGAAACGTGAAAGAAATCGAAAAGCGCATGAAACGTCGCGAACGTGTGCAATTAAGTAATCGAAATGAGTTTAAAAATCATTGCGCTGGAAAATTAACGACAGCGCAAACAGACAAATTGGCTGCCACCTGCCTGGCGGCGCAACCGCTCAACTGCCTGCCGCCAGCAGCCAACAGCGCGCATACTTAATGTGTGCTTGTATGTGAGCGCGCGCCGGAGTCAAAAGAATCAAATATTTTCCATTTTACTGTTTTACTATGCAATCATTCGCAAAATTACCGCTAAAAAATTATACGGCTGCGAGCGCACTTAAGTGAGTAAGCAACAACTGCGCGCAATTAAGTTACATACATACTTATGTGCCATAATAGTGTACACGCGGCGCGCAGACAGCCATCAATTATAAATACAATAGCTGTAATAGCTTACGCGCCGCCAAAGTAGTGCGATTCAATGCGATTCAGTGCGCTCGCAATTACTTATAAATAACACCGTGCAATTTTCCTTAATTAATTAAGCATTAAGAAGGTAAACACTGGTGCGCGCAGCGAAAATGCCAAAGCCACTTAAAAATGCAATTGCAACAAAAAGAAAAACAACGGCAAATATTAACAGCATAAGCACGAGCGCATGTGTGGCATGAAATATGCTTGTTCAATTATGCATTCAAGCAGAGGTGTCGCATCAATGTCCAAGGCAACAACAAGTATAACAACAACTGCATTTTTATGTGTGCAGCAGACGGCGCAGTAGCTGCAGACAGCGTTTTACAAGCGCGCATACAAATAATATGCCCGTGTGCGTGTATGAATTGTAAGTAAGCGTCAGTCAAGTATTAAAGTCAACACAACAAATATGCTGTCAGTAAACAACAACAACTTTAGTCAAGTAAAGTGAAGTGACAGAAAAAGGCAAATTGCAAGCAAATAATTAAAATTTAATATTTTTTATGAATTATAAAAGAAGGTACACAACAAAAAAAAATAGTTCAAAAACAACTCTCAAATATTACAAATAAAATTAAAAAAATATAAAGATGTATTTAAAAAAATTAAAAAATAAAGATTTTAGAAAATGTAAAATAAAAATTAAAAATTACGAATAAAAATTAAAAAATATTGAAAAAAATTAAGAAGTTTGAAATTATTAAAATAAAATAAAAAAAAATTAAAAGTTTAAAAAGCATTTAAAACATTTGAAAATATTAAAAAAAAAAATTCATAAAAGTTTGAAAATATTAAATTAAAATATAAAAATAAAAACTAAGTATTAAAAAAATATTTAACGTAATTTTAAAAAAATATTAAAACATACTAAAATAATTTTCTTTATTAACTTACCTATATACAATTATTAAAATATTTTTTTTTTAATACAAATACGCATAAAAAAAAATTAAACATAAAAATATAAATCAAAAACAAATTTTAATACTAAAAAAATTAAAACAATGTATATTAAAAAATACTGAATAATTTAAAAAGAAATTAAATAAGAAAACGGAATATATTAAAATGAAAATAAAAAATTATCAATATAAATTCAAAAATAGTTTCATTTAAAAAATAATTAAAAATGTATAAATTATTAAATTGATTTTTTATATATTCAATAAAAATTGAAATTGAAAAACTTTTAAAAAATTACTCAAAAAATATTAAAAACCAAAAATAAACACCAAACTTCAACATAACAGTGCTACGTCACGAAATTTGCTGCACATTAAACCTTTGCCGCGCGGCTTTGCAACTAAAAAAACTTTATATAGTGCATCCTGACCGGTTTACCATTATCCAGTGCATAACGCCACACTTATGTAAATATCTTTGCATATGCACACATATGCATATGAAGTTGTTGTACAAATTGTATACATTGTCCGCGTGCGCTCGCAAATATTTGCACATATTGATATGCAAATGTGTGTGGCAGGGCGTATGAGTAACAAATGCCAGCAAGAGTGTTGACCAAGTTGAAGACTGACTCTGCTACATGCAAGAACAGAGGCATATTTATTTAAATTTATACAATTAAATAACTGCACATACATACATACAAGTCTGCATATGCCATATATGCCGCGTGCCAAGGAGAAAGTGTTGCGGTGGCCGGGCAGCGTGCGTGTGGCGTGCCTTCTGCTAATTAAGCGCATAAATAAATATATTAAAAAACATAACTTTTTTAAATTTTTTTTATATATTTCGAAATAAAGTAAAAAAGGATTATGGTAAGCAAAACAAAGTGTCGTGCTGTGCCGGTAACGTTTGATAGTCCATGCTTAAAGCGCAAAAATAGCTTTATGCGCCTAGAAAAATGCAGTTATAATAAAAGCGCGCAAGTGTTTACTATTACGCCTCAAAATATGCAATAGTAGCTGGAACGCCATACGCGCTGCAAATGTTCGTGGCAAGTATCTCTTAATAAACACGCGATCAGCTAACAGCGTGACGGTGTAGCCTTTGTGCCGCAATTCATTGTTTGTTTTGTTTTTGTTTTTGCGATTTGTTTGCCTTTGTAAATATTTGTTATTGCATTTTAATTAGCGTAGTCACTCATTGGCGGCAGTTGTACAGTGTAGCGCATACACGAAATTTGCATTTAATTTGTAGTTTAAGTATGTAAATTACTCTGATTGCTCTTTCATGCGCTGGAATGCCTGGCTAGGCGAGCTGGTGCGGGGAGTTCAAGGGAGTGTGCGATTTGCACAAAGTTTTAATGCATTTTTGCAAATTTAATATCGGACATTGGTTTATGAGTGTTTATGGACATTTGTGTTTCTAGAAATGTGGAAGCATGAAAAATTGCCATTACAAAAGATCTTTTACAAGAACTTTATTCCGATCGTTCAGTTTGTATGGCAGCTATATTTTATAGGGGTCGGACGTTCCAACAAATGAGTAGCATTTTGGTTCGAAGAGAAAACATGCAAATTTCAAATCGATATCTCTAAAACTGTTAGTCACTCCGTTTGTAAGTCATAAAAGACGCCTTCTTTGTCAATTTTTTTGGAACTGAGCAAAGTTGGATTCCTATCTAATCTTCAGGAAGACGTTCAGAAAAAATTTTCTGGTGATGAGAAATTTTTTTCCACTTAAAATTATAAAAACAGAAACACATTTTCATTGCAATGATCGCTGAATTTGTAAAAAAAAAAAATGATTTTGGATAAAATGGAAGCAATCATAGAAAACGTAGTTTTTGAGAAAAAATCTACAATTCATGGTGACTGAAAAAAATTTAAACTATTATCAAAACACTTGTTTCTTTGATGATTACTTCATAAATACATTTAAGAAGGTCTTCTGAAAATTTCAAGTTTGTAAGCTCAATCGTTTCAGAGACATTTTCCTCACTGAGAACTATTTCGAGAAAAACTCATTTTTGCAGCCGATTTATAATTTTTTAAATTTGTATCAAAAATCATATTCTTAAGACCCCTCGATAGTGGAAACAGATAACTCGCAGTATGTGGAAAACCTTAGATATGTATATCGAATAAAAAAATAAATAACTCGAAAAAGTAATTTATTAAAATTATGAAAAACTTAATTAAAACATATTTTAATATTTTAAATTCGAGTTTTTAACATTTTTTTCAAGGTTTATAACAATTTTTTGATTTTTTTTTTAAGTTTTGCACATCTTAAACCATAATAAAAACAAATTACCAATGAAAACATTTATTTTTCCTTATTATTTTTAAAAATTATTAAAATAAAAATTCTTTAATGAATAAATATATTTTTTTCCAATTACAAATATTTTCTTAAAAAGGATTTTAATAACTTTCTTAGCCTATTGACGTGACGTCTTTCTTTTGATAATTATTTGTATGGTTTTGCTGAAATATTATAGTGAATAATTTTTTTAACTCAAAATTTTTAAAAGGTATGTTACCATTACATAAAAGAGATCAGCTTAGAATCTATATTAGCTTTTTTAATACACTTCAAATGTTTTATTCTCATCATAATAGTGAAAAGGTTGAGAAATACATTAAAATTTGTCGGAATTGATAAGTTTATTTGATATAAGAATGATGAAACTTAAACAGTTTTTCTAAACAATTGAATTAAGATCTCATTATTGCTTTATTTACTTTAGCCTTATTTACTTTAAATGACATCAATTGGAAGGCGCTAATAGAAGCATTTGACAATTCAATTGTGTCTTTGTCTTCAATTACATTTTTGACAATTACTAAGGAAAGCTTATAAATTATCAACGAAAAGAAAAATTTACGACTTCTCGTAATTTTATAATTTTTTGGAAATTGTTACGGTCTGCGTCTTTAATAATCCTTAATTTTCTTGCAATTAAAGGTTTCATATCTCCATTTATTTTAATGCCTAAAATACTCTTCTTCCCCACTCTAACAAATTCCAGTTAAATTTTATGCGCGTTCAAGCAGCACGAAGAATGTTATTATTAATTAATATTAATTAGTTTACCCATACAACATTACACGAACCCTCCATATATGCTCAGGTATGTAGAGAATAATCCCCGTCTGTGTTTTGTTGTATTATGTAAACAAATTAAACTCAAATAAAAATTTAAAGGAGGCAAATAAATACGAAGGGTTAACATGCAAGGGTAAACAGCAAAAAATTAAGCCCAGAAAAAAATAGAAAGAAAAATTATTTAAATAAATAAATTGAAGGCTTTAGCTAAACCCCTAACCCCCAACACCGCTCACAGCCAACCACACACGCTAAAGTCACACAAATAAAACGCACAGCAAACAAGCATTTACACACACTCTTTACGAGTACGTCAACTTCACAGTAAACAAAAACTCTTTTTCTTTTCGATACCTCGGCGCTCCAACTTCTTAAGCCACTGCCGGCTGCCGTTATCAATTCAATATCAGATTCTGGTTTCTGTGGAAGTGGCGGCTTACAAGTGGGCTTGTACGTGTGGCAAACTTGTTTACACCCGCATGCACATACATATGTTGTTTGTAAACAACGAACTGCGTGTCGTGCGTGCTCGTTGTCCCACGCACTTGTTGTTGTTGCGCGATATTCATCTAATTATTTGTTTGACTTTTGAACTTGAGCGCTGTGTTAATGGGAAGAGTCAAATGCTTACCATAGCAAACAAAACTTATTCTTAAAGCACTACACAGATTTAAGTGCGAATGTGTGTGTGTTTGCTGGTATTTTTATTGTTTACAATTGCATATTTGTTGTACGGATATGCGAGAACATAAATAAGGATATTTGCAATTATCAAAGAATCAAAAATATAAAAATTAGTAAAACTATGACTAAATTTTGGTTTAAATAAATTCTCCATTTGAAGGGAAGAGAAATGTCGAGTACTTGTGCTAATATAATTTTAACTTTATTCTACTTTAAGAGATCTCTTATACTTAATTTTGCTTTTGTGATTATTAAATAATCAGTTATGACATAATAATCGATAACAGTTTTAATTAATCGGAAGCAGTTAAATATTTGGTTAATTATTGCGCAAATTTTTTTATTTGATTGTTATTAATACAGAAAGCATGAAGAAAACCTAACGACGGGGATATAAATATTTCAAAACATCTCATTTTCTATGGGATTTTCTTCATATTGGGACCACTTTTTAATCGCCTCCTAAAAAGTATTCGGATTTAAAATTTGATTATTACCAAGGCTGCGAATTACTTAATTATAACATTTTTAATAAAATTTTAAATTCATTTCAAAATCTGAAGTAAAAATGTGAAAGTTCTTTTTTTAATAAAAATTTTGTTCTATATTCGAAAAATAATTTCTTGTTTTAAAGCTTGGAGTAAGATAGGTTAGGTAAACAGGCTGTTTCCCCGTGAGGCCACGAAAAATTTCACTTGGACAGTTAGAGAAACGTGTCCTCTGCTCAGAACTCGCAGGTATAGATCAAAAAGGCCGTCGCATATCGACGAAACGCTTATAGCCTGTCACAAGTATACTACACCCAGCCGATTTTTGATAAATGAGATGCTTCAATCTTAATCTGATGAACTTCGGGCAGTTGAAAAGAGTGTCTAGATTTTTTACCTCATCTTCTGCACTGGATATTTGACAATTTGCGTCCTTCATTATTATATTTAACAGAAAAATTTTTACTTGACATTTTGCATTGAGTTTTTTAAAAGGGAATTCGAAAGCCTTCTGCTCTTCGGCAGTAATAAGCAGCTAACCAACATATAAATTATGAAAAATATTCAAATATAAAATTGAATTCAAAATACAAAAATTTTAAATTCTTAGCCATTTCAGCTGCTAAGACTCTTATGACCCAGAAAAATGTACAAATGATAAATTTGAAAAGAAAAATTATACATTAATTCTTAAAATAATATTTCTTATTCTTCCGGTTTGAGGTCAATCAATATTGCCTGATTACATTTCTTTGAGTTGAAAGATGAAAGAAAATTTTAATTACTTTTATTGCTAAGTAAGATGGAGCAATTTGTATTCGTAAAATGTCAAATATCATGTTTAGAAATATATGCCACATATTTGATTAGAAAAGTCAAAGTCCACAATTTTGCCTGACAAAATGCTGAAATTTAAGTTCAATTTTATTTTTAATAATAAAGCTGCACCACACAGTTAAATATATGACTAAATATTTGTGGAGATATGTACACTTTCGTTTGGCCATATGAATCTGCAAAGCTATTTTGACAACTTAATCACATTTGAATTGTCAAAAGCCATCATTGAGCGGATTAATTGAAGAGCTGTTGCACACAGATTAAACGTACAAAGCGGAAACTTCGCAAAAAGTATGCAGAAATATTCAAAGGCTTATTAATAAGTGGCAAAAACAATTTGTAATTTATAATACGTAAAATTTTTTTCAACAAATCATAAGGATATTTCAATAAAATAAGGATATTGCGACGTTTTAGATTAATTTTTTGTTTAAAATTCATTCAAACAATGGAGCGGCTGCTCATGTTTCCTCAGCGTGGCACAAAAACTCTAATGGCATAGCGAAAACAACAATATGTTGCAATGCATGTGCGTATGCATGTGTGTGTGAAATGTATTTTAATTAAATCAAATATTTTGCATGCATCATTGTGCTCGGAATTCGCCTTCAAAGACGCAACTACGCATGCATTAGTTTTCAAATATTTGCCCGTGCGTGCGTGTGTGTGTGCGTGCATACCAATCAATGGAACAGCTTTAAGGCACACACATAAATTAATTAATAATTTCAAATTTCATAATATTGAAATGTTAATGAATTTGCTTGAGTCAAAAGTGCATTTGGATGTGCGAAACGCACAGTTGGGTGCAAACAGTGCAAATACGCAAAGGCACATGCTGGCACACATACTGGATGCTTAAGCAATTATTCATAATAAATTTAATAAAGTTAAGGAATTTTATGTCGGAATATGCAAGATTCACTCTTACAGTTTAATAGCTTTACAATTTTAATGTTCTTATAGTGTGCATAGCGGTGCATTGGCATGTAACGGATATTCAACATTTTCTTGTCTCCTGGTCGCTTTAAAATTATCAACGTTTCGGAGTATTCAAGAAGCCTAAATTATTTCTTTATATTGAATTGAGATATGAGAAACGTGAAATAAAATAAAGATAATACTGATTGATAGGAATAATCGTGATCAATTTTGATATGGAAGTACTTGCAACATAACCTCCTGTTCGATCATAACATTTGAGCAGCAAATATATGTTTTCGCTTGAAATTACTTCATTGGATTCGGATGCCCAGTTCTATCCCACTATCTTTAGTCCTAAAACATATCTTTTCAGTGTACATTATACATCTTTATTATGATTTGAATTGAGTCTGGTGACAGTTAGTAGGTATGTAGGTAGGTAGGATGCCAGCCGACGCACCTAGACGTTTAAGTGGTCCAACATGAAATTTAGCTGAACATTTTCCCAGTGAAGCGCCTTTTCCCATATTAATATATATCTCTGATTTATTAGATATAGATCAGATAAAATTGTTAATAATGACTTTCGGGGAATTTTATTGTGCAATTCCTTTGTTGATTTACTCACATATCTATTATATGGTCAAATTACACCGTTAATTCTCAAAATCATTATAATTATACCCTGAACAGGGTATATTAAGTTTGTCACAAAGTTTGTAACAACCAAAAGGGTCGTCCGTCCATCTGTCTGTATATATACGAACTAGTCCCTCAGTTTTAAAGATATTGTTTTGAAACTTTGCAAACGTCATTTTTTTTGTATGGAAAACTTTCACATTTGATAATGTATCTTCACAAAAATTTGCACAGGTTACTTTCTAAGATAATAATGTAATCCCCGAAAAAATTGTTTAGGTCGGATTACTGTAGCATATAGCTTCCATACAAACTGAACACATAGTTACTAAAAGAAATGCACCCGTGAAGGGTATATTAGGTTCGGTGCAGCCAAAGTTAACTTTTTTTCTTGTTTAGAATATTATGTGCGGTAACTGTCTAATGTTTATGGGATGAAATGATAAAAGTAACAGAAAACGGATTATGAAGGAGTGAAAGAGTGACATAAGCATATTTCTCTCAATCTTTAAAGAGGATTTTTGCTATCACATTTGAATTTTATAAAAGAAATATGAAAAGACTTTCACAATTTTAGATTTAATTCATAATTTCAAGCACTGCTTCCCGGATAAAACCTTGTGCACATGCATATACCATAAGTTAACGAAGCGTAACACAAAATATTTAATGAAATTCTCCTACGCGCATATTCAACCTATATACTTGCAACCAAATGGAATTTCTCAATTAACATTTTTGTCATTATTAATTCCTGACTTCAACATTTTGATTTTATTTTATTTCACTTTCTCATAATATGTACATATGCTTATCGGAGCGGCAAGTGAGCGTCGGCGTCGGTGCCAAGCAGAAATCAAGAGAGCAGCTTAAGCTATAATTTATAACGGCATACAATCACAAAATCATAAAATCAACGCATGATGAAATAAAGTAATAATGAAAAGCTTTATGTAAGCTAAGCGTATGAAAAATGCAAAAACAACTACAACAAAAGCACAGCACAGCAAATGCTTGGAATTTTCGGTATTACTTTGGCATTATTTTTGCTTGAAGGACAAGTGCTCTACGCACACCTTCACACACACACATACATGCTAAGTTCTTATGCAATACACACACATATATATGTCTGCGTCTTTATGTTTTACTGTTAATGTACAAGTGAGCAAATTAATTTTTAATGAGCGTACTTGTACGCACTTTTGCCAGATTGTTGTTGCTCTCTTTTGGTTCACAGACAGCGAGTGTCAGTTTGTTGTGTGTGTTTGTGTGTGCTTATGTGCGTTCATTAATTCTTTATGTTTTGTAAGGCTAAAGGGCATTTTTATTTGAGTGCATTGTGTAACTTGTTTTCGCTTGTACTTGTTTAGCTGGCAGCGATTTTGTGATTTTTATTAGGAAGCGGTTTTATTTGATGTTTCGAAATTGAAAATTTGGTATGTTTTACTTGCAGCTGCTGCTAGAGTATTTCAGAAAGTGAGTGTATTAAATGAAATGGCATTTTTTAAAATCAAATTTTTTTGGGAACAATTATGACGCAGTGTTTAAAAGCCTATCAGTTATTGCTCGGTATTTAACTAACTCAGAGTTTTATGATTTTTCGATATGTGATCTTAATTGAACAATTCGTTTTCGAGAAAAAGACTATTAAAAGATATCAATGTTAGAATTAGCCAAATAATTATTTTCAGAAAACCTTTAAAATATACATAATTCTACATTTAAAGAATTTATAATTATTAAAAGTAACAAATTTTTGTAAACATTTCTTTGGAGACGTAATGAGACAAAATCAAATAAAAAATTCTGAGAAAAATTTTAAAAACTGTTAAAAGTATTGTAATGTAAAAATAAATGTTTTTGCCTCTCTTTTTAAAACAGAAATCTGTTTGCTCTTGCAGCATGTTACTGCAGAGTACAATAAAATTTTAATTTTGTACTCAATGTTTTTTAACAAAAGTAAATAACTATTATGTGATAATACATCATTAAAACAACACAAGATAAAAAAATAATATAAAAGTAAATAAATTATAATAAAATAATATGCTTTGAAAAATTAGTAGAATAAATTTGTTTTATTTTTTAATCCGAAAAAATAATTTTAAAATTTTCAATCTGAAATACCACATTAAATAATAAAAAAATATATATGTTTTCAATCTCTTAAAATAACAAATAAAAACGTTTAATCCCAAAACTCAAAAATTAAGTCAATCCAAGTTAAAAATTAAAAAACAAAAATATTATTATTTTTTTTTTAATTTAAATTTTTTTTTACGTTTGCGTACTTCATGATCTAATAATTTGGTTGTCTTTTGAAAAGTAAAGCATATTTGTATTAAAATATTAACAAAATTTGGCCCCTTTGTCGTATTAACACTCATTTGTCCTTCATTATAGTGTTGCCGTGAGAAATATGTAAACCATACCTTTTGATACCAATTTATTACAGTTTTTAATATATTTCATTTGTTCTACAATGTTTAAATTGAAAATATGTTTTATTCATTTTTAATTCCGAAAATCGAATTTTTCATCCAAAATTTTTATTAGAACTGTGGTTCCCTAAACGTATGATGATCCTTTCTGATGATAAAATTGAAAAATTTTAATTATGTGATCGATATTTGAGATTCTGGAATTGTGTGGCAATTCAAATACTTCTTAGAGCTTTTCATTTAACCACCAATTGAAGTCCTTTTAGTGTTTGTTCTACCGCTGCCAGCAGCAAAGTTAGCGCCCTAACACAAAGCACACTCAGTGACACAACTGTCCAGCATGGCGTATACGCGACATTTAATTAGTTATTAATTAAGCAACAATTTGGTGCCCGAAAATTTTGCCTGCTGTCCAATGTGGCCGGGCCGGGCAGTGCAAAACGAGTACATGACGCGTGAAATGTGCACAATAATTACGTTTCAGTTATGAGAAGCGTCTGTAATTAAATATTAATTGCTTTGCAGGTGAAGCCCAATTGAGAGACGACTCGACGCTAGGCGGACATTGTGTATGACCTCAATGCTTTTGGTTGTAAAGTGAAAAGGCAAACTGCAGCCGAAATTCGCCAAATACTTTGACCGAAAATAAATCTGTGTGTGCGGCGCTAAACAAGCGTTGGCGCTTTGAGTTATTCGCGAAAATATTTATTCACACACTGCGCGTTCATTCTATGGAAATATTTCATCAAAGCGCTCTGTCTGTGCAATGGCGAATACAGTTGTAAGGGCAAAGGTATTTTAGTTATTGCTTTTATACTGCCATTGATGTGGATCCCAAGTGCCATTGGTGCAAGCGGATGTGTGCAACAGCTGCTGGCAGACCGCGAAACCTGCTATGTGGTCGCTTTTGTGTAACAAATGGCAGCTAGTTAACATTGAAACGCGTCGCTTGTCGTGTAATTAGTGTTGCGCACGCGTGCTTGTGTGTGCGCGCTTGTCATTTTGGCATTTGCGACTTTGTAGTGAGTTAGTTAGCTGTAGTTGTTGTTGCTTGTTGTTGTTGCTGTGAGTTGTAACGTTCAAATGTCCTCGAAAAGCGCTGAAAGCCGCAAGTGGGTGTTTATAAATAAATGCATTTATATAATATTATATAAGTTTATGTAAAATCATACCAAATGCTATAGTTGGCTGACAACTTCCTAGAAATTAGGCAGTCCTGCAGCTAGTCTATCAATTTTGTTTGTACATTCATGTCGGTTAACCGCTGAAAGCAGAAATATGCTTTGAGCTTACTGTCAATGTGTGCACACATTTTGCAGAATAGAATAGCTATATATGAAAATTATTTTGGCTTCTCAAAAGCGATAGAAACGTTTAGAAATTATTAAAACCTCATATTACATTGAGGCCATTTACAACTTTGGCAAATTTTCAAGTTTCTCCATCTGCGCACTGATTTGTAGTTTATGACAGTTTAGTAGCAATAACGAATTAATTTTGTCACAAATGAAATACGAGTGACTCTTCGCTAGACACGCATGCCCATTCATCATACGCAGTGGCGCACCGCCCACGCCTGCATTGACATACACCGAAACACATATGCATATGAGCGGAGCACAGCGTGTGGTTGCGTATTTTAAATATTTTTCTTGCTGAGTTATTATTCAAATGCTGCTAGCAACAACAACAACAGCAAACGTTTTGTGTAAATAATTCCGCTGACAGGCCTAAATGGTCGATAGACAAATAAAATAATATATTGTATGTTAACTCAGCAGGGAAGCGTGTGACAAGGTGAAAGTCATTTAATGCGAGTTAGAATAAAAAAATGGTTTGACAAAAGCGCGTAAGTGGCGCACTTATGCCTGGGAGACTGCGGTAGCTGGCGGCTATTGAGCGTTGGAGAGAGGGAGGGATGGAGGGTTTACATGGAAAAAGGCAATTTTGCGTGTAAACATTTATGTAGTTATTAAATTTCATTTCAATTCGCAGGAAAAAGCGGGTGTGTGGTGCTATGGCAACCATGTGAGAAGTTGGGTTGGCTGCGAAGCGACACTTTGCAACAAAAATGTAATTTTTTCTTATATATTATTTTTAACAACATTTTAATGAATATTGAGTGTTACTTGTATATCATCAAAAATATATACGTACATACTCATGATAGAGCCGTTGGCAAAAAATGCCTTGGAAACAATGAAGAATTGACATGAACGAAATATATGAAAGAAATAAAAATGAAATTTTCTTTCACTATTATATTTTTGTATAAAATAATTTTATATAGTTTTACACCTCTCCACGGATATCTTTAGTATAATGCGAAAGATTTATTTGACAATTGAAAAGAAGTCGAGGTTTTTCTGTCGATAAACGAACTAATCCCACAGTTTTTCAGATATCGTGCCGAAATTTTGCACATGTTGTTCTCCCACAAGAAGCTGTTCATTTGTCATTTAGATATTGGACTATATCATATAGCTGCTTAACGATCGAAATTGTGACTTTGTACAACTTTTTAATTTGTAAAGATTATCACACGAAATTTCTCTCAAATTATTAAATTATTGTCTGAGAGAACGTTACAATCCATCAAGAAACTGTTCAGATTTGACAAATATATCATATGGCTGCCATACAAAGTGACCTATCAAATTCAAGCTTTTTTATGAAAAAAATTTTATTTCAAGGGATATCTTCACAAAATTTGGCACGCATCATTTTCCAAAGTGACTCTGCACTCTCCAAACAAATTATTCATATAGGACCATAATAGCATGTAGTTGCCGTGAAATTTAACCGATCAATTATGTATTTTTGAAGTTTTTTATGGCTTCGTGCAACTCAAGTTAACTATTTTTCTTGTTATTATTATATCTATTACCTTTTAATATAAGTTTCTATTTCCACTTCCAGCCAACTACAGCAATATTAGTTTAAATTAACAGTGTTGCACGGTGTAACAGACGAAGGGGGACGCTCGCTTGCTTGCGCCTTTTAATTAAATATGATTTAACATTTCACATCAGCATACAAAGCAGCAAAATGCAAACAGAGGACATACGCGCTCAAATATGTTGTTATGAAAAAACGCAGACAGACGAGGTTTTTCGCAAATAGAGTAACACAGAAGACCCTTCGTGTTCACCTGCTCGACTGCTTATTCCCAGCACGCGCCCGCTTAACCTTTGTAGTAGAGTTACTCACATGACAAACTTGTCGGTAAATAAAACAGTCGTGTCTGTCTGTCTATTTGGACTCACCGCAATGTGCGTGTCATTCATATAACGGGATATTTAAATGTAATAAATGCTTTCGAAGTAAAATGTTGACATAATTAAAATGGCGAAAAAGTGCGCAGAAAATTGTTTACATGCTTCACTCTTAGTTTATTCATATTTGCTTTAGGTTTGTATGCACACATATGCAGACAAACTTTTTGAAACCGCACACATATTGGCTAACTGCTTACTCGTGTTGTCAGGGACAACACCAAAGACATTGGCTTCATTTATATTTTTGTATTGCCCTTACCATTGACAGTATGATTATCATCATTATGGCATGACATGCTTAACTGTAAAACATAAATTGCTTAAGGATTTTTTACATGCCATTCCGCGGGTAATTACTCTAATTTTTCTTATATTTATTTATATCTCAAAAGTTGGTTGGAACTGTTTAGCATATGTGTTGTTTCTCTAGCTGGGGGTAATGATTTCTGTGTTTAATGTGTTTGAAACAATTTAGAAGGAACATCAGGTAATTCTTTAATTTTATGATTTTTTTTTAATAAAATGTGGCTATTTATTTAATAGTTTATTTATAGTATATTTTAAAGATAATGAATTTCAAGTTTGTTATCAAAACCGGTTTATTTCCTCATCATTCTCAGCTCTAAAATAGTTTATGAAAGATAGTATATAATTGCAATATGATTATGTATATAAATTAGTATTTTTTGAGTACTTTTACAGAAACCGAATAGTAATGCCCCTAAATCAAAATACTATTTCAAAGTGACTTCGGATATTCATACTTTTTCCCTTTCTAGATTCTATGTTATATAATGTGTGTTTTGTTTTGGGTTTTATGGTATTTTAGTTTAGACTTGCAGATTTTAGGAAGGCACATATAGACAGGCCTAATGTACATCTATCTATAATCCAATCTATTTATATCTGTTTTATAATTTAATAATTCATGACTCACTACGAACCAATTCGAAACTTAATGATTTTGTCTGTCTTTTTTGAAATTTTAGTTGTAAACATTAGAAAGGAGGAAATTGTCGTTGCTGCCCTATAGTATATTTTCAATCATAATCGAAGGCTTTTGTATAAGGCAAAAGTTATTTTGTAATACCAGAAAGCATAGTCTAGAGATATTCATTGAAATCGTATTATGCAAGCACTCAAGGACAACATTCATTGCAACCAGAAATGAAAAATGACAACTATAATCATGTATTCAACGCAACATTGAAATGAAACACAACCATAGAAAACTTTTCAGCACTTCTCCACACCATACAAACAAAAGTTACGTATACGCACCCGCACACATAAGCGAAACAACATTGTTAGCTAGGCAAAGAACGAATGAGGCATGTTGAGTCGTAACTATTTATTCATAAACACATACCTTAACAGCTATTTAGCATTATTTAATTAATGTCTATATTTTTCCCCACACAAAAGCACATCTAATAACTTTACAGTCACAGCTGCGGGCGTTACTAAGTGTGTCATGTACAAATGGGTGTAAGATAACTGCTTATGTTAACTGTTCCAACTGCTTAGAAACATGTGCACTTTCGAGACATATTATTATTCCATATAACACATATGTCATTATTATTTTGTACGTGTGTATGTGTGCGCGCGCATTAATGTCAATTGTTGAACGTGTTGAGCCAACTTCAACGGAAATACTTAATGTGCACGACTATGACAAGACAGTTGGCAGTAGTGGGGCCAAATATACTCATAACACTTAATTACTTAGTCATATATTGTAGTTTCTTTGTGTGGTGAGTAGCAATAGAGCGAAGCAGAAGAAGGCGCACGCCAACGGCATTAACAACAACATCGATCAAACGCACATTGAGGTTAATGTATAATGATATTACAGCTAATATATGGTAGTTTTAAAAATAGAGTAGTACAAATAACAACAAACAATCATATGTATATCGGTATGTGAGTAATCCAAGCTGAGACATAATTTAAAGTCGCTTTAGTACTTCAGCTTGTAAATCTGCAAAGCTGCAGAGATTTTCTCGGTTAAAGTGGGACAAAATAAAAAAGGCAGCAACAACAAAGCTCGAAAAGAAAGTGAATTAAACGAAAAGTTAGGCCAAGTTCCAGCGAAAGAGTGCACGAAAGGATGCTGCGTTTCACTTAGCCTGCGGCTGGCGAATTGTTAAAAGCATAACATGGCAAGCCGAAATTGTCAAGCGTAAAAAATTGCGCGCATAGCGACAACATCGTGCCTTTTGCCAACGCTTAAGTTGAAAGCGACAGCAGGGGCTGCTTTATAACAAGCCGTCGCAAACGCTACGCCCGCCAAATTAGTGAAGCAGCGAAGGCGAAAACTTTTCAACTTTGAAGAAAATTTACTACCACAACCCCAACGCAAGCGGCCGAAACCACCAACCACCTCAGCAGCCGACCGACGCTTCATTATTTAGCTGTTATTGCGGTTGTCGCGTCGACTTTTTTCGCATTGTGTTGTGGCTGTAACCTCAGCTATTATAAAATAATAAATTCATTTATTTTATTATAGGATAATCATCTTTGTCATTATCTCCATTATGCGCGCTAGGCTGGCGGCGACATAGCTGCGTTGGGGGCCGGGGCTTTGCAGCTTTGAACCCTTTGCTATTATCCCTAGCTCACGCCAATTTAGTTGCTTTGCGTTTTGCCTAAAAGCGATTTGTGCACATACATGTACACACACACACACTTTCTGCGGCTCGTTTATTGCTGCAAGGAGATCAAACTTCTGCTGCTTCTTCCGTTTTGCGCCGGAATTCTTTATATTCGCCGTTTTATGTGCAAGTGTTTATGTATTTTTAATTTCCCTCTTGCTACTCTAAGCGTTGGCCTCACAGACGCTCCAGTCGCCAACACTCACGCACTTCCTTGCAGTCCTTAAATCATTTTTTGCGCTTTGTCGTTTTTGTCAAAAAGTCATTACTCATTTTACGTACTGGGGTATGGTGATAAAGTTTGCGAAAAGCACCCTTTTAAAGTCATTCAATATTTATTTAAGAGTATGTCGCATGAGAGGCTGTGTGCGTTGGCATATCCGCGTAGTTGCTGACGCAGCCGCTCGCCTCAAAGTAAAAGTAGGTAATTTCATTATAAGACTTTTTAAGCTTGTCAAACTTTAAGCTATAGCAAATAGAGAAGAACAATGTTAACATAAAATAAAGATGGGGTATGAAAGAAAGTCCACGAAGTGTGAATTGTAGGAAATGTGGGTGAAGAATGGGACAAACTCGGTTATGCCTGCTATGAGTGGGAAAATTTTTAAGAAAACTGCAATGAAATATGTTGTAAGGATTCTGTGGGGTAAGGTTTTCGATTTGATTAGCTCTGGATTCTTTTAAAGATTATGTTTTTGTGTGAGAGCTCTCATAGAAGAGAAATTCTGGAGTTTACAGACACTGCTGTGAGCGCTCATAGGGGTGAAATGATATATCGACTATTTTTCATTTAATTAACCAAAATTGTAAAATATGTTTCTATTGATATATCTGTACTGGAAACCACCTTTGAACACGTGTATTTGAATTTCTGTATCTGTGGTTAGCGAGGTTGATCTTCTAGCCAATAACAAGTTATTTTACAACTGAGCCAAATGTAACTAGTTTGAAACTGGTTCAAACAATAAGCTAAATAACTGTCATTTCCTAGCTAATACTAAGTTATTACATAACTGGTCCGAATGAAACTAGTTGGTAACCAGTTTAAAAATTACGTATTTAAGTAATTTTAAAGGAATCACTTAAAACAATATTTTTTTTTGTTTTTAGAAAAAAACTTTAAGTATAAGAACATTTCTAATGACGTATATTTTAAAAGAAAATCTGAGTTAATATATATATGTATATCTAAAGTGCTTTCTGCTCTAATTAAAGGTGCAAGTTGTTGAAAAATAAAAGTTACACTAATGAAACATTCACAAAAGCCATAAACACAAACATTGTTTTGGACAAAGTAAGCGACGCGCATTCTACTCCACCAAATTTGAAAAGACTTTACGAGCCTTTGCGCGTTTACAATGAAAATTAAGTCATACTGCGAACGTAAGCAAAGTGAAAGCAGTGAAAATCGCATTTGGCCCATTTCAAAATTTTTGGTTTCAAGCTGAAAAAACGCCGACAAAGTAAATGCTACGCGAAAGGATGCAAAAGCAAAAAAAAAACATGAAACGCACTGATAAAACTTTTCCGTAAAAGTCCGCACTCAGCGGCGTAAGAGGCGGCACACCAACAACTTTGCCGCTAATACGTATGTACATATAATAGCTGTGATTGGCGCGTGTCGCATAAATAAGAGGAAAAATATTGAAAGCGAAAACAGTAATGTGCTTTATTCCAAAAATGGCAGCGAGTGTGAGGTAAATCGCGCGTTAGGTCATTGGCTGACAAAGCAAAAACTTAGTTGCTTGTGATGTGATTAGCGCAATTAGGCAGAATAAAAATTTCCTGTTTTTTTTTCATTTCACATTTAAGTCTGCGTTGCTTTAAAGGCAGTCCGTTGCGTGGTAATTTTAAACTTTAGTGATGCCGGTGCTTTGGTCAACGCTTTGTGCGCGAGCGTGTGAGTTGTGTGTGGGGCGTATGAGTAACTTGGCTTCTTGTTCGCAGTTGGGTGCGCACGGAAACACAAAGTTTTTCGTTGTAACTTTTATACATTTTCCGCCCAATATGTAAGTGCATACAAGAGCAATAATAGCAGAAGCAACAGAACTCGCGAAAAATGAAAAGAGAAAAGAGAAAAAATATATATAGAGAATTACAAAAAAAAAAAAATTGGGTTGGCAGCAATGAAAGCGAAGTCCCTTCAACAAATAACTGCCACAGCTACACCGCACTCACTTATTGTATGTGAAAGAGTCAGCGGGCGGCGCGTAAACAAGTTGGAAATAAAGTTAAAGCAGCAGGCATACGCTTACATATACATGCGCACCTACTGGCACGCTGACACACTGACGCGCACTGCCCCCAGCCAACTTTGTATGTTATGTGCAGAGAACCTGCTTTTCGACTTTCAACTTCCTCTTCGCAATTTGGCTCACCCATTTCCGATACGCTTGTGTGTACTTGCGCTACTTCATATGGCCGGTTTATGTGAATGTGTGTGTGTGTGTCTGGTGGTCGCTTCATAAAATGTAATCAAAATAAACGCCGCGTAACGTGAAATGGGCGTAAAGTTGGTGGGGTGTATAAATATAGATATTACTTTTGTATGCGCTGTAGACGTGTGTGTGTGTGACTGTTGCGTTTCCGAAAAAATCGCGCGAAACGGTAACAAACAGCTGCCGGAACGATTTTCAATAACAACCAGTCGACAGATAGTCCTCGCTGTAGCAGCTGTGTCGTGTGTCAAACGAACTGCAGTTTAAGCTGCCGGTGCTACGCCGCTTCTGTGCCCTTGTTCTGCACGAAATTTTATAAAACATTTTTGTTTTAAAGTTTAGTGGAAGTTTTGTCTGTGTTACTTTTCATAACTCCTTTCATTGGTCTTCTTGTGACTGTACTTCTTCTGTGTTGGCATATTTCTTAACTGTGTCAATTTATATTTTTAAATATCATTGCCCTTTTACTGCCGGATTTTGAGTTGTAAATTTGTTAACGATCGTGCAAATCATGGCACAGTGGGGAATATAATTTTTGTATATTTGAGTTTTTTGGTGAACTATTCCTATCTGCACTCTGTCTCTCTATTGCTCTCTCACTCCCCCAGCTTTCTTAGTTTTCTAGTTAAAAGAGCACATTAGTAATGCTTTTAGCACAAAAATTCATTCCAATGTATATAGAAAATTATAGTTGTTGCCTGATAATATAATATTTGCATATACAACTGCCATGGTGTATGAGTGACATGCGTCAATGCATCTAACAATTATTTACACGAGCTACAATTGCCAACGACATGTTATACGGGAAAACGCGGTTAATTTTATTTCTTAGTTTTTTCAGGAATTTCAACTATAATTACAATTTTGATTTTATTTTTTCCTTAATTATTAGTATGAAATTCTTTAAAATAATTTAACTTTAATTCTAATTGTTTTTGATTTTGATTTAGGTTGGAATTTTAAAATTTAATTTAATTAAAATTTTTATTTAATATCAATTTAAATTTCATTTTTAATTTTTTAATTGCATATTTATTTTTTTTTTTAATTGTAATATTTTTATTATAAAATTGTTTCTAATTTTAGTTCTCTCCTATTTATAATTTTTATATAAATTAAATTTTTGATTTTAACTTTAACTTTAATTTTAATTTTAGTTTAATTTTAGTTTTAATTTTAATTTTAATTTTAATTTTATGTTTAATATCAACTTTAATTTTACTTTTACTCTTAAAAATTTAAATTTAATTTTTGTTGAGTTCTTAACTTTTTATTTAATTTAAAGTTGATTTGTATTTGACTTTTTATTTTTATTTTAAAACTTTAGTTAATGTTCTGGGTTTGATATCATTTTGGTTTTAAGTTTGAATTAAATTTGCAACTAAAATTTTATTAATTTAATTTAATTTTATTTATTTCAATATTTTTTTTTAATATCTAAACTGTAATTATACTATTATTTCTGAATTTGAGTTTGGTTGTAGTTTTCAACTAAAATTGTAATTTAGTTAATTTAGTTAAAGTTTTAGTTAAAAGTTTTTAATGAGATTTAAATTAAATATAATGATATTCACATAAATTTAAAGCCATTAACGGACACTTTCATTTTTAAGAAAACCAAATGCCTCGCGATGTACATATATCTGTATATATATGTATATGCCTGCATGTATGTATGTGCACGCATATAATAATATAGTACTAAACCACTTTATTTCTCTCGCAGCATAGCTTACAGCAACCCATATCAATTACGAAAATGAACCCAAATAACATATCAAAATACTAATAAGTCTGTAATAAAAACGAATCGACAAGAGCAATGCAGGTAAACATATCGCATGAACTCACTGAAACAAAAATATAAAAATTATCAGAAGTACACGCTAATTGCATATCCGAACAAAAAGAAAATGAAATAGACAAATAAATAGTGGCATAATTTCGTAGAAAAAAATTAAAAAAAAATCAGTGAAAGCAAAGCAAAGCAAAATTCAAGTGTCTAGTGCAAGCAAAAGTTATCAATTATCATTAAAATTTCCAAAATAATTAAGCCAACGAAATGCATAGTGTTTATTAAAGCTCAAAAAGCTGCAAAGTTGAAAAGTGTGCGAAAAGTTTACGCGTATTATACGAAATTTCAGCGAAAATCCATTAATTAGTGCAATTTAGTTTAATTAAATAAGCAAATCCGCCTAAAATTATACAACCATAAATAGAAGTTAGCAAAATTCGTAAAGAAAAAAAATTGTTAGCAAAATATTTGGCAATCCAATTAAAAATTTCCCAAATTGTGTGCTAACAAAAGTGCCGTTTTTGTTGCTTTATTGTACAGAAGCGAAATAATAAAAATAAGAACGTAACAAAATGGCGATGGTTATATCGACGCGCGCGAAATTGCTAATAACCGCGTTAATATTATTCTTCTGCCTGGGCATTGTGCTCGTGACGGGCTCGACGAAGGGCTGGTTCATACCAAATCGCTATAACGGCGAACGGGTTGCTGCTAGGATACAGGTAAATCATTTTGGTGAAATTTTTTGTGAAAAGAAAAAACAGAAATAATAGAAATTGAGGTTGTATTTGTATATTTAGAATTTATGATATTAAATTATTGTACAAAAACTTGTTTATACTTTTCTTGAATTTCAGAGTGAGCTTTGGCTCTACTATTAACATTTTTTAACAAATTCGTTGGCTTTTATGCCAACAGCACAATTTCATTCACACGAAAATGTTTAAATAACTGTTAATTACTTAGCCTCAAGCACTTGCGCAAATATTGTTTAACTGCAGTGCTAACAATTAAATAAAGGTCATTTCCTCGCACACACTTGCAGTAACACGTTATGCAACAATTATTATATAAATACAAAATCTGCAATTAAAATCCACTTTCAATTGTGTATCGTTTTCACTGAATAACTGCAGTATTATTTTCCGGCTAAATTCCATATGCACATTTTTCATTTAAATATTTTTGTTACCCTCAAATTAATGTTGCGTATACGCAGCGGCGTGGTGTGCGCTCGCGGTGCTTATATTTAATTGTTAGTGATTACGGCTGCTTATAAAAGCTATTTAACTGACAAGTGGCAGTAATTATAATTATTTTGCATTTGGTTGTAAATATCAAAAGTAGAAATATATACACGGTGCTCAATAATGCAGCAAATGTATACTTTTTGTGAAACTTTATTGTATTTAGCATAAAATTATTAAAATAATATTGTAATAAATGCATATCATTATAAACAAATTAGCAATAAGTAATCTAAAGCCATTAAATTGGTTATCTTTGTTGTTGTTTTAGACACTCAACTCATATAAAAACATAGCCATAACTTTTTCTCCGAATTTCACAACTAATTTGGCATATGAAACAGGTCGTAAACACCATTTACTCGAGCGTACAATTGCCACTTGAACTAAGCCCATTACTCCATGCATTTCATGGCACTTAGCAAAATTGCTCGCCACTTGCGCTTTGCCACATTGATATGTATAGGCATGTGGTTATGTTACAACAAGCGTATAATTTTCAATCCCAAAGGATAAATCAATTCGTGTCTTTAATAAAATAGTTGACAATAATATTATGCAGATATGATGAAAATTGCTCACAACATAAAAACATATACATATATTAAAAACTTAACAAGCGTGCATAGTTATATACATACATATAAGTATATAAACACGCTTCCATATGCATAATGCATTTATAATTCGTGGGTTGTGTAATATTTTGGTTGAATGCGTGGTTGCGCGCTTCGCTGTGCTCTAATGATATGACTGATGTCATGTTATCTATCGTATTGTTATATAAAATGTTAAGCTCGCTAGGCTATCAATAATCTATATACTTAACTAATGAGCGTTTATTTATTTATTTGCCTGTAATTACGGTGGAGTTAGGCTCACGCTATTGATCGTGTGTGAACGCTCGCTAGTCATGCAAGCAGGGAGTCTTCTTTTTGGAGCTGCAAAGAATAGTATAGACGAAAGCTAACGCGGTTATTAAATTTGTAGCAATATGAAAATGATTTAGAAAAATACATGATTACTTAGGACACGTTTTTTTTTGAAAAATTCATAGTTTCTTCTTTCAGTTTAGTCCGCATAATCAGAATTGAATTTAAATGTTTAAATAATAAATTTTATACAAACTTTTACAATATTTTTTTTGAGATAACATTTCTTCCCAGCTTTTTTATTTACAACATGGGAAAGTGAGTACTTGATATCATCCTAAATAATTTTTGACTTAGACTTAGTACTTCCTCTTTCACCTGAAGCCTACTTTGGTTTTGTCTTGAGGAGCACCAGTGCAGTTATCGAGAATAAGGACTACACCGAGAGGAAACTGCACACACTGTTTAATATGTAACGTAACGGTTTTCATAAAATTTGTCTTGTAACTATTTTTGAATAACAAATAGATGAGTTTTTAATCTCTTTTAATTAAAACTAGTAAAATAAAGTATTTCCCTTCAATTTATTCCGAATTTTTCGTATAATTCTCTTAATACATTTCTGCACACTTCCTTTTGTTATGGCATGGCTTGCCACAAGTGATCTTTTGCTTAATTCGTCGAGGACTCTGGCAACTCGACGATCCTTTAGACACTCCTTTTTATAAATGTCGGTCGACAGTAGCACTCTTTGTAGAAAATGGAGTGGCCTTAAGGCCGGAAGAGCGAATAGACTGCCAGATAAATATTTTCTCGCCAAATTTTTATCTTTCAATTGTTGACGCTGCTTGCTGGTTTCGAGGAGACCTGATCATATAATTCACGTAGCCTTTGTTTGTGCCATTTTTACTGGTCGTTTTTGTTGGAAGCCTTTTGTATTTTACAAGCTATTAAATTATGCATTTTAGAACCATAACATTTTAGGAGCATATATTTGAGCTTTCTTTACGAAATCGCTTACAGACATTGATTCGGTTTGGTTCATTAAGGCTAACACCTTTGCTTTAAGATTTTAATCATTAAGGCTTTACCTTTTTTCTGTTTATTTGTTTTTGTTTTTGAAAGTAAAGAGTAGTTTAAAGCATAAAGAAAGATATGGATCTAAATTTTCAAAAGTTGACCCCACTGGAAAACAGACATGGTTGTCATTCGTTAGGCCCCTTGCGTTTCCAAGCGGTAAGTCATTTTTTTCTTATTCAGCCACTAAATGGATTTGGTAATAAACCCATTCCGATGTCTTTTAATTCAGAAAAAACATGAAGCTGTGGAAGATATGCTGTCGCAAGCGACCAACTTTCTGAGTATGAATTACTACTACCCTTGATGCATCGGTGAATACATAAATTGTTCACTCAAAGTGTCGATCACAAACCCATTATTCTGTATTGGAGGGAAAAAAATTTTAATCTACTTTTCAAGGTCGCATTGTCCATTCAACCCGAGTTTTGCTAATAAACTCTATAACACATACGTTGGAATTAGGTTAGTAGCGTGAGTGAGGCCATCATAATTCCATGTTTATAGATATATATTTTTAAAATTAAAAATACTAGCCTTGAGGATTCGTAACTGGTGAACTTTTTAAAGCATTTCGCCTTTGTTTCATTGAAACTTTATCTTGAAGTTTAAACTCTGTACTTCTATGTTATGTTATGTTCCAATATCTTAAGCTTTCAACATGTTATTTTATGGGTTAATTCCACATTTGCTATTTTCCAAAGGATTTTTATATATATCGTATAAAATTTATCACACAAAGCCAGCTTAAGTTGTGATATGCCAGATTCGAACACTTTACATTTCACAATTTCGGTACCAAATTTCATTCCTTGGAGCATTTTTCAAACTTTTAAAATTGTAATGCTAAAATATCCAGTTATTTTTAAATAAAACACCATAAAATATTCCACATTCATACATATCTCTTTGCTGATGAGTTTAAAAATAAACAAAATTCGTTGAAATTAAATTTATAATTACTCACTCACATCATAATTGTAACACAAATATTTTCCCGCTAATATCGCGACATTACAAGGCGCCCACGTCGTTTATTGCCCTCTACGCGTTTCGGTGACAAATGAGTGTACGCAGCAGAAGGCGCGAGTTTTAATTACCCACATTGGCAGCTTGAAGTGGCATGCCACGCACCGTGCACCACTAACCGCGCACCACACTTACCGTGCCACCAGCAAACCAAACAGTTGAGGTGTTCTATATGCAGCAGGCGGGTTTCGCTGGTCAACCGAGAGCGACAGTAGCAACAACAACAGCAGTTAAGGCTCACTGGCGTGATAACAACATCAAAGCAACAGCCGCCGCACGCGTTGGCAGCGCTGCGAATTTGTGCGCTTCCCGCACAGAAAGAAAGCGTGCTTGCTCGTGATTTGAAGAAAGGTCAAATACATATGTACAAATGTAGCAAAACATAAATACGAAGCGAGATTTTTCGGCGGTGACTGCCACAGTGTTGGAGTGTGGTCCACAGTTTTGTAAAGCGAAGCATAAATGATTACAAATACAAAACAAAGCGTTCTAAATTTCCATTAGTATTACAATGGCAACAACAACAGCTGCTCTGTGGTCAAAGGTCCTGTTGTTCTGATGTTCTGTCATTTTTTTCGTCAGTAAAAATTAATGGTAATTATGCGCATTGTTATGCGTGACGCACACAAGCAGAATGCGTAAATACAACAAAAACAAAGAGGAAAAAATAAAAAAAACCCAGTAGTGTGGGTAGTGACCGCGGCAGCTGGCTGCCAACAGTTTTCCGCCTGCAAATGCTTTTCATTCCCGCATACATATGCGCCAATTACACTTTACTGCCCCGCTGCGCTGGCATTTACCGCTACACTCATACACAAACGAATTTTTTCGCTGTGGCTTGGCGCAGTCTGGCGATTAGTAGAAATTAGCGAGTAATGCGCCTGTGTGTTTGTGCATATTAATTGGCATCTAATCAACGGACTAGTTGGGGAGAAGGGAGAGCGCGGTGCGTTGGAAGTGCTAAAAGGCGGAAGCGTGGCACGCATTCCTGAATGACATAAATCACTTTTTTCTGCTCTCTCTTTTTGTGAACCGAGAAAGTGAAAGAGAAGGTGAGGGGGTAGTGGAGGAGAGGGTGCAGAAGAGTTAAGGGTGAAAGCGGAGTGTAGTCCTTTTCCGCGCATTCTTGGTAATTGGCATTTAAAGTGGCAAATGGCTGGCGGTGTTGCATTAATTGAAGGCAAATGAGCTCAACAGGGCGTATACTTGACGGCACTACAAGGGCAAGCAAGTGCTGCAATTATTTGCTGCTATTAATTTACCATTTGAACGGAACGAAAGCGAAAACCTAAACACCGACGAGTCACTAATTCAGATGTTGTAGTTAATATTGTTCTTGCAAAACTTCGCATAATTTAAAAAAACGTTAAAATGTGCAATATTTTCGACTTTTAAATTTTAATTTTCAAAAAATATATTTTAGCTTTTTGGACAATAAATCAAGCTTAAGCACAAAATTACAGAACGTGATTTTCCATACTCGTATATCTTCATACGAGCTATATAGTGGTCCGAACTGAACAATTTCTTCGAAGCTTATAGCATTGGATAATAACTCCTGTAAAATTTTAGGAAAATACCTTTCCAAATAAAGAAAAAAAAATTTCTTTTAGGACTTTTATTTTGCCGGTTGGTTTGTATGGCGACTAAATGTTTCTGTGGTTGGACGTCGACACTTCTGAAAAATGAGCAGCTTCTTAGAGAGACAGAGGCGAGTGCAAATTTCAATTTTAATATCTGAAAAAATAATGGACTTTTTCGGGTATATATAGAAAAAAACAAGAAAAAACGTTAACTTCGGTTGCAACGAAGCTAAATACCCTTCACAGGTGCATTTCTGTTAGTAACTATGTGTCCAGTTTGTATAGAAGCTATATGCTATAGTAACTCGTTCTGAACAATTTCTTCGGAGATTACATTGTTACCTTAAAAAATAATCTATACCAAATTTCGTGAATATATCTTGTCAAATGTGAAAGTTTTCCATACAAGAACTTGATTCCGATCGTTCAGTTTGTATGGCAGCTATATGCTATAGTTAACCGATCTGAACAATTTCTTCGGAGACCACATTTTTGCCTTAGAAAATATTATATACCAAATTTCGTGAATATATCTTGTCAAATGTGAAAGTTTTCCATACAAGAACTTAATTCCGATCGTTCAGTTTGTATGGCAGCTATATGTTATAGTTAACTGATCTGAACAATTTTCTCGGATATTACATTTTTTCCCTAGAAAATAATCCATACCAAATTTGGTGATGATACATTGTCAAATGCGAAAGTTTTCCATATGAGAACTTGATTCCGATCGTTCAGTTTATATGGCAGCTATATGCTATAGTGGTCCGATATCGGCCGTTCCGACAAATGAGCAGCTTCTTGAAGAGAAAATGACGTTTGCAAAATTTCAAAAGGATATCTTAAAAACTGAGGGACTAGTTCGTATATATACAGACAGACGGACAGACGGACACACAGACGGACATGGCTAAATCGACTCAGCTCAACATTGTATTTATATATAAATGTTTATGGGTTCTCCACCGAATTCCTTCTTGGGAGACAAGGCAGTGAAACAAAATTAATAAAACCCTTTTTCGGGTTATAATTACACAGGTAGTCATGATGATCCTTTGTAGGGTCTCCAACGTTTGCTTCTGTGGATCGTACTCGTGGCTATCTTTTAAAATACACTTTGGGCATTCAGGGTAAATACAATTTTATCCTAATAATTAGGCACAGCCAATTTTTTTATACTCAGTCAATTTCGACAATCAACCAGAAAGATATCATTAACAGTGACCACTGCCATAGATCATGACCGATATACATATATATTGTGTAATATTAGTCCAAGTTCGAAAAATATTTTGGTATATAGTATATGGAGGCTAAGGAAGGTGCATAACCAATTTTATACATTTCTAACACCAGTTCATATAAATATCAGAATCAACTCTCCACTTAGTTACTATTAATAAAGATATCGCTCAAATTTACCGTTATTTTCGGTACAAGGTCAGCAATAGGTTTGCAGCTCCACGAAATTCCATATCTGGGGTCTTCAAAAACTATAGTCCGATTTCGGCCATATTTAGATGAGAATCGGCATAATTAAGTTGCACCATTTCCAACTTAATCGTAGTTCGATATCTTCATTAAATTTCGAAAAAATAATCTGCTGGAATTTTGTAATATCTCTATCTAAAGGTGTTGCTTTAATGCAAATTCGCACATGTTCAAAATGTATTCATTTTAATAAATTTAATTTATAGGCACATCCATTCCATTCAGAATGCGCACAAATAATGCGTAATTGCTTGAAACGCTCCCAAAAGTATGATTTAATATATATTAATGCTCTCTATAGTAGAATATGTTTTCTATATCATTATTGCCGAATTACAAAAGTCAAGTAGCTGATACAATTTTACATTTCGCTAACAAATTGGGTCACCAATAGCACCAGGCTGCATTTATTGCGTGTAAGTGTGTGTGTAAGTGTGCAAATACTTACACTCGAGCATAGTGTAATTACAACACTTTAGCTGCCAAAGTAACAATCCAAAATAACCATGGAGACAAAAACCTAAGAGAAAACGGCTTTGGGGGAGAGCAAGGCTTGGGAAGTAGCAACAAGGTAGAAGTGTGCCAGAAGGAGGAAATGTCGTGTTGAAAGCTTACCAGCCGCTGTTGTCAACATTGACGTTGACACGACTAATAGTCGTCAGAAAGCCAGTTATCGACTGCAGCACACCCAAACACACACACATATGTCCGTACATATATATACATTTCACACTGGATTTGTGGGCGCAGGCGGCTGAGTGTGTTGGTAATCGCTCGAATTCGTGCTAAATAAGCAATAATGCCAATTATTCAAACGGCATTTAAGCGGCTGGAGTTGCAAATGGTTGGCGAGAAAAGTCGGAAAGGACAAAATAACGCATTGCAAGCATACAACAAGGAAAATATTCGCCAAGAAAAGCAACTAAATTGTAATTATTACTTTTTCTCGTTGATTGCCCAACTGCCAAGTGCCGCCACTAATGAAGTGTTTTGTATTGCGCACTACAGACGCCAGCACAGGCACGAACACGAGCACGAACAGGAATAAATAACGAAAATAATTTCTTCATTTTTATTTTGGGGCGCACTTTTGTTTCGTGCTAATTTCTATTTATATTTCTTGCTTGAAGAACTCTGCTGCATTTTTTTTTTTTATTATTTTTTATTCAAAGGTCCTTTTAGCTCGTTAGGCGAAAACTAATTGACGGCTAGTTTCTGTACTATTTTGACACATTTAACACCATTTGCAACAACTTCATCGCTTATAACTGTTTCGTCACATTTTCGCCGACTGTAATTAGCATTCGTCATAATAATTACTTAATCATTCCTCAGCAAGCTGCTTCTAGACTAAATATTGCCACTATGGTTTACTTAAGGAATGTGTTAATTTTGTTGTTGTATGAAAACTACGTGTTTTTTTATGCTGAGAAATTTTTCTCTTATTATTAGTTTGATGTACCTTATTATTAACACAAGCTGAAGACTTTGCCACAAAACGTGTGAATTATAACAGCTAGAAGCTCACTGTTATTAATTGGCTCACCTACAATGGTGTTAATTTTTCAGTGTCTGCTGCTTGGCTTCATTAGTACTTGCTCAAACTATGAGCGTTAATCGCTAACTTACGTCAACCTTCAGCTTCTCCATTACTCTTATTATAACCTTTATATTGAGTCACTCTTGCACACACACACATATATGCAAGTCTCTGCTGCAGCACATTATCGGCGCACTCACACGCTTTAATTACGAAAATTGAATTCAAGTTTTTGGCTATAAATTGCTGGCTTTATGCCATTTTCAATATAATTATCACATGCACATACACACGCCACAAAAATATGTACGCGTGTGCTTGTGTGGGTTAACAAGTTGAGCATAGTTGTGAACATAATTGCCGGCATATGTTTTCGGAGTTCCTCTGCACTCTCGCAATCATCGCTCTATTAAGGTGCGGGATTTATTTCCAGTCTAGCAGGATGATAAATGCATTCAGCTGAATAATTGCTTGAATTTTCCAGGCTGTGCTTGCGGTAAAGGCATTATTTTGCAGAGTGTGCCAAGCGGGGCAAGTTTATTAGAAAGATAATTATTATGGAGGGATATTTAGGAAATATTAAAGCTTATTTATTGAACCTAAGCATTCGTTGGCAAAATATATAAGTAGCAGATATGATCTTAGTTATGTTTCACAGAACAATTATTGGTATTATGGAAATAAATTCGCAATGCAATTAAAGCCTTTAAATAAAAAACATTAAAAATTATATGTTTTGAAATTGGCGCTACAGTTTTCCTTTTATTTTACAATTTAATACTGGGAACACTTTTTATAGAGCTATTCTTACTTTTATTGTCTTATAATGTGATCTATGAAATTGAGAAATAGTTTGTCAGGAGGGAAACGTACTGAAAACGCATCGAGATGAAAATATGAGTTTCTCGAAGCTCTGAAAATGAATCCACGATTTATCATCTGCCAGGATTGCAAAGACCAATTTCGAAAACGTTTTTATATTTTTTTGCCTGACCGGCAAATTGTTTGGGACTCAACGTAAAAGAACTGTCTTGTAATGAAATATTAATGTAGTATTGAACGTATGCTGGTCCCACTAATGTCTATATTTAGTTTTGCCAATCTCACGATATGCCACATAATAATCTTGCAATATCAATTTGGGCACAGCATCAACAGTTTTAAGGAAAGGGCCGATTATTAACGACATTCACGAAATTTGTCTTGGACTCATCTATATCTCGATTGAATTCACCATCGAGCGAAAGTTTTCGCGAGTTAATGCAATTTTTCTGCTGAGTTGAATATTTTAAGTTACCGTAAACAATACAAAGAGCGCTGGTGGGTTAAAATGTTCTGCGCATGTATAAAACATAAATGTCAAGCTCTACGACAAAGTTGTGAGTTGTTAGATTGCAAGACTAACTTTGCTGAATTCTGAAATACTTTTATTAGATTTTGAGATATAAAGTTAGACAATATTGTAGCTTTAGGGTGTAGAAAAAAAAGTTCATTCTTTCAACAGTTTGCTATATCTAACGGGTGATTTTTTTGAGGTTAGGATTTTCATGCAGTAGTATTTGACAGATCACGTGGGATGTCAGACATGGTGTCAAAGAGAAAGATGCTCAGTATGCTTTGACATTTCATCATGAATAGACTTACTAACGAGCAACGCTTGCAAATCATTGAATTTTATTACCAAAATCAGTGTTCGGTTCGAAATGTGTTTCGCGTCCGTGTCCGATGAGCGATGAGGCTCATTTCTGGTTGAATGGCTACGTAAATAAGCAAAATTGCCGCATTTGGGGTGAAGAGCAACCAGAAGCCGTTCAAGAACTGCCCATGCATCCCGAAAAATGCACTGTTTGGTGTGGTTTGTACGCTGGTGGAATCATTGGACCGTATTTTTTCAAAGATGCTGTTGGACGCAACGTTACGGTGAATGGCGATCGCTATCGTTCGATGCTAACAAACTTTTGTTTGTTGCCAAAAATGGAAGAACTGAACTTGGTTGACATGTGGTTTCAACAAGATGGCGCTACATGCCACACAGCTCGCGATTCTATGGCCATTTTGAGGGAAAACTTCGGACAACAATTCATCTCAAGAAATGGACCCGTAAGTTGGCCACCAAGATCATGCGATTTAACGCCTTTAGACTATTTTTTGTGGGGCTACGTCAAGTCTAAAGTCTACAGAAATAAGCCAGCAACTATTCCAGCTTTGGAAGACAACATTTCCGAAGAAATTCGGGCTATTCCGGCCGAAATGCTCGAAAAAGTTGCCCAAAATTGGACTTTCCGAATGGACCACCTAAGACGCAGCCGCGGTCAACATTTAAATGAAATTATCTTCAAAAAGTAAATGTCATGAACCAATCTAACGTTTCAAATAAAGAACCGATGAGATTTTGCAAATTTTATGCGTTTTTTTTTTTAAAAAAGTTATCAAGCTCTTAAAAAATCACCCGTTATTGCAACTTCCAACCAACTAAACCAGTCAGTGACCCATATGAGCACCGTCAGAGCAGTTTATAAGGGTATTACGGAATGCTACCATTGCTTATACGCCTAAAATGATATTCCCAAAATCTTTTCAGAAACATGTAAGCAATTAACTATACTATATTTATTTTGTTTTCTCTGACTTCTTCCAGTCGTTCAGCAGTTTCATTTGCATTATTCCCTAACTCGAGGTATCCGTGCGCCTTGGTTTTGAGATATATTAAATACTGATGCCCCGAAGGAGATTGTGTTAGAACTTTATACGCCGAAATAATATTCGAATTGAATATTTTTTCCCCCAAATGGAGGCAATGTGTTTCAACTTCTGTATTGGTATATTTTTAACTTTATTTCTGAGCTAATTATCCTACACCTTTATGGTATTTTATAACATAATTTATTTAGATAGGACCCTACCGCCACGCAATCATCGTATATTGTGGCGATTATAATATTTTTCAGATATTTTTGTTCTAGAATTTGTGTACCTTTTTTTATATACATTTTTGCCTTTGAGTATTTCACAGACATAACCTCAACTATTGTTAGCAACAACACAACAAATAGCCCAAACCTTTCACCAAAATTGCAGTTTTACAAAAAAATCCATGCAAATACGAAAACAGACTCAAATTCTTCACAAAAGCTCTTTTAGCGAAATAACTCCATTGTCACCAGCGGCTTATTATATATACATACATACACCCCTACGAGTATTCTCAAATTTACCGTTTCTTGTCCATTAAGCGAGAGAGAAACATTAAAGCACTTTTGCCAGCAGCACATGAGCACATGCACACACACACAAGTGACACAGAGACACAGATCCGTATGCATATGCATATTTGTTGGTATGAATGTGTACTCTCAGGCCATACGCTTGGCGCTCAAGCATAAAATTCGACTGTCGCTGTCTGCAAAGAGGAGAATAGAGGCGAGCAGACATAAGTGCCGTCTTATGAAGTCAGCCAAGAAGTTGAAGAAAATGGAATTGAGCAAAAGTTGTATGCAATTGCACTTGAACGAGCATTCATCTACCAGCAGCATATGCAGGCATGCATTTAAGTATGTGTGTATGTGTCCATACCAATTGCAGACATTTGTGTACATAAATACACTCGTTATTTAAGTGCACTTCATATTGCATATGCCATTATACTGTATGGAAAATGAAGATGCATTTAAAAATAGTCGAAGTTGAGAATGGCAGACAGAAGCATATTTAAAATTTACTGCTACCGCCAGCCAGTGTGTGTGTGCAATTATTTGTATGCAACTCAAAATAAATGTAAATTATTTATTTAAATAAATGTTGTATTTGAAATATTTGTTTGTTTAAATTGTTTATTTTGTGGAATATACGGTCGAATTTATATAAATTTGGTATATATATATTTATTAACTATCAAGCCTAACGGATTTTTAATATTTCTGCTTCAAGATTGAGAATAATATAAGTCTGGAGTTGAAGCAATAATCAATCAGTTTTGCTTAACACTTTTTAAGCTGAATTGTAAAAGTGCTGTTCGCCAAAATGTAGGCAATGTTTGTCGTTCAGCTGTGTCAAAATTTTGCAAATGGATATGTCAAAGCTATAAAAATTTTATATTTTTATGGTTGGACAAATTGCTTGAATAAATTGTATTCGTAATTAAGACAAGTTCAATTTATAGAATTTGTTTATATATTTTACGAAGAAATTAGACTAGGTCAGAAACCTTTGAAAATGATAAAACAGAAAAAATTTATGGTAGGTTGAAAACGAAAACGTAAGATAGCATAAAAAACTTTAAAACAAACATAAGTTTTGAGCGGAAAAAAACTACGGGCGTGGTTTAATTTTTAAGGGTTAAAACGATTTATCTCGAATAAACTTATAAACTTATTGTTATATTTAGAACGTTCAGAGTTTTATTTAGATTGTTTCCTGTCTAATATTCTCGTTGCCAGTGGTTTGAAATTTCATAAAAATTTCATAAATTTTATCTAACTTTCAAATAACACGGTGCCTAAGGGTATACATCATATTCAGGATATTAGCCTAAAGGTATGCTTCGCCTACTTTGTTTCTAATAGTAGGCGCATTGCAATCGCATAAAATGAATTTCCACTAAAAAATCTCCAACACGTATTACATTTTTGGTTGTTTCATTTCTATAGGCATTTAGTTATATTTTAGACCTAACTTATACACATAACGCACTATTTGTTACAAGGTTTCTAGTACTTCATCTAAAGCAAGTTGTAAATCAAACAGATAGAAGTGAAATAAAACTATAAGAACTTAATCCCAAATGCGGTCGATTTGGCGGAAAATTTTACATAAATTTAAAAGCGAGGGTCTCAGATACACAAATACGTAAGTAACATATTTGTTGCTGTGCATATTTATTCAAACACACCGGCAGACACAAAGGACTGAACAGCGCTCTCAACAAGCAAGCAACATTCCAACTCCACTTTTCTGATAACTATGGAGATATATGTACACACATAAATACTCAAAACTTTAAGTCGATACACACGGACAAATGTATATTAACATACACACACATCTGTTCAAAGCTCTTGGGTAAAGCACATGCTTATAACACCATGACTTAATATTGGCCCTAGTCGAAGCTATAAAAGAAATGGTAACTCTAGCACTCTGCAAAGGTACGTACGTGTGTGTGTTTGCATCTGTGTAGCTCAAATGGCCGTAGAGAAGCACTTTGACGCTACAGGAAAAGCGATATATGAAAAATTCACTCAGGCGTAAATGCACAACGAACGCTTTTGGAGTGTGTCATCACTTAAGGTTACTAGCTGCATTCAAATACACACATACACACATTCTTATTGTTGCGGGAGTCAGCAGTTGGCAAGCTTGATGGTTCCAGGCAAAGATTTCCAACCCTTCTACTTTTATGTGAAATATATTTATATGCGGATAGACTTAGCAATGCTCACATATTCTTACACACATATCTTTGGTTACATCGAAAAGCTTTTGCGTGTTTAGCGTCACATATGTGTCCGCATGTAGTTGTGACGGTTGCAGAGAGAATCATTCACAGGAAATTGCATTTTTGAGTGGATAATTTTCTATGTGCCTGTCGAGTGCGCACACACTTACGAGTATTATAAGCTACGAGCCACACATATTTGCGCGGCTTTGCTGTGCGCGCTCATAGTTATGCCAAAAGCATATGCCCGCCTTCGAGGTTGGAATATTTTTGTGTATAACTAAATTGTATTTCCTTAAGGTCTTCATTGCCAAAGCGACTGTAGCGTTCGGTTATTTTCCATAGAATATCTCGATTTCAGTAATTGTGTAATGATGCGTTAACGCTGGCTGCGAGTGTTGGAGCGTAAGCGGTTGATCAAAGTGGTCAAAGGAAAGCAAGAAATATCGGGGATGAAGGCGAATAAATGCTTAGCCGTTAAAGTAGTTGAAATTTTGTTAAAGTTTTATTGAAGACAATTTTGTTAGATGAAAAGATCTCTAAATGATTCAAAGTGAGTGGTTAGATTTTTAAGAGCTGAAAATTTACATTAGTTGGTGTTTATTAATAATAAGTTAGATATTTTGTAAAAAGTCCATAGACATTTTTTGGGCACTTTTTACTTACATGAAAATTATCGAGACATTTTTCAGTAACAGTTACTTAGGAGAGCGCTCATTCAGTCATCAGTAGACCAGTAGTCAGCCAAAACTGCAATTATCAAACGGTGGCAGTTATGAGTGAAACTCTTTTTTACTATACCCGCACATTTCCAGAAAACTCAATATACTCAATATAACGTTTAGTTTTCGTGTAAAATTGTTTATAACTTTTCCAGAAAACTTCTATTTTGATCGATAAAAGTTTTTTAAATTTTCGAGGATTATCTATGTATATAATCTAGTTTTTAAAAAGAATTCTTTTTTTCCACAAAAGTTCTCCCAATTTTATTTTTTGCGCTCCAAAAAGTATGTAACACTTTGAGTTATTCTTTATCTTTGTTCTAAACCAAAAGTATACTGAAGCTAAAAAACTATTACCGTTAATTCTAGGAACAAAAAAACATCAATTTAACTCGTTTTCTTTTAAAAGAATTAAAAGAATAATTTTCACATTTTTTGTTAACCCAGCGCCTATAGGTATGCTAGATGTATATTTAATGCATCCTTTTTAACTTTTCATTAGAATCAGACCTCAATAAGAACTTTGACGGAGATCTATTACGAGTTCTTCCCTTTAATTATTAGTTATGACCCCTTCAATCGTTCAAGTCTTTGTATGATTCGCAGCACTTTAATGGATTACGCTGCTTCTAGCCTTTAGCGTAATCGAAGAATTATCGAGTTAGCTGAAAATCTTTGAAATTAGCATAGAAAAATCCAACACTCATTCCATGGAGGACGCCAAGAAATGTCAGTGTTTGTCTATCCCAGTGCGCAGCCACCCATGCAAATCTCCATTAATATTTTTCTGAACTCAAACACAGGCGCCGCGTTGCTAGCTGAAGACCATCATCGCTCAGCGCCACTGCCAAGCAGTAAAGTCAGTAACAAATCAGCTTTTCGCCACTAGTAAATCCGCACGCTGAGTTTCGACGAAGTTGCCGATGACTGCGTTGAAACTCATCAACATCAAGCTGTAATGCCGACGCTGAGCTTAGAATGCAAAACGCCAAGCGGCTGATGGATGATGGTCAATATAACACACACCAGCAACAAACCAACATACACAGGCGTGGCAACTGCCACGAAGTTGCAATCTACTCTTGTCGTCCTTCTAATACGGCAACATTACAAACTGCAAAATGCCACAGACCAAGACAAGGCGGGCGGGCGGCAGGCAGTAGCCAAGCTGCCGCATTTGGCGCACTGCAAGCGGCATGTTGTTCAAATTGAATGCAGCGCCTGGCAAAAAACTTCATGCGGACAAGGAGGGCTGGGAGTGGCTGACGGAGGGATATAGCAAGTGGTGGCATGCAATTTTCTAGGTTGCTGGGTAAATGTTGCTGATCATGTTGCGCCGAAATTGAAGTTTTTGTGTTGTCGTCGCTCGAGAAGTCGCAGCGCAATATAGTTTTTGACTTTTCCCTTGCAACTTTGACTCATTTTATGTTTGTGTGTGTGCGCTCCACTGTTGTCGTCTTCTATGCGCTTGTGTGGCACTGTGTGTGCGCCTGCAGACTTGTGAAGAGTATTGATGTGGCTGCGTTCTACTGGTGGCAACAACGAAATACGATATCAATGAGTTGGCGAAAGCTTGTAGGTGAGCGTGTCGTGCCGTTGCTTTGGTCGCTGCTGTCTGCTGGCGCTGTTGTCAAGGCAACACGCGCAAGGACATGGCAGCAACACTACATTACAAGAACGTGCTCTGATACTGTGTTTGCCCCCGTTAGTGTTGCTCTCTTTTCCAGCTACTACTTTCTATGTGTTTGCGAGTGTGTGTGTGTATGCTTGTCGGCATGTGCTTTTGCCGCCAATTGGTTATCAATCTTGTTGTGCGGATAAAGTCTTGGCAGGAACACAGACGCACATTCTGCTGGTAAACAAACAGGCCACACACATACATGTATAAAAAAGTATATAATTACGCAACTTAATATAATCACAAACACAGAGACGTGCCTTCAGACGCACTGTGGCATACAAAAACGCCTGCGCCACGCTCGTCAATGTCTCGCCGCCCTTCTTTCACGACACGACCCGACCTCAGCCACACCGTCAACCGCAAACGACTTTGTGTCGCGCAAGCAAAATGAGCGAACGTTGATAGACAGGCCGTCAGTGGGTAATTGTGTGCTGATTTTCTATTTGCGGTGGCAGCTGAAGTGTTGCGGGGGCGGCGGTGGGAAGTTGGGCTATGTTGTTTGTGTCGTAAACGCTTTCCGAGCACGTACAGCGATTGAATTAGTGAGGGATTTGAAAAGATTTAGCTACAATACATAGTATACATGCAGTATATCCGATCCATAGCAGCAGCAACAACGCCCACCTCTCTTACACTCGCTATCCCCCGCAAGGCTAAGCAAAATAAGCATTCAAGTGCCGACCATGTCCACTTGAGCGTCTATTGGCGCGGACTTGAGCGTAATATGGCAATCTATGGATCTTAAGCATCGCCATGGTGATACGCACAGAAGTTGGCTTAATGCAACAATAACAACGAAGACGTAATAAGAACGTAAATAATGAAAAATAAAAGCACTACAGCGCACTTTGAATATGATGGTTTGCGTGGCAGGAAGAAAATTAATGTGCGCACGTTGTGCAACTTGTTTTTGTTGTTGCAGCCATATTGATAGATTACAGATTTTAGCTTGAAGGTGCGCTTCTGCCATTCTCCGCCGAAAATCACTTTAATGGCATTAGTAATATTTTGCTAAGCCCTGGTTTATGTTTCAATTATGAACGCATTTCTTCAAGATTTTGTATTAATTTGCTGCACGTTGTTGTTTTTGTAAATATCATTAAAATTGGATTTTGCGTGTCACGGAAATTACTGGGAAAATGAAGGTATTATCAATAAAATAAATTGTGGTCAGCTTTCGACCAACTTTTTGTTGTTTTCAAAACAAGTTTTTAACATATAAGAATGCTTGGTGCTTGAAACTGATGTTAACTTAAGATGTGAGTAAATGTCTATAGGATTGCATTACATATTGTATACACATGAGGTTAGTTTTTCTATACTCCTATATTCAAAATACTTCACTTTCTTTACTAGCTTAGAGATTTTGCATACTTTACTATATGAATTTGTTTTAAATGTATTCCTGATTTGATTCTGGGTTGAAAATACTGTATTTAGAGTCTAACTGAATGAGTTGTTTAGAATTGTAAGCTATTTAATTGAACTTGTGCAACACCTTAACTATTTTTGTACTTCGATGACGATAGATTATTTGTGGAGAGAAATGCATATACAATGTAGTTAACCTTTTATCGAAGGGCACTTAATTCGTTTTACGTACGGCCTTGACCTTTAGATTTTATAACAAACGTTAGGAAAAAATATAAAATGTAACTATTATTTTTCTTCCAAGCTGCATGATTTGCTTTAGATTGTTGATATATTCTATAATTTTTGGCTTGAAATAAAATAAAAGATTTTAATATAATTATTAGGACTAATAAAATCCCAGATGGCACCTACGGCACACAATTGGCATTATTAAAATTTCCAAAGGGGATTGGCCTCTGTAGAATTTTCAAATAATCGTTTTTTGCTTAAGCTATGCTTTATAGTACAAAAATAGTTTCAATTGTGCGCTTTGTCCAATTGGCACGACAAGTAACTCTGCCAATTTATATATCATTGACTTCAATTTTCGAAATTATATTTAGAATTGGATTTTATATTTACTGAATAGAAACGAGGTTGAAACTTGTTAAGTTTTCCTTTAGATCTGAGAATAAATGATTATATAGTATCATGCAAAAAATGTAATGGATTTGTTCAAGATTTTACAACCGCCAATTGCCAAAATATTCGTTGGCTCTTTAAATATTTTAAACAAATCGATTAATGAAATAAAAAATAAAATAAAAAAATTTATTTTAAAAGTAATATGAGATGCTCTCTTTTGCGCCTTTAGCGCCTTTTATAACCTTCAAAATGCAGTTCGCAAATTGCAAGTAATATCTTTGTCTAATATATTTTACTTACTTTGTGTTATTTTTGTTAGGTATGTGACTTTGCTAAAATTGCCTAAATGTAGGCAATACTGTTTTTTCATTTATTTATTATAATATATACTTTATCTTAACTTTATTTTGGATTTTTTATGTTATTACATATTTTTTACCTACCATTTATTATTAAAATTAAAGATATAGAACCTACTGAAAAATCTTTAACAACTGTATACTGTGGTCATACTAAAATCTTCGTATAAGGTATACGACTCTGCTAAAATAACCCTAAATGTAGGCCACACTTTTCTTAAAGTTTGTATGATATGACAAAATCAAAAGAATTTCACTGCTTCATTCACACTAAATTTTAATTTACAAAATCTTCCTTAGCATTGATGATGAAAATGTAAGCGCATACAAATTTGATTTATTATTTTGGTCATATAGCAATTACTTACTCTCACCTGTCATTTAAAATTTAATATAACATTGTGTGAACTTTTCTAACCTAATTTCATGAGACATACAATTCAGCTTAACAGTAAGCCGGCTCCGGATTACGTGTGTGAGGCAGACAGCTTTGCCAATTTAGGCATTAGTGCAATCTAAAATGTACAAGTAACAACAAATTATGGTTGCAATAATTTTTAGTTGCACTCATAGTTTAATTGTTCCCAGGTGTTGCAAGCGAACTGTTCAACTGAATTTTGCAATTTTATTTCAAATTTTCCGAGCGCCGACAGAATTTTACAATGTACAACTTTTAATTGAATTTCTAAGCTCTGCCAATTTGCGTTATTCTCTGCACTACTGCATGTGTACATGTGTGTGTATTTCGACATCGCTGCTCGCATATGTGTGGATATTATCATTATGGATATGAGTTTGCCAAAGTCAATCAGTTAGTTTTACCTAAACAAATATGTGGTTAACGGTGATAGTTAGTATGAAAATAAAGCAAATAATTGCATACATATATATGTATGTAAATGTATTTATGTATATGTAGTTATGCATTGAAGGCGGTATAGCCAGCTTGAGCATTTTATTAAAACATTTTCATAAGTATTTTTTAAAAATATTTTATTTTATGTAGATATATGTTTGTTTGTGTATATATAAATACATATTCCAACTTATATAAAATATTTTTTGCTTATAGTTATAAATAATGCCTCAATTTCTTCGAAAACTTGTTATAATAAACTCTTGCTGTAAACAAACGCCAGAACTTTGTTTAGTTAGTAAAATTTCTCTGTCAGACGCTAAGCTCTGCAGTTAAAGCTGATGAGTTTTTGTGCTAAACAAATCATATTTCTTCATTTAACCGAAATAGCTCAGCTAGGCAAATAATAGTTTGATTTGATGCCGCAAAGTTTTGCCGAAAGTGTTAAACTAAGGTCTTCATGCAATTTGCTGTTAGCCATAAGCCTTTTCTATTTTTTTTCATATATTTTATTTGCTTGCATTTTGCGAAAGCCTAAAGCATTCCATACACACATATACGTATATGGTATTATTGTTAAAAATGTTCGCCTTAAATTTCCGAAAAATATATTTTTCCAATGAAAGTTTCTTTGATGCTCTAACAAACTTAGTATTATCATTTTGAAACGTTATTTTAATATTTTTGTGCTGATTAACATTTTTTTCACAATTTTCGTACCAATTTCTTTGCGTAAATTTTCAACTTCAATTACTTTTGGTCATTTTTTTACTTTAATGCGAAAAATGTCCAATTTCCTTTCGTTCAAAAGAAAGGATGTATATCCTTCCACGCTCTCCAGTGCGCACCCTTTCATATTAACGTCGTTATCCGTGTGTCCGTTCGCTGCTTTCTCTTTTACTCTCGCACTCACCCAGATTTGCTGAATTTGCTTTGGTCACTCATACGCAACGTTGGCCACTTCGCATTTTGTGCGCATATATTTATTATGGTCACAGCGGCAATCGCATTTAAATCCATTATTATTATAACAGCCGCAAATATAAACCTTTTTCAATGCTTTTGAACACACACACACATATATAAGCATATATAATAGGAAATTCGAACCCAACAACAATGTGTGCTTCACTAAAAATCTACGCTTGAAAAAATCCAGTGGCTACAAAGCAAGAAATCCACAAATTTGTGCAAAATAAATATCGCTCCGGCAGGACATCTACGCATATATTAGTGTAGTAGTGTATCCTGTGGCCTCGTTATGCATTGGTTATTGCTTTTTTGTACGGCTTGCTCATCATATTGCTGCCCATTGTAAGCATGCGAATTAAGCAAGCAACAAATGTCTAGTGAAATAAAGTGGATGTGCACAAAAGGCCAAAAAGAAAAATGGCGGCGATGGCAAAAATATAAATAGAATAAGTACTGCCGACAACAGGGAGCCAGACGGACGGATGGATGGAGGGACGGACAGCGTATGAAATGGAGTCATGAAGACAGGGCATAACTGCAATATGCAAATCGCTGCAAAATTCATTTTAAGCGGTCCTTTGGGAAACATTTCATTTCATCATTTCTTTTCAATAAATTTCACAGCGCTTCGTTATATTCATATTCCATTTGACTCGCCGCTGCCACTGCCGCAGTCGCTTTTTTCGACTCGTTGCGATGAGCGTCTCAGCTTAGCCGGGACAAGCAATTGGTTTCGGAGTTATATATGTATGTATAGTTTTTTATTTGTTTTGCGCGCATTAGTAACTTGCCCAGATTCTGTTTGAGCATGTGTTTAACTATGATTGTAAGTATGTGCGTGTGTTAGGTTAGATTTCGAGGAACTTCTGTCTTGTTTGCCGTCCGGTCGAGCGAAATTTGTATTTCCAAGCTTTTGATATTATGAGCAGCTCACTCAAGTTGAGGTGGTATATACATACGTATATAATTATATATGCATCTACACATAGGTATAAAGAAATGGGTATACAAACAAACGCTTCAACTTGTAAAGATGGCTCTGCAGTCAATCTTTTCGTGAAAATCCAGTAACTATGTGTTTTTGAGCTGGTAGAGCTTTTGAAGCTAAATATAGTTAAGCACGCAATAATGAGTAAATTGATTTCCTTCGGTTTTTTTTTTCTTTAAGATCACTCAGTACAGACTCATATTTGCTCATAAAATGAAATTTGGTTTTCTGAAGATTGAGAACGTTTTTTTACCCTCAACTAAAGGTATTTTATATATCTGGTGCTCCTAAAATATCCTGCATTACTAATAAGCTTTTGGATGTGACTTATTCTTAAATATATATATTCCTTAAGTTTCAATGTTGTTTGCTGAGCCTTGGATTCTGGTAGGAAAAATCTTTTCTATATTTTGAGGTCTAAAAAGTAGTGTCAGATATGAGCCCTCACTGCAGCCTTAATTCGCAAGGCAAGTCAATAAAGCAGGGCCTCTTTCTAGTTCGCATTGAAAACTGAATTTCCTCAAAACTTCACTAGCACCACCTTTGCCACCCTTTCGGCTTGTAATCGCAATTCATTAGCAGACTTAAAATTAAATACTTTACTATAGTATGTAATAAACTCTAGCTATATTGAAAAAATTAAATATTGCTTCTTCATAACTATAAGAAATACAACCACACACCAGTTTCTAGCCTTGCCCACCGACAACATCATCCGCTGCAGGCCACACTTTCATCGGCATTTTGAAAAGGTAAAGGCAGACGAAACGGCGGGCAAGCGAACGAATTGAAAGCACTGCTGCCATCCGGATTTATTATTATTATTTTTCCATTTCTTCCATCCTCATCGTCGCTATTGACATAGTAGCTTAAAAGCTGTCGACCGGTTTGCTGTTTGTTGCTCTTGCCGCTGACGCTCTCGCTCGCTTGCAATTGCTCGTTGAATGGCTTGCCGCTGTAAGCTTTATTGCTGGCAGCACAGTGAAATCGCGCTGATTGTCTGCCGTCTGGCAATCGCTGTTCGTGTGACTGCCCAACCGGTAGTTACAGGCTTGATAATACTTTTTTTTACCGACACAAAATGGTTTGTATGACTTTTCATGGAGTTTCATTTTCGTAATATTTCCACATTTTAATAAATTTAAGTGTCTGATACTTTTTCATTTTTCGTTTGTTGCTTTTCATCAGGTGGCATCATATTGAGCGTAAAAATATTCACAGTTATATTTTTTAATGTTTAATAGCGTGATTTGTGTACTTTCGAAGATGAAGTTGTGCAATATTGATTTGTATGCAGAGGTTCATGGTTTACTAAAGTTGTTATTATGAACCCCTCTATTCAGTTTAGTGGCCAGTTATTTGACTACATATGCTAAACACTATAAAAATTTTCTTAAAATATGGCAATAATTAGTAATGAAACTCAAATTCTGCGTAGCAAAAGAAAATAGTGTGCCAAAACGGCGTAATCGTTCGTTTTAACCCTTCAACTTTAAGCTAAGTGAGGTTAGGCTATTTACTAAGACTCATACGGAGGTGTTAAAAAAGTTGCTTGTGGTATAAAGATCTCCTGAAGATTAATTAAATCTCCTATGAATCCAGAAACTGCCTCGAATCCGTTAAAACTTTTCTAGAATTATTTATATTTAATTTAAACCAAGATTGTTTGAGTTGTTTCAGCTTTTTTTTCCAAAAGCACAGTGAAAGGAAATGTTGTCGTTACGATTTTACCATGCCTTCATCTTAACTGTTTATTTCGATAATTGGTAGATTTTTAGCTTCCAAGTATGGAAGCGCTTTTGTTGGTTAGATTCTCTTAAAGTAGTGTGAGACAAAACTTGATGGGTTCGGAACGCATTGGAGCTCATGCTTTTGAGAAAAGAGTGAATTTTCATGCGAGTAAAATAGCTTTGCAGTCCACACGTCTGCCTAGATACACATATACATAAGTCTTATCAATAAAGTTAAGTTTTGGAGTTGAGTACTATGGGGTACCATGCTCATGAGCCATTGCCTTTTTTCCAAATGTTCCCTTCTATTGACCCAAAAAACCCTTTTTTTTCTTCATTTAAGAAATTTATAACAATACCTCATAAGAATACATATGATAACATAAAATTATACGAATTTCTTCCATAATCCTTTTCTCCTTGAAAACGCTGACATGTGTCAAAGGCATATGCATTTTGAAGCACGTACCGTCTAGAGTAGGCCGTACTATATATGCAAACACTTTATTGTCTCTCGGAAAATTTGTCGGAGCGTGAGAACTTTGCAAATGCAACGCTGACACAATAAAATTGACATCAAATGCAAATATTCAGCTGACACAGTTGGCAGACAAATCGTGACATATCAGCGGACAGGTGTGCATAAGATAGCAGAAAAAAGCTAAAAATTAAAAAGGAACACGCCAGCAGATATGTGTACAAGTGTACATGTGCAAAAGTACAGCAGGCAGCGAAGAATTAGAGCAGAAAACGGAAGTGCAAAATGTAAAGCGTAAACACACAAATCAAAAATCCACCGACAAATGCTCCAATTCAATTTAAAACGCTGTACTCAATTTGCGGAAAAACGCAAAACATTTGTGCAATCGATTATGCTTGATCGAGCATTTGTTTGCCTACATTTAGGCGCCTAAACGGGCTAAACTGATCTAAGCTGAGCATACATTTAGGCGCATACGAAATTATTTGTCGGTATATTACATGCGTGTTTGTAGTTATTATAATGAGGTCGACACACACACACACACATGCACAAATACATATTGACATGTGCCATTTACAGCGGCAGAAAAGCTGTGAGAGTCATGCAAGCAGCGTGAGACTGTGCGAAAATATTTTCCAGCCAGCAGACAGCTGGAAATTCGTGTGAAACCGCAAAAAAGATTACATCCTTAAGCAAACACTGGCACACAAACCAAAACATTGGCGCACACACACCCACAAACGCATGGAGCTTCATATGCAAATAGCTGACACACATGTGCATGCGTATGTGTGTCTGTCTACATTGAATTAGAACGGAAAGAAGCGCGACGCAGACGCAGACAACTGGGTTGCAGACTAAGCGCGCTGATAGCTGCGTTTGTATGGATGTATGTGTGTATGTGTGGATGTGTCTAGTCAAATAAAACGCCTCGGTATTCCCACGCGTTACGGATTTGCCAGGGACTTGTTTGCTTATATACACAGAAATGCACACAAACACACACACACAGGCGGCGAGTTAACTGCCTGAAAATCGCTCACTCATGGCTTATGAGCGCATACTTGTTTGCGTATGCGAGCGTTTCTATTTAAATTCAACTAGAAAATTTGGAATTTCCTCAAATGCTTTGCATTGCTTGGCGCCGCAGACGCTGCTCACTCCTCAGTCCCCCCCAGTTGTGCGCCCGTTCGCTTACTCGCTTCGATAAACGTTCATTAGTGCATGTGGTTGAAGAATTTAGCCGAATATCTGAATTTTTCCTTAACTCATGCTCTTGTGCCTGTATGTGTGTGTGTGTGGCAGCGTGTGCGTTCTAGCAAATTTGTGTTTGTTGTGCCGCTAATCAAATCAAAATTTATTGATGCGTTGTAATATGTTTTGTAAGTCGAAAATTTCGATTAGAGCAAACACATGCGCGTATATGTGTGTGTTTTCGTGTGCGTGTTTGATACCAGCCAAGCTGTGGATGCCAGCTTGTTTGGCTGCGTGTGGGAACGTCAATATTCACACGCATATGGGAGTAAGTATCCTTCTTGCGTATGAGTGTGTATGTATGTTTGTGTACTTTATAGCGGCATTCTGCGCACATATAAATCTACATGTAGAGTGGCCTTGCCATTGCCCATTGAAGCACAAAATTGCAAACCAATTTAGTTAATTTTTTGCGAATTAAGAAATTTTGGATAATAATTTTGAATAGTTTTCATGCTCAATTAGTTGCGTTAAAATCTTGTTTGCACTGAAATTTGATATTAAAATTCTGCTAGTTACTGGCAATCGATTATTTCAATAGAAATCTGTATATTTTGTTTTTTACATTTTAACCATTTTCTTTAATATATTTTCCTTGCTGTGAAATATCTTTAAGGCTTCCCATGGAGAATTTACGAGGATTTTTCTGCCCGTGTGCCCGTTGCTGATGGTTGTGGATCTAAACAGGAGCTTACTTGTTTTATTCCGGCATTACTTCTCATAAACGTAAACCAGAATAGCATTTCGTCACATTACTAAGTTTTCTGTGATCTGCCTGCTCTTTGTGCATTATGAGATGTGGGCAACATAGACATGGAATAATCTGAGGAGAAGAACGTATTAAATGACGGCTTTTAATACGTTTGCTTTGTTTTGCTATTTTGGGGGATCACTACTTCCGTAAGCTCTAATGTTTATTACTATTTCAATTGTCATAGAGTTTAGAAGAATCCCTGCTTCTTACTACTAGAGCCGTGACAAGAATTTTCAGGAATACCTCGAAGGCTTTGCATGAAAAAATTGTCTTCAATCCTTAAATATTTTAAGCCTGTAAGTGGTGACTTTATACACGACAAACCATTGCTTCTCCCAAAATCACTTCTAGAATGAAATTTTTATACGTCCACATGATTCTTTTAAACTCTTTTGCATCAAATATACTTTAACACATTTACATAGGATATTCTGAGGTCATTTTGAATAAACAGGAAATGAGTGTAGTAGGGGCCGTCGGGTATCTATTTACTATCAAGGCTACATATCAATAATCCTATATATGAACTTTGAGTGATTCCCTATATTGTCCTTATTAGCTGACAAATCTTGCCATATTATTCTTTCGGATTTAGTGACCTTAGTAGTCGGGTTAATTGTAAAGCAGTTTAGGAAAACTGACAAACGACCAAATTAAAGTTCACATAACTACGTTCCATCAAACATTTAGTTTCTCAGAAAATTTTAATGATTGTTCACTAGAAGATTTGGTCCCAATAAATAATTCCTTACTCCAACAAAATTCAGAGTATGCAGAAAAAAGTCGCTAGCCATAGTTCAATGAACAGTATTTTTTCACGGAGTTACTGTACACTGATTGAATCTTCCGAACCGAACTGCCGAGTGCTATTAAATCAGCATAACCATTGACTCTGTCAACTTGTATACTCTTCCAAAATGTTGCATAAAGGATAATACTTAGTTATGTTTCGTTACATTTATTAGGTCTTATAGAAGGATTCCATTATCCGTGTATTAAAGTGAAGTTTTTGTTTACAACAGTTAGAAGGACCAATTTAAGTCGAATGTGCACAATTTGTTCGATAACTTGTTAAAATTTTAGAGACAATTTTTACTCATAGAACCCTTCATCACTATTTATAGTGCGGAATCTTATCTTTCTACATATTACGAAATCATATACTGGAGAAATAATGGAGTTATTTCACCCAGACCTTATATTTCAGCAAATTTAAATAGCTTAACTTTATCTTACTATGTGTCTTTGTCTGAGATTGCCTATTTAAGTGACGTTAAGTGCACGAAAAGTTATAAAATATGATTAGCTCAAGAAGACAAGCTTTTCCACAAAAGCAAAATGGGAAATATAAATTAATATTAAATTATTATAATAAATTTATTAAGTTTCCATTTTAGCAACGCATTATCCGGAATCAATAAAGATTATACAACAATTAATATTAATTAGATTATGAGATTAAGTGTGTTGAATAAACGGTAGTTTGCTGTGTTTGCTTCATCACTTAAAATAGAATTAATGAGAATTGTCACCAGCACATATACATACATACCTGGGAGGGCACTGGCAGTGTCCAACCTTTGCTAGTGCTTACACACCAGCACTTGCCATCATAACTGTGTTATATTTAATTTGCTGAACTCACTCGAGCATTTGTTGAGCAATAAATTACCATCATCAGCGCTCGAAGGCACTGCAGCGCTATCTTCGCTGCGCCACATGCCACATATCTCACACATGCGCTTGCTGTTGCTGCTACAAATGCACTCGACTGCCCTGCGGCGGCAACACATACCTGTGCGGCTGGTGACCGATAGCGCGCCGCATGCAAGTTCATGTTTTATGACTGTTAAATTACAAGCAAGAACTACAACTACAACTAGAACTATGTATGCGTGTGTCTATTTAAACTTGCCAACTATGTCAATGTGCCTTCATACGCACACACACACACACATGCATTGATATGAGCATAGCCAGGCTCATGCATATTAAATATCCGCCAAAGACAAATTGTCTATGGAAATGAATTTATTTGCTTTGTTTAAGTTAATACAAATGTCATTGTGTGCACACAAATATTAAAAGTAATAAATCAAATGTGTTTAGACGTTTATTTATCACAAGCGCAGCAGCATATGCACACACACACACACACTGGCGCACATTTGCATATGTGTTATGCAAATAAGGCTGGCTACATTCGGGCAAATGCTAAGTGAAAGTGCACATACACACACACATGCGCGCTTGGTTTTGTAATTTCTCGAATTCTGTAAATGTATTATCGTAAGCTAGAAAGCTTTTCGTGCTTGCGTGAGCAGAAAGTATGCCTTTAAATGATTGCAATTGCAAGTGCAATTATTTTCATATGAATACCTATTAGCATTCAATATATTATATTATATAACACATGCGGGCGCACGTAAATACCGTCGTTGTAATAAATACAGGGTAGGCCATTTAAAGTTGACCCATCTGGCAACGCTGTAACTTTTAACAGCGCTGACAAATCGGCTAATGTCATACCGCGTTAGAAGCGTCATTCGAAGACAATTTATACCATGGAACAGTACACTCCAAAAGAACGCGCTGAAACTGTTCAGCTTTATATTCAAAATAACTTTTCAATTGTGTTAACTCAAAGTGCGTTTCGCAAAAAAAATAAAGTGAAAAGTGCTCCAGTTAAGAACACAATTAAGTCTTTATACGCAAAATTTGTGAACACCGGTAATCTCAGTAATGCCAGTCATGCATCCAGACAACGCACAAGACGTTCTGATGAAAATATCGAAGCTGTAAGAGCCAGTATTGAGGAGACTCCATCGACATCGAGTTATCGCCGCTCTCAGGAATTAGACATCTCTCGCACCACTCTCCGACGCATAATTCATAAAGATTTGAAGATGTTTCCATATAAAATTCAAATGGCACAAAAACTAAACGCAGCTGATTATCCGCGACGCCTTAATTTTGGCAAACAAACAAATGGGTCAACTTTAAATGGCCTACCCTGTATTTAGCATATTTTTCTTGAGATATTTACAAGCGTGTGTGTCATATGTAAATGCTTTGCGCTAGCTGTCAGCTTATAAATTTAGTTTAATGAATGCATATGTGCTTCTTAAATATTGTGGTTTCCCTTTAAACGGAGTTATTTTGTGAACGGAGCATTAAGTGTGAAGATGGCTTGAAAACTATGTAAAATTTAAGCCTATTTATACTACTATCAATGACTAATAATGGGTGCTTAAATTCGATTACTTAAATTTATGAGTTCGTGCAGCTTTCACTTTATTTTCTGTTGGGTGAAAAGCACTCTCAATATATTTATAAATGTTTATATGTATGGCCAAATATATTTCGTAGCCGTAATGCCCGAGTCAGAAAGTGGATGTTTCGTTTCTAACTCTGAAACTTACTGTGTGCATAATTTAAAAAAAAAATTACGACCGAAATTTGAATTGAATTCAAATACCTAATGTGCTATTGGAGAAAATAATCATATTGCAATTGTGGTATTTGGGAATACAAAATTTTATTTAAAACTAGTCTTATGCATGTGTAATAGCTGAAGCACCGTCCTAATGATCTTATCTAATCTCCCACTTGTTTGTTATTTACTTAACGGCCATAGAAAGAGATTTAGTGAAGATCATATTGTTCTATTACTAAGATATCAACACTAACTATTATTTCTCTCTTTAACAATTCTTGCTCTTTTTAGTTACCCACCAGCCCTTTCACCATCAGTCATCTTTAGATTTAAATTTAATCTCCATTATAACTTACGAAAATTTACATGGGAGGGTTGAAAAAGAAAGGTGGTGTGTTGTTGAGTTAGTAAGATTGCTACCATACTCCATGTCGCTGGCGTCTTGAGTTACTCATAAGTGAAAACACAACCTCATTTTAACTCACTAAATATTTTGAAGATCTTAAAGTGTTGAGTTTTCTTTATATCGCATAAAACTTCCAAGTTCAAAAATACCTGAAACAGGAAATATATATGTATATATATTAAACCTATTTACACTCAATTTGGTTTATCGCATTATTATTGGCCTTAAAGCAATTAATATTTAAATTGGTTGGAAATTGTTTACCTTATTTTAGGATTCAAATAAATTATTAGTAAATAAAATTTTGTATTTGAAAGTGATCAGGAAAATCGTACATTTCAGCGTAAGAGAGAACACTGGTCTATATTGGCTTTCTTGGCCTAGCTATAAAATCGATTTTGGAAAAATTTGTGCCCACAAACCATAACATTATCAAGTGGTTTTGTGCATCGAAGTTAAAATATCGAAAATTAATGTTAAATCACAATTGAACGCTTTTGATGAGCTTCTTTTTTATAATTTTGCAGTCGACAATTATTTATAAGAACTAGCAGTAATCTGCAATCAGTTGACGATCTCATCAACACTGGTACCTTTCTTCCATCACTTTTAGATCCCAGTTGAATTGCTTTCGTTCTTCCTTTCTATAATTTCCAAAACCATTCCAAAATGTATCCAAATTGTTACGCAGATAGTCTACTTTGATATTTAAGTAGCTCCAGTTTGAAAGCATATTTGAGACAACTGCCTCATAATTTGGTCCTTAGTGGCTGCCTAGGAAATTTTTGACTATCAACACAGAACTTTTCCACGTTTTTTTTCCCGGAATAGTTTTAATCTTTATTAAATATGTATCTTTCATTAATTAGTTCATTGTGGGATCATGGAAAATTAAATCTTTATAACTTGAAAACCGATATTTAGCAAACTATTCGATCTAATGTTATCTTAAAAACAAGAGCACTACCAGTATTTTCTTGAATCGAAATTAGCTAATATATTCAAGGCAACATTTGTTTTTTGTTTTTTCAGAGATGTGTAATTACAGAGTCAGATTGGTACTACGAAAAACTTTACCAAATAGATAGAAAAGTATAAAATACATATATTAAAGGAGTGTCAGATCTATAGCGCCCAGAACTGGTAAAGAAACTGTATTTTGCTACTGGCTTCAAAAATAGTCACCATGACATACTTTAATCTGACTTTGAACGGGCTGGTAGTTGCACCTAATTCAGCTTATTTAATTTCCTGGCCTCAGTGACTCTGTGAAACAGTTCAGTTTCGACGATACTGTTTTCCACAGTGCCAAATTTGCCAAAAGCCCAGAAACGCACTCAGTTTAGTTTCGTTTTATGGCTAAAAATCTTGAACCAATCTGAGAAGAGATCTTGAACATGAGAAGAATTCTTATGTTTTATAATCTGAAGCAAAATTATATGTACTTAATTTAATGTTCGTTAAATTTGTGGTATGTCGTTAGTATAAACCTACCTTATGGTTAGAAAAACAAATCCGAATTATGTTCAGTATACACAGGAGACTTCAAGGGTTCCTGTCATCTCTCCTACAATAAATCAACGATTATAGAGCACAATAAAATTAAGGAATTGTTCACATGTTACTGAAAATACCCTATGTATCTTTAATCATTGCTTAACAATAGTTATATTGAGGACAAAGTACCAACTTCTTCATGAACATGAAAGAAATTCGAAGTATGGTAACTTCGCAAAATTCCAATTGAGCAGCAGGTAATCCGTTATTGTTAAAATTATAAAATCAGCTAAATTATTATTAAAGACATTTTGAAAACATTTTCAAATTTTAATTTTTCGATTTTAATAGAGCAAAAATATAAAAAAATATATAAAAACTTACATCTGTGAAAATTTTCTATAAATAAACTTTATTTGTGGAAATAAACTCTTAAATTCAAGCAAATTGATTTTTCCCTATGGCAAGGCCGCACGCTTAACTTATGCAAATTTCACATCAATGATTCCTCAATAAATTCACAAACCGCCTGTTATTACCTGTCGCAAATATTTTTCTGTCCCCTTATTTACGGTCTATTCAACAAATAGAAATGGGTTTTATATTTGCTCAACGAGCAAACGGTTGTGGTTGAACAGCGAGGGCGTTGGCATGAGCACGTCGCACTGCTTTAGGGTAAGGGCTGTATCACACACACATACAAAAATTTCCATATTATTTTTAAATGAGCCTGTCTAAATAGCTGCCGTTAACTGTGGACTGCTGTGCTGGGGCCAATTTTAGGCTGGTTGTTAGGCAGTTGCGAGAAGCCTTGAAAGTTGATTATTTACACAGCATGAAGTTATGTAAATTCAGGAATATGTGCGTGAGTGCGCCGGGCGAGCAGGTACGCATGTCGATATGTACCGAAGCGAAAGGTAAACAAATAGGCAGCGAATTATGTGGAAAGCCGTATGTTGTCGAAGAAGAGGAAGAACAAGAAAAAGGTGGAGAACGTACCATTTCCCACACATAAGTGCGGCAAAATAGGCTTGGATGTGTGTGCACATGTGTGCGGGCTATTTTAGTTAACCTCCGACCTACGCCCTTTTGGAATGCGCGTGTTGTTGTGCTTGTTTGTATGTCATTCATGTATGAATTTGCATACTTATAAGTTGTATTTTAAGTGATTCTCATTTCAATCCTTTTCAAAACAAAACAAAGCCACTCACGCATGTGTGCGTGCGTAACCAGCAGTGTGCGCCTGATTATATGCTATGTTAGCAAGTCATGTTTGCGCATACCTGACGCTCACATTCGACATGGCTGGGCGTTTATGCCGGCACGCACATTTGCAGGAGCGTTTTGCTCGAATAAATATTATTAGTATATAAATTGTTCGATAAATTATGCTTAAGCTGTCAATTTGCATTTGTATTACTTGAATGTTGTAGAAATGCCATTGCAATTATATATTTGTATGTCAACGTGGGTTTAAGTACAGGAGAATTATGAAGGTATATCATTTACATTTGGATGACCATGAATTATATCAATAATGTTTTAAATAAGATTGTTAAAGATACACTAAGAAGTGTTCCTAATTACATTAGGGTGATCCTAAACTTAGGGGATAATGATAATAACATTTTTTTATCAGAATATTTTACAGATTACCTCACCAAATATATTCGCCTATCTAAAATCTTGGTTTGATTGGATATGATAGGTCCATAGAATAAAGCTCCGCTAGTTTTCGGATCATACAAGTGTGGATATGGCCTAATTTATTTTAAAATTATCGGATTCATATTCATTAAATGATCTTTGATTATGAATTAAAAAACACTCACATCTAACCATACATTGGACAACTGAGATGCTGAAAGCATTTGATCCAAGCATTCTTATAAAAGATATACTTTCCCAAACATTTTTTTTATGTAATTAAAAAAAATACTTTTGAAATTTAAATGAAACAGTGGCAGTAGTGGTAGACATCGATACGTATAAAGGTTGCTAGCCAGAGCCAACACCTCAACATACAATTTGCTATGAAGAAACTAATTATAGAATTAATTAATAATTTGAGTTCGCCTTATAGCCTTTTCGCGCAACCAAATTAAGTATAGGACATTAAGATTATAATTGAGAAACCGGAATTTGCCTTTCGCCGGTTATTCGACTAACGATATGCTCAATTAAGGATTAGTTACTATACTTGCTTGTGAATGATTAAAGGCCATCAGCTAATTCCTACTTTCTCAATGCACACAACCAAATGCCAGGACAACAACTCGCAGAATTATACACAGCCAAATTGTCCATACAACAACCGGCAGATATATTATATTTTAAAATTTCAACTCCATCCAGATTAACGCTTTAAACAAGCAAAGGCTGGATAATTGATTAACTCCTGTGCGAAATGGCTAGTAGAAAGCTTCCGACAACTTACAATAAAAAATAATAGATCGTTGGGTGGTTGCTAGGTTCAAGTGTCTTATTATGTAGTAGTATTATGTTAAGCTTTGACACAAGAACACGCGAATAAGACCAGCGATGGTAGCATGTGATTGGGCATCCCTTCAATATTCTCTAAAACCTTGAACATTTTTAAAAATGGCTCTAACGCTTTACAATTAAATTGAAATATTACCGCTAAACTAATTTTTTCAGAAATTTTCGATTTTTCGAACTTTCTATTTAAATGTTATAAAATTAATTATTTCAACACCTAATGTAATTAAGACAAACGCTCGTGACTTATTCATCACAAAAAGGTGCAAAAATGGGCGCTTATTAATTTCAAACTGTGGATCTATACACTTATTCACATATCTATATACAGGCAACTTGCAGCCTGAAACACTCAATTTGCCTATATTTAATACAAATATGGCACTTTTGTAACCTCTGTGTGTCGCTGCATTTATTTATCGATTAAAAGCTATGCAAATTCGTTGATTTGGCCCACAGGCAAATACGAGCAAATCGAATCATGCTCACACACAAAGCGTGGAATAGCACATTCATTCTTGTTTATCTAACATTCGCCTAAATATCCCAACTGAATTGCTTTATTTTCACTTTTTCGCGCGCATTCATCGTTATTTTCGTTTCGTTTAATTATTTGCTGTCAATATTTATGCGTTTGACACATTCAATCACTCATTCAGCATGCTTCTGTATGATTGTATGCGTATGCACATACATATATGTACATATACATGTAAACATGTGCGTACATATGTATGTATGTGTGTTTTAGAATAAGCCAATAGAAAACTATTCTAGTATTTAGTTATACAAGCTTTTCGGTGTTGTTGTTAGTGTGTGTACGCCGCTGGCAATAAATCGATTGCTTGGGCGGTGAGTGGCGGCTTTGAGCATGTTATATATTTCGAATGAGCTTCGTACTCGTTGAAATAGCCATAAAATTGAAACTTTATCCAGGAAGGCACTAAATTTTAGAAAATTGAAGCTATTTAAAGCACGGTTTTAGGGTTTGACTTTATAGTATATATATTTATATATAAACGCATTGAAAAATTTTTGAGTTCGCAAAATGTGCCCTTTTTGAAATTCAGTATTTTACACTGACTTCATCAATATATTAACGCTATATTTCAAAGAAATTTTGGCGGTACATTGTATAATACTCTATGCTAAATTTCGACAGGACCCCTTGTAAAATAAAAAGGTTTACTCACTGAAAAAAAGGGAGGCTCGAGTTTGATCAGTCAGTTTGAACGGCAGTTATCTGCTGGAGTGGTCCTTTATCGGCGGTTGCGCAAAATGAAAAACGTGTGCTAAACTTCAGAGAGATATCACAACTGAGGAAGTAGTTCGGGTAAATAGAGACAGACGGTGGACAGACTGATAATTTATATCCAAATATCATGTGTATTTTTTATAGGCTCTCCGACTTTGAAAATGTCAGGGTACAAATATAAAAATTTTTAGGCACCGAATAAACTTTTTTGTGACCTATTTGTATCGTGTGGCAACTATTCTACACACTTTGACTGATCTATTTAGTTGGATGCAAGTAATGCAATACTTCACGTGTTAAACACTATGGTTAAAATTTTTTTAAAAGTGTGGCCACGTTTTTCAAGAAATCTTTAAAACCTCCTAAACTCATTTATGAAATTTTGCTTATAAATTTTTGCTTTAAAATTTAAAAGTGTTACCACTAACTTCTACAAAAAATTTTTAAAAGTTTTACAACGTACTTATAACATTTAATATGCTTAATTAAAATAAAAATCTGGCAACTCTCTTAAAATTTTTTATGAGAGCGTTGTTTATATGAAAGAATAAACTTAATATTTTGAAAAGACAGCTAACAAAATAAATATTTTCTAAGTTTATACTAAACCCAGTCTATAATTTAAAAATTCTGGCAATGCTTCCACAAATTACATTAATAAGAATTGCTTTAAATACTATGCATTTGATTAATTTAATTAAATTTATTTTCAAAAGGTGGCAACTCTCTTCTCTCTCTTTGGCATTATTGTATACCGGCATTGTGTACTGGTGTCATATTTTGTATACTTAAGTAAATCTCAATCCGAGCAACTGGTCCAACATTAGTTCGTTTGAGACTAGTCATGAAGTAACCAGTAACTGAAATGAAAAAAATTGGTTTTATTTTGTGATATTCTGCTTTATACTGAGTTATGCTTGTAGAAATGAGCAACATAAGCATTAGCATTCTTTTCTCACAGTTATGCAGAGGCCACACACTAGGATAAAATTAAGTTTATTTTTATGTTTATATACTGTCATGGTTTTGTGTGTGTGTGTGTATTTTTTCGCATTTAAATATTGATTTACGCGGCTTTTATTGACCAGGGTTGCGAGAGTGCTTTCAAAGTGTTCAACAATCGAAAGTTATTGTAAGTCAGCTAACGGTGATTTAGTGGCTAGCGCGGTAAGAGTCGCGCTGGCATTATATCGTCACAATGGCGCCCACGCAGATGCAAAACGAAAATAAAAAAAAAGTGTTTGCTTATCCCTTTTTCCCTTATTTGCATGGAGATGCTATCGAGCGTGCGAGCAAATAATTCAAACTAACTTTTTCACACGAAAAGAGCTTAAGTTCACATATACATAAGTATAAATACATATGTACATCATAAACAAAGGCACTTTTCTATGGATTACTGCGTGGGTGTCGGTGAGGCTGTACGTTTTAGGTAGTTAATAACAGACCTCAGGTGTGTGTGGCAGCAGAGCAATGCTTACAGGTGATTTTTATGTACCACCGATATCGACGTGATGGGCATGCCGATGAGCTGCCACTTAAGACACACACACACACACACATACATGAAATAAGTGGGATTCAAGCACACCAGCAAAAATAGCTGCGAGTGTAGCGACTGCGCTTGTGTGTGTGTTTGCCTGGGGCGCAGTTTGTTCTGTTGAATTTGATCGATTGTTTGCCACATTCTTTTGTTGTAACTTAACTGCACAACATTGAACTGTTATTTGCGAACAGTTAGCCGCAGGTTATACGCACACTCTCGCAATAAAGACCAAATTGTAGGTGAAAGTTCAATGGCTGCCTACGTGCGCTGGCTCTCTGAAATACTTTGTATATGTATGTATTGGTATTCGCAGCACAGAAACTAAATGCGGGCAAATAAAGTGGAATAAAATGTGCGGGAATAAAAAACAGAGTGCACTAAAATAACTTCCTATAATAATATATTATATGATATAGAGTTCAAAAAACAAACTCTTTATGATTTTAAATTTAGAAATATTCAAATTTTTGACACGTAAAATTGTTAGTGTGATAGTAAAAATGAGGAATGGGATATGTACATGCGATTATTTAAATTTTGCTCCTATCTTAACACTAAGATTTTAACAGCTGTTTATATGTCGTTGTTTTATCGTGAGACATATTTCTTGATCACTTAATTTTAGTAATTTAATTTAAGTGCCAAAACATTTATTTTAAAAGCCTTTGACATTTATTTTAAAAGCTATTTTTAAAAAGAACATAAAAACTTAAAATCAATAAAAAAGTTTTGGCTGCGCCGAAGCTATAATACCTTTCACAGATGCATTTTTGTGCATAAAAGGTTAAAAAATGATCTTTTTCTTAATTTTGATAATTCAGTTTATATGGCAGCTATATGCTATAGTGATATGATATGAAAAATATCTTCAGAAATTGTAACGATGCCTGAGGTAATAATTTTTGCCAAATTTCGTAACGATAACTTGTCAAATGAATACGTTTTCCATACAAGGACTTAAGTTTAATCGATCAGTTTGTATGACATCTGTACGCTATAGTTATCTGATTTAAACTATTTCTTCGCAGATTGTAGCTAGAACTTAGATAAAAATCTGTGCCAAATTGTGTGAAGATATATTGTTAAATAAAAAATGTTTCCTTACAAGAACGGGATTTTTATCACATATGTAGTTTGTAAGGCAAATATTAGCAGTAAATGTGCAAAGCTTAATGTAAATGTTGAAAACTTAATATACTCCATGAAAAGGCTAAAAATACAAAGAACCGCTTAACTAACCTCCTATCAATATATTGTCCAATGGGTAAACTTAATGTGAAATTTAAATAAAAATCACAATTCCTTAGGTTATATCTCTTAAAGTATCATACCAACATTTTTAATCGATATCTGAAATAGTTTGTGAGTAATAACCTTCTAAAGCAAAACCGCTGAGTTTAATAAGTTGAGTTTTAGTCAGCTTCCAAACACCACAAAATTAAGACAACTGAAGTGTCATTTTCTAAAGGGGGTTTCATCGAAAAAACAAAAACCACCAATCTATGCAATCCAGAATAACACTAATATTCACGTGTACGCAAGCAATATATTCTAAACATATACCTAAGCTAACATTGGTTTTTGAATCGCATCTTTCCTTTACTGTTCAGTGAGTAAATTTAAAATATTCCAGCAGTCGAAAAACATAATCGTTTTGCCGCGCATAAATATGTCACAAGCGGCTATACGATAAATCACATGACACACCGCAGTAAGCACCGGCAATTGCCTACAGTGAGCTGGGTGTGTGTGTGCGTGCACGAGCTACTGTGTTATCGATTGTGGATATTGCATCTATTGCTTTATTGCTTTTAAACATATTTCGGAGTATATATTTCAACGGCCGTAAAAAATTAGTTGAATGCTCGTAAATTTTCCAAATTTCATAAACGAAAGGCAATTACCGACACACAGGCACGTGAGCGCATGTAGGCAATTACTTTGTATATAAGCGTGTGTTGTTTTTATAAAATTTAGTACAGTTAAAAAAACAAAAAATGTGTCACATGAACAGCTGCCGATTTCAAAAATTATTTTTACAAAAGTTCAAACGCGAAATTGTGAAATATTTATTTCGCACATCTCTGGCTAAATATATACAATTGCATATATATAATATGTATATTTGTGTGTTGTTGGTTTTTGTTGTAGCTTTGCTGAACTTTTTTATATGAATTTTGCATAGGAAATGAGAGGCAGCTGGGACAGCTTTCACTCAAATACTCAATTAAAGGGAAATTGTGAAAAATCCATTCGTCAGCTACAAATTATGTGATTTGCCAATTCATCCCGATTAATTGAACTTTTTTACCGGGTAGTAGAAAAAAGGAAAACAGAAAATTCAAAAATACATGCGAACTCTCTAAAAAGTGGAAATATGATGTGTGTTTGTAATTAGACGTATATCTGGTTTAAAAAAAAAGTTATACATAAATTTTAAAGCTCGAAATTAAACGGGTTACGAACAAAATTTGAGTTTTCAGTTCATATGTTAACTATGGAAATGTGCGGTGCCGTGGTAGTGTGCTTTACAAGTTGACTTTTCAACGGCTAAAATCTCTTTTTGAAATATTACTGATTCCATTTTAAGAAACGTGCTTTTGTAGAGGATTTATTCATTTGATCAAAAAATAAGACAATAATGACCTTACTCCTTTCTATTCAGAAGGTTGTTGTGTTTAGCTTATAAATGTGTTTAAATAATACTTATTGGGAAAGTCTCCAGCTGACGAGAGATAACTGTTTCTTTAAAATGTCAATTATTCGGCAATATTTTCAGGAATCTTCGAAAAATATTTTGCTTGGTGCTTTCGTGAAGATCGTAGACTGAAAACCGCATTTATGGCATGCGTGACAAAGGCGTAAAAATGCGGCTCAAGCAGTGGCAAATTTGGTTTTCAAAGTTTCGTTCCAGCGATTTCGATCATAAGGATGTACCACATCCTGAAACGTTTCTTCAAGCAGGTTTGAAGAAAATAAAGTCCTTGATCGACGAAAATCATCAAAAAAACTCTAATGAATTTCTAATGGCTGAAATTTGTCTAACGTTACCGCTCACAACACATGAAAGAACTAGGATTGATTTCGGAGCATGACATAGGGGTTCCTCATGCTTCTCCAGAACGAAATTTGCTTCGTCGCATTAATGACTGTTATTTACTTGTCAAACGTCAAAGAACTGGTCCACTTTTGAAATCATTTTGTTAATGAAGACGAAAAGAAGGTTGTTTACATGAACGTAAAGCTCAAACGATAGTGAACAAAGCAGGATGAACCAGCCCAAACCTCTTTGAATGCCAATAATCACCAAAAAAAGGTTATGTTATTATTAGTGGGATTTCAAAGAAATCGCTTAGTTTGAGTCTAGACCCAACAATACCAGGATTAATTCTGAGGTGTATTGAGAACAGCTGTACAAATTGAGTGATGTACTCACGCTCACCATATTCTCCAGACATGGCACCTTCGTACTATTACTTGTTCCAGGTTCTATAAAATTTTTTGGATGGGAGAAGCTTCACCTCAAATCAGAACATCAAAAACCAATTAGACTGTTTTTTGGCTTTGAATTTTGAGCGTGAAATAAATATCTTGCACAGATGCTGCAAAAGGGAAAATATATATTTTTTATTTTATAAACTAAAATTTTTGGGAATTACGGCTTTTTATGCTGAAAAAACATTTTCATAACCATCATACAATCTGGTAGGAGGAATAATCGATGTTCAAAACACGCTCGAAAGATTTCAAGTAAATCACATAACATCAAAAGGTGGTCACGTATCCAACTAAAATTATAAAAATATATGAGTGGTCAATATAAAAATGAAAATATCCGCTACAACACTATCATTATTCGCCCATACCACCGCAAACAAGCAATCCAAATAAGTGGTGACCTCATTTCACCAGCACAATGATAACAATGACTCGGTCATCCTCAAAGACCACAAAGAAAAATGGCCAAATCAAATGCAGTAAGATTATGTGTTGAAAATATTGATTTGCTACTCACTCACTTATGTATGCATAAAGCGTAAGAAATTCATCAAGTTGATCCTTTAAAATTTATCAAGACCATAAAGGATTTCCCGCCACCACAAACCTAGAATGGCCTACAATTCAATTAAATGCCTTCTGCGGTGCTCACTCTGGCGATACGAGAATGTAAGTGTGTGTGTGTGCTGCAATTCCTTTACATATGCAGGAGATTCGCAAAATATTTGATAGGCATGATTAGTGGCGGCGCTTTGATACTCTGCTCAATAACCTCATTGCTGGCTGCCAAGCGCAAGCAACACCCATCATTTGGCAGCTACTATGGGCGCTTTGACCGCACCAAAGCCATTATTTGCGTAAGTGTATTAGTCCTGGTGTTGATGGTGGTATTCGTGGGGTTGGTTGGTAGGTTCTAGAGATGGTTATGTCGTTGTTGTTGTTGCTATAAAAGCAATAATAAACTGATTTTGCTCAGCACATTTCACGTAACGTAACCCCCACACACACACACCAACTCATTTCTTTGTGTGCGGGTATTGCCCGTTGTTATTGTTGTTGTCAGCTGATTTGAGTTAGTTTAATGTTTGGCTGACAGGCAGTTCGTTTCACTAGTTATTCACTGTTTGTTGTTGTTATTGTTATTGTAGTTTCTATTGCCGTCTTGCCTGTCCATACGCCATTTGCATGAATCGGAAAGACGCTCTTTGTGTTTGTCGAATTCGGTTGCCATAATACGAACATTAATCTAAATTAGCGTGCAGTTACGTATACGTCATGTCGACCGATATCGCCGTATAACCCATCCAAGTGGCTGGAGCTTGATTTGCTTTGGTAGCATGTGCCTACTGTCCTTATATGTTGTTGTTGTGTGTTTTTGACGTATTGTACGGGCTTAGGCCAAAGCAATAGACCAAATGTTCAAGTGACTGCTGATATTAAACAGAATGCCGGTTTCAGGACGAAATTGTATGTGACCAATGCTAAGCATAAGTGCTTAGCTACAAACAGTGCACCCACTTTGCCATCTCTGTGTCCACTCAGCCAATTGTAATCATGCAGTCAGTCATTCGTTAAGGCGGTCAAATACTGCTATGATACTTCAATGTACTTTGACTTCCTCTTTTCTACTTTTTTGCACTCCATCCTTTTACAAAGCACCGATTTGCCCCACATTAATCAACCGAAGGAGCCATGAACTACAACTCCCAGTAGTTATTATCTTGAAAATTTCCCTTCAAGGTGGGCGAATGATATCCGCATTGGGTTGTGCGTTTGAACATAGGGTCAGTAGGACTTGATTGGAGCGACATTTTACGAAGCTTTGACACTGAAAAGTTCTTCTTCTTTAAACGCCAATTAATTTTTTGCCAATATTCAACATCTTCTACATCCAAGAGACACTGAAGCTTGTAACGTCTGTATTATATGCAAAACAATTTCAAACATTCTCAAATATTTTCGTTACTTATTCTCAAAAATATTTTTTTAGCAAATTGACCATTATCATTAACAAATTCCTACAGGGACACTTCCACTCATGCAAGATGCGTATACACAGTTGTTACGTATACGCAGTGTTGCTTAGAAATGCGAGTTGAGGGCGAACTACGGTGGGTTTGCAAGCAAGTGAGTGGAAACATATTTCATTGTCAATGAATTTACGCTTCATTTGGTATGGGTACTGTTGAGGAAATTATAGGCCAGAAATCGGTTAGTGGGCGCAATTATTAATGAAATTATTCATAGCTACTTAAATGCTACTAAGCATAAACGGGTAGCTCGATATAATTGAATTATGGCTGTAAGAGGTGGTTGAACGTGATTTTTATTGCCTTACGCTTTGTGGTGTTACGAAGTGGGTTCAACGGAGTTTATGGGCATACATATATAGGTATATGAATTTATGATGTGTACTGCATGATAGACTTTATTACTGAACGAAAAATAAATATCAATAGCCAATAAATTTTAATAAATACCATAAATTATGTGCATTTTATAATGGAAATTTTATTTACGAGTTTTTTAAGCATTTTTTAGAAATACGAGTAACTCAATAGAGATATGTCAATAAGTTGTTGTATGAGGATGGGCGGAGTTGTGGATGGGGTACTAATTGAGAAAAAAATATAATTAAGTGTCATTAAGAGAATAAAGTGATGTTTGATGAAGCAATAAAATGGGTGGTTAACCTTGGTACCTTTTGCGGCATCATTGGTATATTAAAAAGTTCGTCTTTGGAGCGAGACTTGAGAAAAAAGTTGAACTGCAAGTTAATAGACAATTTTCATATCTTTCGTTATTTCGGCGATCTTTCCATAAAAATAGCTTGTTGGCAAACGCAGCTTAAATATTTGGCAAGAAATTCGTAAAATCTCAGTGGAAATTCTCTAGAAAGCCGCGAAAATATTTACATAAAAATCTTAGCCTGTAAAAACTGTAATTTTTTGCGATGAATATGCGGGTATATTAAGTTTGCTTTAATGTTTGTAACAATCTATAAGAAACGTCAGAGACCCTAACAGCATAAATATAAATGACCAGCGATAGGAGCTAAGTCAACTTAGACAAGTCCGTCTATCGATCCCTTTGTCTGTATGGCTATGAACTAAAGCCTTAGTGTTTGAGGTTTCCATCGAAACACGTCCTTTTCTTCACAAGAAGCTGTTCATATGTTGGAGTTGCTGATATCGGACTTTAACATATAGCTGGCATACGAACTGACCGATCCCAATAAAGTCCTTTTATGGATAACTTTTTTATTTGACGAGATTTCTTTACAAAATTTGCCATGGTTTGTTTCCCAAAGCCCAGCTACAATAGCTGAGCAAATTGTTTTGATCGGAATAAAGTTCTTATATCAATTTATTTTTTTATTAGTCAAAGCATTAGAGCTTTCATGCAAAACCACCATATTTCACTTAAGCTCTTTTTGGAATAACCTATTCTTTTATTGCTTCTATGCTATTACTTCCACAGCGCTGAAATCAATTTCGTTGCATTTCGCTTCGGTCATTTGGCAGAACTCATTCGCAATAAATTGAACATGTTCACCTAAATACTCCTACATACACACATACATATATTTTTAACATTCAGCAGTAACTGTAAAATTGCATGATTCTCAACTAAACTTTTGCAAACTCCCTTACGTGTCCCTTTTCGTTTTTTACTTAAACTGGTAACGGATTTTTTAACGAAGCGTGGCTTCAGCGCGAAAAATTAACTGCCTTTGAGGGCATTGGAGTTGAATATTCTCTTAGCTTTGGTTTCACAGCTGGCGGTTAAGGTGTCGATAAGTTGCATGTATGTGTATGTCTGTGTGCCTGTCTGTTTGTCTAAGTGCACATGCAGGTGTTTTTGTGAGAGTGGAAGTGTATGTGTGTGGCCACTGTTTCCCAGCGATTTTCAACAGATTGTTTTTACGTGTTATTGTAGTACTCGCTATTGACTTTAACTGCAACTACTAACGGCGCTTTGCTGGCTTATTCTATTCACTTTTTTAGCGCCTCACGGCGTTCGCGAACATTGTTTTCTGACCGTTGATTTTATGCTCGTGCACGTTGACTTTGTGGTCATTACACAGGTGTGTGTGTGTGTTAGTGTGAGTGTGCGCTGTTGCCCGCTTACACTTGCATAGCTGCTGGTATTAACAGTAGTTGCACGTTTGCGGAAATTGTGGCAAAAACTCTGCACCGCTGCACTTGGCTGGCTTCCATGCACCAATACAGCCGCATTGAATGTTTTTAAAAATCGCCATTTCACCATTTCGCCGCTGCTGTGAGTTGCATGATCGAGATTTCGATTCGCTCCATCATTGCTGCCAACTGAACGTTCGACTCAAGCAAAAAGCATTAAATGGCTATTTAATGAAGAATACGAAAAAGAAGTGCAGGCAAGTGCAGCAAGCGAGTGTCTTTGTAATTTACAGTTAGCTGGGTAGTAAAAACCAAATGACCACAGAACTCATTGTGCCACTTGCATTGAATACCGTCGGTTAGTGGCAATAAACCGCCAATCTAGTTCCAATCACTGCATCGCATTTGGCTTTACGAGCAGCGCTTGAAGAAGAGAGCGCTTGAGAGAGAGGGGTGGGGGGTCACTGTGGGCAGCACAGCTGCACGATAACAATAAAACTCATCGAAGGTTGTTATTTAACCAAAATACTCAAAATCAGCACAAATTTCATTTCGTGTTGCAAGCAAAAGTTCGGCGCACTTTATGTTGCTCTCACGCGCGGCAAGGTCGCTTGCACTCGCCTACGCGCTTAATGCCTATGGGTGTGCACTTAACTTCGCTATTGCCAACACTTAGCGCTAATGCTGCAAATTATTGTTGCTGTTTTTAGTTTTGCCGTACACGCTGGTGCTTCAAGTTTACAGCTGCAGCGCGCTGGCCAAGCCATCACTAGGCAATTCCCTAAGACGTTAATGGTTATTGTAAAAGCGTATCCTTGGTGGCCACTTCAGTGGCTGCTTAGCTGTTCGAAAGCTAAAAAGTAAGTAAGTAAGCTGGTCGTTAATGAAAATTATAGCTCTGCGCTGGCTAAATCGATGACTAGCAGGCCTTGTTCTAACTAACTCAGCAAGCGGTGCTTAGGCGGGTGGGTTTTAGTAGGCTGCGTTATTGTTGTTGCGGCAGCAGTCGTTTGGTTAAAGTTGAAACTTCTATTGGCGCCCATTAGCCGTTGCAACAATTGCACTTGAGTTTATGGTAAAAGGAAGCTGCACTTTCCTGGCAATCCTTTCAGGCTCTAAATCGGTGCTGTAAGTGCTAATAAAGCGATATGCTTAAGTAATTTTTCGTGTGAGATTTAAAGTGCGAGAATATCAGAGAAAGAAATGTTGAAAAATAAAAAATATTTTCTTCAATTAAGTATTTTCAAATTCTATTCTATTGAAGGGAGAAATGCTTACAATTTAAGTATCTCTTCCAAAAAAAATGCGTTAGATGATCCAAATTATTGATAAAATCCCTTCAAATTTCTACTTCCAATACAACACATGTGTGCAGTCTCGATTGAAGAAGCAGGATTTGAGCTTTACTGGCCTCGCTTTCTAGTGAATTTCTTCTTATGGATTAAATTTTCTCTTCCCCGCCGCGGTTATAGAGAAAATATTGGAAATGAGGAAATTGAAAAACAAAGAAACCAAATATGTTGAAAAGGATGTTTGAAAAGCATTACACGACCTGGCTTTTGAAAAAAATCAGTTGGAATAAAAACAGCAATTCTTTTTTTTTTGTAATAGAGCACTTGATAGGTGAGATTAAAAAGGTGGATACTGTTACAATTGCTAGCAGAGATCTCACTTGGAGAGTGAGAACTCTGGGGCGTTGGGTTACATAAAAATTCTTTATAATGAACATAAATATTAATTCAAAAAGTGCTTTGACCTTGTTAAACATTTCTTGAGGCGACCAATATCATCTTCGAATTCTTTCCCTGGTTCGCCGTAAGCATGAGTGCCGCGATTTTTCAACCTCAGATTTGCAAATCTGGACAATTGGAGAGAAAGTTCGAAAGTTTTACATACAACTTTGGAAATTTTATTTCAGAAAGAACTCCTACATTTAGGAGAAGATTCCTGCTGAGAGCAAGTAGTTCAGAAAATCTTCTGCAAAATACTATTTTAGGCTAGAAGGATGCGCAATCACACAGTAGCTACACAGCGTCCAACACAACCTAGTTCACGTGAAATGCAAAGATACAGTGTTAGAACGCAAGGAGACAACGGGTTTCCGCCTCTTGCAGTTTCCAGAAATTCTGTTATGGCAGAGCCAAAGTTAAGTTTCCTTTCAAATAAATAGGTAGTCAGCTGTGTTTCCGATCCCCAAAGTAGTTGGTGAAAGTCTCGACAAGAACATTTGGCTAGTTGAGTAAAGAGTTTCTTTAATTAAAAAAAACACTATCAAATTATTTTATATGCCTCACATATTTTTTAAATCAAATCTCGTGAGTTTAAGGTTGTCTACAAACGAGTGAATAACGTTAGGAAAAACACATTATTTTTTTAATTTTGGGAATTCTAGTACTCATCAGCGGCATAACGGTCAGGCTGTGAATCCCATTGCTACAGAGCACTGAAAGTAGATCTCAAAGTGAAGCTCGAAAAGTAACATTTGTACGACTGTATCACCGTAAAGCTTACTGCCGGCCACAACTGCACTAGGCCATTCAAAGCACATTTCAAACTATATTAGTTTTACACATCTGTGTGGAAGTCTAGTTTTATTCGACATTGGCTGCAGTCCTGTGGGAACAGCGCGCGCTGCAATTCAATCGTCTGGCTGGCGTGTAGAAAACATATAGATTTCACCATTTTTATTTTCCACTTTTCACCCGCGCGGCATGGCATTTGTTTATTTTGCTGCTCACCCGTATTTTATTGCCTTCATCACATGCCCGAGCGCTGCGATTTCGAAGCGATTTTTTACCGAGGCAGAGCGAGCGCAAAAAAACCCAAAGCTCGTATAAAAAACGAATGAGGGATTGCGGCAGTAATCGTAAAAAAGAGCTGACGCTCACTGAAACCCAGGTGGGCGCCGCGGCCGAACTAAGCTGCGCACATGTGCACTTATATGTGTATTGGTGTGTGTGTGTGTTTATTTTATAGTTGCTGATTATACATGTGCGCGTGTGTGTTGCGTTTAAATGAAATGGTTGGCCGCGACGTGAACTGCAAAGTGGCATGCAACGGACACACTGTGCACATGCACGCTTATCATGCCGTCTACAACAACTGTGTGGCGTACAACAACAATTGTATAAAGGTCACTTTATTATTTTTTCTATTTACCGCTTTGGCAGCGGAATTTGTGGCTTTGCCAACTGCTGACTGAGTGACAGACTGACCAACTGCGCTGACTGGTTGAGTGGTCATCAGACTGTTTGGTTAGCTCGCTCGTAAAGCTGAGGTTTTCGCAACTATTCACAGTGACTCCACTTCTTATTAAACTATTGGTTACATGCCACATTCACCTGTGCACCCTTTTGTAAGTACATATGTGTGTGTGTGTGTTTGTAGTTGTATAGAAATGTTTGTTTTGCAAGCAAATTGCCGGCATGTTGCTGACAGCTTTGCTATTATTGCTTGACGGTCACCGTAAAGCACAACCGCAAACAAAAGTGGTTGTGGGGCACTTGTGGCGTGCGGGTATGAGGGTGTAATGAAAGCCGAGTGGCCGTAGTGAGCGATGTTGTTTGCGACTTAGCGTCATAAAAATGAAACTTTTACATGCAGGTTATTGCGAAGCTTGTCGCTCTTATTATTTACAGTTGTGATTTGCTGCTACAACTTTTGAATGCTTTGGCGACGGCCGTAAAAGTGTTGTAGTTGTTAAATGAAAAGTACTTGTATAATCTTGGAAAGTGATATGTTCGCAGAAGAGAAGAAGAAAAGGCTCCCATGTGTATGGCGTGAAAGCCGCTCGGTAAATATGGCAACGCTGGCTTGTTACTTGTGTGGCTGCGCACATTTGGTTGCCTCAAAGCCCGCTCGTTCGGGCGGATTAAATATGAAACCCAATAAATGCGGATTACTTTCGTTTCATAAGAAAAACTCGCAATTACTAAGAAGGATGGAAAACATTGGCGCTTAAGATATTCGCATGAAATATTGAGATACCGTTTTTAGTTGCTGCTAAGATTTGGTGGAGTAATAAGTTCAATGTCAGCAAACTGTTTATCTGTATAAACTTCGAAAAGCGCAGTCTTTTTGAGGATTTTCAGAGTTGGAAGAACGAAGGCTGGGATCTATGTTAACTTCTTATTGAGGTATATGAGCGGCCTAAATATGAGTTAACTCAGCTTCTAAATCTCACTAAGGAGAAATTGCGACTTCAGCACCAGTATAAAATATTTCATATATATTTTTTAAAGCCATCTAGAGGGATTAAAACCATAATCAAACTACAAATGAAATTGCCACTTCCGATATACTCCCCTAGGGATGGAAAGAGCGTGAGCGGAATCGATTTTTGACTTTGGAATCGACTTCTAGTTTTTCGATTCTGGAAGTCGATTAATCAACCGCTATAGTCGACTATTGTAAATTAAGTCGACTTTTTTAAATTGAAATTCGAAATTCGTTAGATATATCAATATTTTATTAAATTATGAACGTACAATCATATTTTTTAAGTTTTTAACATATTATAAAAAGTATTTTATGATTTTATTCCATACAATTTGGTATTTGATAATAAAATTGCTTTTTTTAATTAAAAAACAAAAAATTTAAAAATAAATGACTACGAAAACCACATTTCTTCGCCGATTGATCTTAAAAATATTAGCTCATTAAGATGCTGAGGTGATAAGTGACTCCTCAACTGATTTGCGATAAGTCCTGCATGTGAAAATAATCGCTCACAGGTTACAGACGTTGCAACTATTGGCAAGTACTTTTTAGCTACATTCCATAGATACGGATCTTCAAATTTCATACTTTCCCACACACTGAACGGATTAGGATTTTGTTTCCGATTGACAGACGGGCGTGTCAAATATTGTCGTAATTGTATTGGTAAAACTCTAGCCTCATCAGAATCTGCAAGATTGGAACTACAACTCACAGTGTTATCAAAATAAGACCATATATTATCATTGTCATCGTTCGTTTTCTGAGATTTTTTTGTGCAATATTCCCATATCAAACTGGGAGCCATGATAAAAAATTATTCAATACTATATACTTTTAAATACTAACGTATATTAAAAAAATTAATTATATCAATTAAACAATGACTGTTATGATTAATTTCAAATCGTAATATTAATATGCATGAATTATACTAGAGGCTATTTATAAAGAAACGCTTCGATTGGTACTTTGTATAGTGCTTTTAAAAGTAAAACGAGAAAAATTTTACCAACTATATTACCATCAGATAGTAAGTACAGTGGGGAACATTAATGCCTATAGGATAGTGTATGTTTTCATGAGTACAGTAGGAAGCTGTATAAAATTACGCAGCTTTTCTTTCTTGCTCTTATAAGTATTTTGCGATAAAATTGAAACAACTATAGTTACTTGATACAGGTCTTATCTTAATTCCGTCAATTGTCGAAGTCATCGAGTAAAAGTCAGTCAAGACAGGCTTGAATCGATCCTAAAAAGTCGATTATTTCTATTAAAAGATCGATTTTTGACTAAAGTCAGAGTCGACTTTCCTATACCTATACTCACCTCAATATATATTTTTTGAGAATTTATCCACGCTCTTTCGATATAAAGCATATCCTAATGTAGCAACAAAATGCTTTGAATCCATCACAAAAGAGTAAGAGATCCAGTCCTGCCTTTCTTTGCTAGCTCAACTCGTTTTCGCACTAAGCACTCTTGAAATGTGCTGTTAATATATTAATCTCACTAACTAATATACTTTGGAAGACAGTTGAAATATAGTAATACCATGCTCATGCGTCTTGAAGCAGAACTGGTGTTTACCGAAATTCTAACTCCATACGACAATTTCAGAAACTTTACAATCCGTTACATATTGTGTCATAAACTCGAGCTTACTGGCTCTTCGAGGAGTTTGAAAAAAACAGTAGTCACCAATCATAAAAAGTATCAATATCACATTGAAGTTTGAGTACATCTGGTGAGTTTTTGATAATTGCAATTTTTAATTCATCTGCATATAACAGAAAGTTAGCGAAAGAGAAGCAACAGGAGATGTCATTGGCAAACAGCACAAAGTGAAGTGGACCCAAAACGCTGCCTTGTGGCACTCGCGATGACGCAATGAATGAATTAGATGACACTCTATCGACACTGACAACGCATCGTCTGTTGTGTAAATGTGATTTAATCCACTGCAAGAAGACCGAGTGAAATTTTGTGTGAGAAATCTTCAACTGCACTGTTGAGTTAACAAATCACCTTGAACGAGTTCTCAAATGGTCTTCCAGATGTGTCTGTGCCGCATAATCTTTACATAAAGCTATCAAACCAAGGACTTCTTCAAGATAAATAGTTTAGAAAATAATGTTAAAAAATTTGCTAGTTCGGTCATATTCATATTATTCATCTATATTTTCCACAAATAGTCACTTAAAGAGAAAAAGAACAAATAGGTAGGAGTTTCCTTTATTCTGCTACCCGCTTTTGACACTTACACCTTTAACTACAAATAGCATTTTATGACATTTCCCAATTGTGTTTATTACCAACTAACAACAATAAAAATATTACACGAAATGATAACGGTACTAAGCTGCAAGAAGAAAACTAAAATGATTTCCTTTCTAGTCAAACAGAAAAGTTCAACACTGCCATTGTTGGCACGCGATGACGCTGGTGACGATGATAGGGTGCACAGAAAATTTTAAATCGAAAAAGTTTTGCATACTAAAAAGTTACAACAGCAACGCCGCACGCACACACACCATTGCAGGCAAACAATGATGGCGTGTGACCGGCACCAGACGCGCGGGGATGTGATTGCGCGTCTAAAACTTGGAGCAGCAAATGGGGGACCAAAAGGGAGAAGGTGATAAAATAAAAGTGGGTAATTGCTAGTATTTTGTGGCAACACTGGCAAGCAACGCAACCATACATTGTCGTTTTTAGCACACAAATTGCTGCAGTGACAAAGATGATGCACAAATCGCCGAGCGATAATTTTTGTTGAGACGAAAGCAATGACAGAACTGCAAAAAATACACGAAAAAAGTCAAATTGGATTTCATTTCCAAAAACAGAGCCAAATATCACTTGATACTTGCAATTGTTGAGCACTTGCTTCGTGCTAACACCCACACACATACACTCAGACACAAACTGCTCGTGTTGCACACTTGCCTCCTGCTACCCAATGGCGGTGATTTTCTTGCTGCAACGATTATGCACGTCTTCCACAAACTTGCTCGTTTTATTGTTGGTGCGGTTTCTGCTGCCACTCACGTTGCTGTCACTCCTTGTTAGTCTTTCGCCGGCTTTGTGGCTGCAACAAATTGTTGTTTACCTTTAGAAATGTTGTTTGCCAGCAAAGCAAAAACAAAAATGCATAGAAAACTCACCGCCGCAATCGCTGCCACACCGAGTTGGGTATCAGTGACAAGTCAGCGCGTTGCCACACTCACACGCACACACACACATCTACCAACAGTAGCAGAAGAAACCAGGCGCGGTGCGGCGCGTAAGAAGCGCTGCGGCTTTAGTGTCAGGAAAGGAATTGTCAGCAACAAATGTTGCCTCTGTAGACCACAAATCGAGTTTCTATGCCACCTAAGTATTTCTTTTGAAACTTTTCTTCTTTTCAACTCGGTATATCGTAATGTGGCTTCAGCGCGCTTACGTCTGTCAGTGGCAGCTGTGACGCTGCGCAATCTTCCGACGACTGTTGCAGTTGTGCAAGGACTTTGCATTCATTTTGCACCTACCTATTTCATTTCTTTCTTATTTTACATAATACCGTTGAGTAATTTTTCTCATTCGCGTCATTTTCGCTTTGTGCGCTGTATGTTCTGTGTCCGGAGGTGGAAGGTATACAATTTGCAGCTTACAAAATACGCTCGCTCACAAAAGGTGTTGATGGAGTTGTTCAAAAGTAAAGATGTTGCAAGTTGAAAGTTGCCAATGAGTGGCCTGCTTGTTACATAAGTGCGTGAATGTCTTGAGCTCTCTTTTGTTTGGCTATTTAAGCTTCAGAGAAAGATTTTCTTTGGGGTTGCGACAAAAGCTTCTGTGACTTATGCTCATTAAACACGGAGTTCTATTTCAATGAATTGCCTTAATTTCAGTAGGGTTATGTTCTGGCAACATTCACAAAGCGAAAACCGTCTGATCAAATTTGACCCGGACTGACAATAAAATAATATTTCCATGGATTGTACTTAAACTCTATTATTACCTTTGAAATAGTCTATACGAGCATGCGAATGCTTAATTTTATTTTTTATACATCTACTATAGCCTCGGCTTGGATGATCTTCTGCGCCTTTCAGGCTATCTTATTTGGTTTTTTCGGTTACATTTTCCTAGCGATATTCATTAGATTCTTAGAAATTATCAAGTCGCTTCCATAAATACACATCTCGTCACTAGTAATGACGTATTTGATGAATGTAAGGTCTTCAGTTATTTTGCCAAATGGCTCTTTATTAAAAGTTGTAAATAGAGATTTAGACGACCTTCACTGAATTCTTCTGAACTATTTTTAACGATTTCTAGCCTGATTCTTCGAAAACATAATTTGAGGAAACTTATTATTCGTTTTTTGTTTCTATGATTACAGTGATCAAATCAATTTTCCAATCCCGGTCAATTTTGATCAGATGTTTTTTGGGCGTATCTTTCGCACCCCAATGTAATTAACTGCGCGATCCAGTTAATTCTAAAATATTAATCTTAATCTGTCCAAAGACTACACTATATGTATTCAAAATTTTATCTCTAAACTAGTCTCAATAAGCAGTTTAAATCATATATTTTTATATAACTTCCTAAATCTAGTCTAACAATCAAAAGTTTGCATTAAAAATTTTACTGAGACCTCTACCGTGTATAAAGAGTGTCTACAATAAACTCCAAAACCAACAGAGATTTCTGAACATTACAAAAGTAAAATTGAAATCTAAACACTCGAGTTTAAAGTTCAACCAAAGAGCCAATCCATCTAGTGGGACTCGCTTTGCTCGCCAAGACTAATGAAGCGAAGTCATTGTTTGGAAAGGTTCTGAAAAAAGAAAATAAAGAACAACTGACATGCTTTGTCCACTTCTCTTTCCACATTTTTGTTCGCAATTTGCGTAGATGACACAACAGCCAGCTCTGTACGTTGTACCCGTAGCTCCCAAACAAACATCCGAATTGACAGAGTACCTCTGGTGTCAGCTGATTAGGTGTCGGTGAAGCTCTAAAATTCCACTTGCCGCCATGCCCCAGGTTAACTAATTTAGCTGGCCACCAGCTTAAGCATATTGCCACACCAACACACCGTAATTTATTAGCGGTGTTTTCCGCAAGTACTTATGACATGCTTAGAAATATTAATGTAATGAATTTAGAACACTAAGGACAGCGTCCAAAGAAAGGTGAAACAACAGGTGTAGAATAAATGAACAACAAATTGCAACAAACAGCGCACACACACATAGGAGTATAATCAAAGCGCCAACTATGGATATTTGCCCAGCAACCGGCGACCGGCGACCTACTGATAAGCGCACAGCGCAGCTATGTCAGCAGGAAGGTGACAATTTTAAAGTTTGCGCGGCAATGACAAACCCGCGCAACCTCACTCCACCACACTGCCACGGCGAGCAAGGGACAGCCGCCGGTTGCGCCACTACCTAATTGTTTACTCCACTTGCCGCAAAGTGCAAACACAGTGGCCACCGTGCGCTATTTACCACTTGGGCGCCGTCGCCACAGGAGTAGGTGGCCCAGACACCCGAGCACCCATGGCCAGCTGTCACCTGTTATTTGCCAGCCACACACTTACAAGCTGCTGCTGCGACGGTGGCGGTGATACTCGTAGACTGTCTCCACACTGTTGACGTCGAGGACTACATCCCCTTTGCGCGTTCGGTTGCCTTCGCTGCCCGCACGTCTGGTGTTGGCGCGTTGAATCGTGTGGCGAATGGCGTGCCAACAATTATTTTCAAAGCAAACTTTTTCTTCGACCCCCGATCCCGCCGCACTACTCATGCGCAAGTGCACTGCAACTGCGGTGGCAATTGTTGCGGCTTCGATGTGCTTGCTACCCCTTCCTTATTGAGCGCTGGTGTTATGGCGCGCGCCCTTCGTTGCCACCTTTCGTGCGCGTTGGCAGTTTTTCATTGTTGATTCTCCACTTTGTTATTTGCCTTTATACTAAATCGCTATTTTTACCCCACAGCCAATTCTTTCGCTGTTTTCCTTTCGCTTTGCCCTCGCACCCCGCCCGTGTGCCGCTGCGCGTTGTTAGCTTGTTTTACCTACAAATTTCAACTGTCATGTCATCTGGAATTTATGTTGGTTTTTGTGATCAGCGCCATCGGGTGGTCGGCTTCGTGGTTATTTCTTATAGAAACTGCGCGCTATTGCCAGCGTTCGCTGTATTTGTTTATCTGTGTGTGTGCGTGTGTGTGTGTGTTGCGCAGCCTTATCTGAACATAGCCAACCTGCTGTTTGGCGAGGTAGCAGCTACTGAGCAGGCAGTCAGCAATCAGCAGCAACTTCGCAGTCATATATAATTTTCGTTGCTGCTTTTCTTCCTCAACGCAAGTGCACACACACACACAATTGCAAACACACACATTAAATGGCATGCCAGTGTCGTGTTTTGTTCCGTGTGACTATGTTTTCCGACAATTTTTCATTTCAGCTGCCAGCTGTGGCATTCAACACCAGAGCACTTTGTGCGGTGTTGCTGTCGCTGTTAACGTATTTTTCATTGTTGGTGTTAGTGGCGCATTTCCGTGTGCGATATTATTCCTTGTCACCATCAATGAGTTGCTTCCGCTGATATGCGTTAGCTGGATCGCATAAATGTGCATGTGAGCATGTGTTGGTGCATAGCGTAATGCTCGTGCTGGCGCTGGCGGCATCACCTATTTTTGTAACAGAATAAAAAAAGTGAGAAAACAAATACAATTTGTACCAGTTCCACTTTTGCTGAATTCGATCTGCTTTCTAGTTTATGCCTTTGCAGCATACACTGACTCACACACACACACACACATACGGAGCGCAGATCTGCAATATCCGGTTCCATTTGCTCTTTTTCTGATTTCACTTCCACCGCCAATTCGTCATGAAATATTTACCTGCTGACAAATGTGTCATTGCTTAGTGTTGTAGAAAGCGCAAAAAACAACACAAACAACAACTGCCATGTAAACTGTTGCATGCGTTCCCCACTTCGCGCCCCTGCGCGCTTATTGTCTATCATACATTGTTGGCAATTGCTACGATTCTTACAGGGATTACGGTGCCGACTTCTTTGGGTCTCTACCCTGACTGTGTATGTTTGCTTTGCTGATAGTTCTGCCACATATTGGCGCTCGTTCTGTTTGCTGTAAATTAAGTCATACAAGCAACAGCGAGGTGTTTGTGTGCGAGTCGACGAGGTTGTGTGGATAAGGCACAGAGGTAACGAGTAAGAAAGGTTCGTTAGTACACTGCAGATGAAAAGCAGTAATATGTCACTTTCGGAGGTATATTTTTAGGCGCCAAGCAGTTTTCGCCTTTTTACCCGCTAGTCGATTACAGAGCTTTTAATTTTCAAAGACCTTAAGAAGAAGTTTATTAGAACTGCTTTTACTTAAATATTGATTGCTAGTTTAATTACGCATGCTTAACATTGTACAAAATATAAGTAGTATGTGCATAATTTACGAAACATCGTTTAAGGGGTTATTTCAGCCTAGAAATTAGAAAAAAATTTTATTTTTTTTTCTCAAATTTTGATAATTCAGATATTTGGAAATATCACCCAGAATGTTTTTTTTTACTTATGTGGTTTTTACTACTGGTGGTTCATATTATAACGGCACTTGTTTCTAAGAAAAATAAGGCAAAATTTTTTTAATAACTCAAGAGAAAAATCATATCTTTCTTTTGCTACTTTACTTTAATTATACATAACTTTACGGAAATTCATTTTTGTTTTCAAATTTGATTTAAAAAAATTATACTAAAAAGAATGTTAAAAAATTCAAAATATTTTTTGAATGTCTTCAATTGAGTCGAAACGTGTTTCCCGAAGTGGATATTTCAGTGTGGAGAATAAAGAGAAATCACAGGTGCTAGCTCAATGATATTTGTTGAGTTTTTGGCCAAAAATTCATTCACAATGATGGTTTTGTGAGATGGTGCGTTATCATGATAAAGAATCCAACTCTTTGTTGACGGTTGGAGCAGTTGGATCGTATTCATAGTGGACGACACCACGAATATCGAAGAAAACAATGAGCATTACCTTCCTTTTGATCGGTTTTGGCGCGCCTTTGGGCCGCCATTCGGATGATTGCTGATTCGTAAGTGTGTCATACGATATTCGTAGACCCATTCCGTCACCAGAATTATCGTTCCATGAAGGTGGGATCCGAATTGGCTCGATGCAGCATGTCTGCAGCTACCTGCTGTCGATACCTTTTTCAATTTTTCATATATAATTGTACGTGCGCTCTTGTGTGACTCTCCAATTTATAGGAATATCTCTCAAGTCCACATGATTATTTTCGATTTCATTCATTTTTCAACGTTATCATCGATCTTATTCGCTGAATGCCTCCAGAACGAGGCATGTCTTTGACGGTCTCCCGACCTTGATCAGATTCACCAAAAGCCTTCTGCAACATTTTCAATGTATCGGCAAATTCGTCCGCAACACAAATACGTTAATCAATATTTTCAGTCATTGTAAAGTTCGACAACCACTATTGAGGTCGACAGACTGATTGATTGATCGCGCTAATTTTTGGCATCATAATTAAGAACAGTTATACCATCATAGAAAACAAATTTACATTTCTTTCAAATAAGCAGGAGATTTAAATAAAGAAATCCCGATACAATCGGAAGCTTCCCACAATGTTGAGCTCATTTATTAATTTTATAAAAAAAATCCTTTATATAAAATTGCTTTCACGAATTCTGAACATTGATTCTTAAAATGTGATTAAGCCTTCGCCGTCTAACTGAATATATATTTCTAGCATAACGAAAAGTAAATTGGACTAATCTCTGCGTCGAATTTCCAATAAATTGTTTAGTGTACTGCTGACCTGAATTTTTCGGTAAATTTTTCCTAAATTATTCACTTTCATTTCCCTCCACCTGACCTAGGTTGACATCTCCTCACAAAATTCTCAAGCAATTCTCAAGCGTTTTTTTCTTTTGCATTCTCATTAAATTTCATAAAACATTTCAGTGCACACTGAATAAATATTTACGCAAATGCACTTACAGTAAGCTTATTTGTGAGCATTTGTGTATGTGTGGGCACACATGCGCACATAAATTGGTAAATAGTATTAGAAGCAAACTTTAAGGAAAAAGGTAAAATAAAATTCGAGAAAGCTTGTTAAGAGACCCTGCGGTGACAGCGCTTGAGTAAACATTGCGACAGTTGAGGCAGCTAGAAACGTTGCTGTCAGCAAGCGCACTCAACCACTGGCACAAACACACACACATACACACACCAACTCACTTTGGCTGTCGGTGCAATAATTCCGTTGAATTTGTCGGAATTGTGCAAGCGTGTGCGCACACTACTCTTGAGTGACACAAGAATTTCCGCAATTAACGGTGACAATCATTCGAAAATAGCTGCTGATTGGCTTACTGACTGTCTAACTGACTTTATAAGTTAATTTCACTTCGAGTGGTTGATCAAATCGATGGCATATTGACAAATGCTGGCGCTTGTAGTGGTGCATGCTACCTGCGCTGACGGTTAAGTCGAAAGTTGGCTTTTGATTTGCTTGGTAATTTAAAATAATTCTTTTTTGTGGTAGTTGCACTAATGTGTTGGCAAATGATAGAAAAGTTTTGGGAAATCATTTTTCAAAGTCAATAGCTACTGTGATTTGTGTTTCCAAATATAATACAATAACAACAAATAAAAGTTGTTTTCTAAAAATTTCCAAGATGCCGAACTCAAGTTTGTCTGCGGCGCTTGCTCAGCTATTCATAGCCCTAAACTTTATGCTACCAGAGTTCACTTTTAGGCTTCGCTCCGTATGAAATCTCGTCTAATAACTTTTCCATTTAAAGTGATTTACTGCTGCCCGACCTGTGTATGTTTGTTGTTGTTACCTTATGTTGCATTAATTATTCATGCAAAGAAATCAATCAATATCAATTTGTCGGTAAAAATTACATGATCGCACACACACACCTGCAATCGGCCTTGCCAACCGACACTGACACTGTTGGCACGTGCTGGCATCTGTTTATTTTCGAACAATGTGGCTTGAAATAAATCTGAAAGCTTAATGACGGCGGTACGTAAATAGGAACCCGCGCATATGTGCACATGTTGGTAATTGTTGTGGTGGATTAGTCAATATTGCCGGAGTTGTTCAAATTAGAATGTGAAATTGTAAGTGACATGAACAACAGATGTAATTAGTGCAATGCTGGATGAACCATAAATATAATTTGAAATAATGTACAATGTTGTAGCAAGAAAGAGGAGTGTCTATCAAATGTAATCCATCCAATTTCGTCTATAATAAGGCAACAGGCGTTGGACCTGAACTTTTCGGAGTGTGTCTTAAGCTGGTTTTGTAAGAAAATATAATTTATTTAAAGTACCATACTTTGCTCCAGAGTCTTGCAGTGAAAAACTAACAATGCCATAATACCAATTATGACGTCACAGATGAAATATGTGGAAATTAATGCAAGTATTTAGTCAAAGAATGTGCTTAAGCGCAGAAAAAACTGCTTGAAAAATTCTAAAATCTTAGAAAAAGTAAAAGTTGCCTACATTAAGGCGCCTCTTGGGAAAAAATGATGAAGAACTCTTTTTGGAGAGAAGTGGTACAAACGAGCAGACCAAATAATTAATTATACATTCAGTTTGAAGTCAAATTAATGCGTTCACAAACGAGATTATTATTTTAACAAAAAAGGAAGAGCTAAGTTTGCATATAAGCGAACATTTCTTACTGTTGCAACTTGCAAGGATTAAAGCCAAGGAAGTAGCATCAGGTTCATAAGGTTATATGGGCGTCTTGGGCGAGTTTTCACCTAATTTTACATAATCGTTATAAGAAAAATACACTCTTTAATTAATGTAACTCACATTTTGGCCGATATGTGCGGTGCAAAGTCACCCGGAAGTTCGAAAATCTGTATATTAAGTGTATGGGGCTAAGGAAAGTATTGAACCGATTGAACCAATCTGTAGGACGCAGAGGTACTACTATCAGGAAAGGATTCTCTCTGACATAAATTAAAATCTGACACATTTAATTATACACTGTACTAATGTAGATTCTTGAGAAGGAAATGTCATATGTCAAATATCTCAAAAATTGAGCGATTGGTCCACATATATACAAATGGACACACAAACGGGCTTTCTTTTTTGAGCATTACTTTGTGGGAACTAAATACACGAAGCTCAGGTTACTAAACTTCAAAGACACTTAGAAAATGATACTCAAACTTCTATTTCGTAAATAAATCGACTTAAATTCTTACTAGTATTTAAACAAATCCTCCATAGTACATACCACTTTTATATAAAATTTAGAAGCCAGACTTCATCTGTATTACTCCTTTATACCAGCAACAATCTTATCATATTCCTTAAGAGCTTGGCAAATTTACAACAAATAAATATGCAATTTTCTCAAATATAACGCACAAACTGCGACGCAGCCAATAACAGCTGCAAAAGCTTCTGCCTTCAAGTCACGTATACGCCCAGGCGCCTTGAAGCATACTCTACTCCATTAATCACACAGCGCTATGAAGTCTGATAATGATGTTGGCGTTAGCACGTGCTTAGAAGCATGTTGAAAATGGCTTATAAAATTATAACAAACAGCATAAATTAATATATAAACGATTTAATTAGTTGATAATTACATCAGCGAGAGGGAAGAGTGGAAAACAAGCAGCGATACAAACGAAAAATTTTGTTTCTATTATGTGCAATAGCTACTTGTTTGCTTTGAAACTATATTTTACTGATCTGTGTGTGTGTGTGCGTGCGAGATAACTTTTCGCTAGAAACTTCAAACTCAACCGGAAGCTGTCTTGTTATTGTTATGAAGTGTGAACATTGCAAATAAGTGCCACTCAAAGCATCAATGCCGCTGGATGTTTACGCCATTGTTGTTGTTGTTTTTGTTTGAACTTACAACCAAGTGCGCTGATAAACATTTGCAAATAGCAAAGTTGTGTAAAGTACGTGAAATTTAGCTGTTCAATGCAAATAAGCATGACGGCGCTGCAAGTGTTTGCATGAGGGTGTGAGTGCGTGTTTTTGCGAGCCATAAAATTGCATATGTATGTCATGTGATCACAGATGCACACGCAATTATGCTAAAATAATTCGGAGAAACTCGCACACACACATATACACTCTTAAAGCTATTCATGAGCGCAAACTTTTGCGGCAACCAAAAATCACACACACCTACACACATGCGGAGCCAGCTGCTGCCGAAAATTTTCTTCACGCAAACACCGAATTTCACATGAATCTCTTATGCGTCGCCACACCGCAGAATTTGCGAAAATTAACATTTGTTTCAGCGTAAATTGACGCAATAAAATGTAAATATGTTAATTCCAAAGTTGTCGGCAACATTAGACTGCAGCGTCATGCTGCTGAATTTAGAGCGCGAGCGTCTGTGATGAGGGTATATTAACCCGGAAATTCTAATTCAGTTCAGCTGTGTTAATGTGTGTGTGTCGCAATTTGATATTTTCTTATTAAATATTTGCCAGTCAATTAAAAGATAATTTTCGCATTTGTAAGAAGGCTCGCAGCTGTAGCAATAGGGAGAGCATTAGAACGCGAAGAGAGTATGAAAAGGAAGCAGAGGAGATAGGGCGAGAATGAGAAAACGTTGGAAAATGGAATGAAGGGATATGTGGAAGTTATTGTTGCGACTATAATTGCTGAGTATGCATATAAACGTATGCGCTGTAAACATTCTACTTATGACTATATTTGGTGGCTCTGTGTGAATAATATTTGCAGCTTATATGCAGATCGTATATCTTTTCTTAGTAAAGAGAACTGGGAAGTATCATAGACATGTATTCAATACAGTCAACAGAAGGAATATTATAAGAAGTTGCTTAATGTGTGTAAAAGTAATAAGTTTTATTTGTTAGATGTTTTATAAAAAAGGTGTTTTCCAAAGCTAACACTACTTTATATTAAATCATACAGCTTACAGTGCTATCTATTGAAATTTTACAGTAATAGAAATATACATTAACAGATGTTAAACTATTATAAACAATATTTTCAGTAAAGGAGAAAGTGTGCAGTTTTTTTAATTTTGCAAAGAGCAAACATAAATATTTATATATAACTTGAAAAATAAGAAAAAGCTGGACCGATACCTTCCGCAGATGCATATTTTATGCCATAAAAGGGTACAAACGATATTTTCTGGATTTTGATCGGCCAGTGTGAGTATCCTGACCTGATCTGAGTTTGACAAAAAAACGTTCCGCAATAATCCGTGACAAATTTAGTGAAGATATCTCAAAAAAAAACTTTCATACAAGGACTCGAATTGATCGGTGTCTTTATATGGCATTTAACTTAATAAATTAATAACTAAAGGATCTGATGAACATTTTTCAGTAATAAAAAATGGAACAAAAATATGTGAAAAATAAAATTATTTGCTTATAAATATGTGCTCTCTGCTTGAAAAAAAGGCGATTAGATATATACATTGAACTAATGATAAAGCTGAGAAACGTAGTAAATACTAGGTCAGCTGATTTCTTTTATTATAAAATACTATTCTTCGTATACGCAAATGTTTAAAGGTACTTTTTCGAGCTTTAAAATCTTCAAAATACATAAATCTAAAATTTTTTATATTGAATTGAAAAAAGAAAGTACGTGCTCATTTTTTTGAGTCAAAAAATGTGAATGTAAAACGAAATGATCAACACAGCGTCACCTAAAATGCAAAATAACGTATGTTCAAAAAATTCGAAGTTGATGGTTTGATTGACTAAGAGCCACTACTTCAAATTGCTTACATATAAGTACATATATCCAACATTTAAGGTTCTGCTATCAGATATAACCCAGTTTTAACCAATATTTAAGTTTTGTTTCTCATATGTTCCATTTTATTACGTGTTTCGATCCTTCCCCTGTATGAGGATATATTTTATAGAGTCTCCGACGCTTCTTTTTGAACAGTTTTTATATCGTGACAGACACTCTGTCCAGAGTATAAAAATCGCTGATATGGGATATATGAATTGACGATAAAGGTTTATGTTGATGATTGTATGGTCGTACTTAAGTTTACATGTGACCAAAGAATACCAAACAAAAGAAGGAATTTTTGATAAAAATAAATGGATTTTTCTTTTAAACCACACTCCGTTCTCACTTGATCTGCCATCATTTGACTACTTTCTATTTCCTTAACCAAAACCCAACTTGAAAGAAGCCGTTTATTGGGATATCGAGGCCACTTGAGTAGCCTTAACCTAGGTGTTGAAGAACCTTCCTATAAGTGACATAAAAATCAATCGTTTAATTTCGATTAAACAATAACTTTCGAAGATAATATAGTGCAATTCTTTTGCAATATCCAAAAAAAAAAAAAAATATAATAAAGTTGATGCCCATTTAAAGTTTTTTAAAGTGAACTAAATTTATTTAACGGCAAAACATAATCTAAATTAAAACCCTATCAAATATTTCTCACATTCCTTGTAAATTTCTACTAACTCCTATGAATGCAAATTCCATACTTTCCGTTTACGTTTTTAAATAGATGTACCCTAAGGCAAGTAAATACCTTCCTTTCATGCATTCCTTGGTCTAAGCGCTTCATTTTCTGGCCCGAAATGGAAAGTGACCTACTGTTCTTGGCAAGGTTCAAAGCACCGCAATGCTAGAAGTTGTAACACGACAGTGTCCAATCGTCATTCACGCGGTGAAGCTAAAGATGTCGCAGAACCCTTGGAGTTGGACTGGCTTAATAAACTTGTGTTTTATTGAAATGGAACTGTCTTTTTTATCCATGCTTAAGAGTTCTGTTCATCACAACGGACAGTTATCCATAGCTCTTCAAGTGGGATAATTTGTGGCCACACGATAAACGGACCTATTTGCCTAAAATAGCCGAAGTCAAGCGAAACAAGAAAAAACGTTAACTTCGGTTGCACCGAAGCTAAATACCCTTCACAGGTGCATTTCTTTTAGTAACTATGTGTCCAGTTTGTATGGAAGCTATATGTTATAGTTAACCGATCTGAACAATTTCTTTGGAGATTATATTGTTGCCTTAGAAAATAATATATACCAAATTTCGTGAATATATCTTGTCAAATGTGAAAGTTGTCCATACAAGAACTTGATTCCGATCGTTCAATTTGTATGGCAGCTATATGTTATAGTTAACCGATCTTAACAATTTTCTCGGATATTACATTTTTGCCCTAGAAAATAATCTATACCAAATTTGGTGATGATACATTGTCAAATGCGAAAGTTTTCCATATGAGAACTTGATTCCGATCGTTCAGTTTATATGGCAGCTATATGTTATAGTGGTCCGATATCGGCCGTTCCGACAAATGAGCAGCTTCTTGAAGAGAAAATGACGTTTGCAAAATTTCAAAAGGATATCTTAAAAACTGAGGGACTAGTTCGTATATATACAGACAGACGGACAGACAGACGGACATGGCTAAATCGACTCAGCTCAACATACTGATCATTTATATATATACTTTATAGGGTCTCCGACGCTTCCTTCTGGGTGTTACAAACATCGTGACAAAATTAATATACCCTGTTCAGGGTATAAAAATAATCTATCGATTTCATTGGCTAACAGGAAACTACATACAGACAAAAAAGTTATAAATCAAAGAAAATGTTTGAGCTTTGATTGAAATGGTGTCAGTGAGCACTTAAAGTCTCCCATATAAAAAACCGGAAAAAATTTGTTTACATTAAAAATGCCAAAACTTTTGAACTGCTCTTGTATTTTGAGAGTATTTAAATATAAAAAAGCCTCTGAAATAAAATTTCAAATAAAGTTTGAGTTTTTCATTCTTAAAAATCACCCATTGGAGTAGCAGATTTAGAGAAAACAATAATAAAGTGTATAATGAAACAATTTATTTTTTTCAATTTATGCAGGATTCGCGAATCTGAAAATGTTATCCACTTTTCAGTAGTGTGATGAAAATAACGAAACTGCATTACTCATGCACCACAATTTATTTCGTTCAAAAATTTGTCAAACAAATTGAGGTTATGTATTTTGCATTTTATTGTTTACTTAATCTTGTTGAAGGTGCATATGCACGTTGCTGAGTGCCATACAATCCGTTTGTGGCATGCTAATCCTTGTGCCATTGCGCTACCTCTGCGCCACAAGTACCAGTGGCAATGGCACAGCTTTTGCACAAAAGACTTTACAAGTCAGCGTCAGCCTAGTGCTTAAAAGCAAACAAGACAAAAAAACAAAAAGAAAACACAACAACTACTTACCGCAAGGATATAAGTTATCCTTGAAATAGTTGCTTAGCACCGAGCAAGCAACATCAGCAGAAGCCGTCACAGAACTTTCGCACTCAAAGTAGCTAAGAAGGCATGTTAAAGCTTACACTCGAGAGCTGCGTAGTGCAATAACAGAAAAAAAAAAAAAAACACAAGAACAACAACAGCGAAGGCAAGCATTACAAGTTAGGCATGGAAGGCGAGCGCACATGACGAAGTAAAGCAAAGAGAGAGGAAAAAAGGAAAATGCGAGTACACCAGCAACCAGCAATCATTGTGAACCGGCACTCAAGTTTAAGTTGAAAGCGGAAACTTTCGTGTTAAAACTAAAAGTATAATACAATGCAACTAACCTTAAGCTTTACAGGTGCTAAGATAAATACGCGGCGCATGCCGAGCGGTGGGTGGTGGTGAGGGAAGGCAGTGAAGCAATGCTGGTTAGCTGAGACTAGAAACTTCTGCTGGCGTCGCTAAGAAATTTGCAAGGAACTGTGAGGCGCACATACACACATGCATGAACAGACATGTGTGTGTGTGTGTGTAGGTGCCTTCATGCACATTGCATGCTCAAGCGCAATTACAATACACCCCCAACTGACAGCGGTTGGCAAGTTGGGTGAGTGTGTGAGTGTAAACTGCGTTGATGGTAATGCAATCCCAAATGCATACGAGCATTTTCTTTTCGAGCAACAACAAAGATGTGTGTCAATACATATGCAAAGACAAGCAAGAACGGCTTGGCCACTGACTTAAGTCAAACTTCAAAAGGTTACATGTGATACGCCGCATATGTGTGTGTGTGCGTTGCTAATGCTTTTGTTGTAGCGTACACTAAGTAAGCTTTACGGCTCCACTGTGAGCGCTGTCAATACGCACATACACATACATATACATATACATAAGATATTTTATTACACACGCTTACTACTCAGTCTTGCAGAGGCGATATGTGTGTGTGTATGTGTGAGTTTGTGCTTCACTTATGCAAATTCCACCAGCGCACTTTTACACGACATTTGAGTCGTAAATTTCCATACAAGCTAACAACTGCAAGCGCATACAATTCAGAATAGCTGGAATGCAAATTGTTATTGGGTATCTTTGTGTGAGTGTGTGTGTGTTTTAGAGCTGACGATATTGCAGAAGGATACGTTGGCTTCATGCATAAGAAGTCGAGAAATACTAGATACTGTTGTAACAAGCAACAAGCGACTTGTGTCAATGTAATGCCGTTGTTTCGAATACGATCGGAAAAATAATAAGGTTATAAGTTGAATTAACAGTTTTCACTCAGCATGTCCAAATGTGAGTAAAATGTAATACTAATGGTATTTTACGGGAAATTATTTTTCTGTATTTCCGATACTAATGGTAAAAAACAAGGTATTCAATCCCAGGGAACTCTCACGCGCAGTCCAAGGTCTTCTTAAGCCTAAATTTGGACATTTTGTTCAAATGGTTATGTCTTATATACAAATTATTAATTAGAATGATGAAAATACCCACAAAGACCATGAGAAGTTCCCTTAATATTAATAATGAGGATGACGACGGTTTTGAAGAACTTGTCTTGAATGATTGAAATGCTGTAATGATTACCAGAAGGTCTTCGAACGAGTGTGAATCCGGCTTAAGGTTTGATATGGTAAAGCGGTTTTTCCGCAGCCTAATTTTTCCCCCAAAGGAAAGAGTAAAAGTATTAAATTTAATTTCTGTTTTACGTAATTTTTTAGAAATTTAGCTTAAATTATATATAAAATGAAGAGTTTTAGTGTAAACTCTGCTCTATGACCCCTTCTACTAAACATTCGAACTAAAGTATGTCTGATAGCCCACCATCATACTACGCTTTAAAGCCTTTCAATGACACAAACTTGACTGCCACATGCTACGCTTTAAGTCTGGCTAAGTCTAGCGCTTGCCCACTGAGAATACTCGAAATTGCCACACAACTTTTGAACTCACCAAAACATTGTTGCCTTACAAAGAGAGATTTGTTCACCGGATCATAATCACACAAGGACACATATGAGCCTGAACATTTGTGGCTTGTCAATTCCAACTAATTGAATGGAAAATGTTGAGACACACATATGTATGTATTGTGATTGTACGGCTGTCATACAACCATTCGACTACTATATGGGGAATTACTAAGTCCCAGTCGGCAGCATTAGAAATGGCTGGATTAGGCTGTTAGCGAAATTACTGGCACCAAATTGGTTCTGCTTTGCTTAGTTTTGATATATTAGAGATAACGGTATAGAGTGTTATTATTTATTGTCAGTAACTGAAAATATGAATGTCAGGATATGTAATCTTGAGTTCTCGTAGACTAATGAGCCCGTTTGGTTAGTTTGGCTATATTTTACTCAATAAAATTATCTGAATTACGAGAAATATATTGAACTTATTCACTACTTTATTTGACTTGTATACTGTAGAAAACTGCTAGTAACTGTTTGTAACTGGTTAAACAGTGGTAGGGTCCACATTTGATCCAAATATAAAGATTAGTTAATACGGGAATTGAAACTAGAACTGTAATCAGTTTACGAGTAAGATTTGTTCGAAAAAACTCAAAGGTCTGTAACTAGTTGGTGACCAGTCTGTAACTTATTTGCCATTAGTGCGTAACCATTTTTTTAAATAAGTTGCAACAAGTCCACCACCAACATGTAACTAGTCCGCTACTAGTTTGTAACTAGTTTGCATCTGGTAACTTATAAGTAGTTCTAAAAAGACTTGTATGACTATGAGAGTAAATGTGTGCTAGACACTCACACTAGTATTATAAGTCGCAATCTGGATTGTGCCTGAGTTTGCAGCTGCCATGATTCTGATAGGTTTTACTCAAAAGTTGCCGCACAACGGCATGTAAATCTTCAACGAAATAACTTTCTGCGGTTTCTGCGACAATGGAGCTGGTGCGTTTGTGGCTTAGTATGGTTGTAACATTGCCGTTAGCGGGTTTACCATACGCTAAGTTTCATAAAAATTCCGCAATTATCCATAACTCTCATAAATGCAATTTTCTGAGCAACACTCAGTGCACTCACTCTCTTCACTGACTTTCTTATTCCTTTAATGCCATTACACATAATACACCTATAGCCATCTGCAGCCATCATAGGTGCCATCACAGCTAAGTATCTCCGTAGGCATTAAGGCATTATGGCTTTCTCTATCTCATAGCGACATTTGTGCCACACCATAGGCGCACTGTAACGGCGTGTTGCCTGCGGCTTCGCCAGCGCCTAGCCGTCGTCTCATTACCAAAGCCATTTGCAGCCATTATCGCGTTGTAGTATTTCACCACAGCGGCAGCATATGGTGTTATTTGTTCTTGTCTTGATTTCGCCGCGCCTCACGCTGCGCTACTTATTCCATTGTTGATAATTACGCATTTCAATTACTTCACTTAATGTGTGGCACAAGTTGCGAGCGTCGACTGTCGAATTGACTGTCTTGTTTCTAGCCAACCACAGCGCTTAGCATGCACGCCAAACGTAATATGTAATAATTGAAATATTTTATAATTTATATTTATTCATTTTCTAGTTTCAACTTTGGCGAAATTTTGTTTACCAACAACTTTGTGCGCTCTCATTTGTGGCGCATAGTTTTTGCGGTGCTGAAAAGTTTTAATTAGCATTTTGTGTTAGTCTAGCGAGACACATAAAAACTACACTACAAATAAGCGAACATGAATAATTAAAGCAACAAAGCATGCAGCATGCAAAATACAATCAGTCATGCATGTACATATAAGCGAAAAGGACATAAGTTGATAATAGATAATTATGTGCATGTAGTTTGCACACTCATGCATTGGAATTATGGCTGTAGTGGTAGTCTGCCGTTGGAATTTTGCTCATTAATTTATTATATTGGAGCTCAGCTGGGTTAACTTTGCGATTCTAATATTTCATCTGAGCATCAGAATTTGCTAAAAGGACTTGAAAATGTGAGAGAAATTTTTAAAAATAAAAAATAAACTGTTTTGAAGTGTATTTATAAAAAATATATGGCAACTCCATAAAAAATAATATTAAATTTTTTTTTAATATTTAATTAATTTTAGTGTTAAATTCATATTTTCAAAATAAAAAAATGGTTTTTCGAGTTCGTAAAATACTGTATTGTGTTATTCAGAAAATTGTATTAAATTAAATTTTATTTTGCAATTTTTTTTTTTCAATTTCGGGAAAAAATAATATTGTTTTACGAAAAAAAAGAAAGATTAAGGTTTTTATTAAACTTAAGATTTTAGTAATCTTCTGATTTTAACATTCATTTTGGCAAACATACTAATAATTTTTGGTTAAAAAAATTTGTACTAAGCCTCAACTTTTTAGGGATTTTTTAATTTCGGAAAAAAACATTATTTTATAAAAAAAAAAATTAATATTTTTATTGTACTTCAGATTCGAAGTATGTTTCCAATTTCTGTCCTTAAGCGAAATATAAAGAAAAAAAATTAATTTATATATTCTTGGCAACCCAAAATTATAATTTTTTTAATATTAATGCTCTGTTAATATCATCCTGTTATTATGTTTATGCATAATATTTAAACTCTTAGTTGCCGCACTCTTGTTGCCACCATAAGAAAAGCATTATATTTTATTGAACTGTTTAAAATAAGTACTACACTTTTTCAGCTGAGAATAGTATAATACCTACAGAACCTAATTAACATTTCTAAATATTATTTTTACCGAAATGGCAACTCTAAAAAATTTAAAAATAATAAAATTTGAAAAAAAATATATATTTTATTAAGAAATTTGTACATATTGAAGTTTATTTTTAGTTAATTGGCAACCTTTGAATACTTTTTGTAAACAGAAAAACGTAATATGATTTATTTTCACTATTTTTCCCAAATTTGAGGTAAGAGTCACACATCTTTAGCTAAAAACGGCCGTAGAAACCAAAATAAAAATAATGTTTAATTATTATTTTTAAAATAACTGGTAACAGTAAAATATATAAAAATTATAATTTAAATCAAATTATATTTTTCCTTAAAAAAAAGTTTAAATAAACGATTTTCTTGGTTATTTTTACTCAAATTATTTAATATTTTTTTTGTATTGGCAACCCTAAAGTAAACCAAGAAATATGTTTCTTTTAAACTAATTTTTTAAATTAACCTTATAATTGCTAAATATCATTTAGTTGTGATTCAAGTAACTAGCAACCCTAATGTTAACAACCATTTAGTGGCAGCATATTTTCGCAGATTGATGTTGGCAAGCACTGAAGGGCAGAGAAGCGCATACTAGCTACACATATTTAGATAAAAAAAATTTCATAAGTCGTTTATTTACCTTTTCATAGTTTGCAAAATTTGTGTACATACACATGAGCATATAATGTTCTAACGGTAAAAAGTAAAGTTTCCAGCTGTTAACGGTTCAGCAGTCATCAAACTTTTTTGGTTTGGATAACCGCAACAGCCGAAGGCAAAAGCTTCACCGACCCTTAAAATAAATAATGATAAAATGTTTTATTAAAATTTAAATAAATGAACTTAAATATTTTTCCTAACTAAAAGTTGTTGCAAAAAAATAGTAGTTAACTATTGGAGAGAGAAACTTTTCGTAAGCTTATTAACTCTAAGTGCTGCTTTTTAGTTTAAAAGTGTATTTTTTACGTTTGAAAGTCTTCATTACTGTAGAAAATATAAATTTGTTACTTAATAATTAACGCTGAAGAGAATTAGTGATGAGTCAACGGTAGATTTGAATAAAGCTTTTTAGGGTGCAGAACTTTTGGTATTTATAAATACGCGACTTGGTTTCTCAGTTTTTAAGATATCGATCTGAAATTTTGCACACGTTCTTTTTTCCGCAAGAAGCTTCTCATTTGTTGGAACCAGTGATATTAAACCGCTAAAGAATGTACGTAGTTGTCATACAAACTGAATGAGCGAATTCAGGAGTTTGCATTAAAATGTTTTGACAAGACATCCTCACGAAATTTGGCGTGTGCTACTGTTTTAAGCAACGGTGCAATCCCAGAAGAAATTGGTTTGATTGGATCACTATAGCATATAGCCGCCTGGCTGATTGATCGATCAAAATAAATTCCTTGTATGAAAAACCGATTTATTTGACAAAATATCTTTATGAAATTTGGCGTAAATTATTATTCAAAGCAGCGATATAATCTGCGAAGAAGTTTTCTAGCTCGCACCGCTATAGCACATAGCTTCCATACAGGCTATTCGATCAAAATACAACTCTTATATGGAAAACTTTTTTATTCGTCAAGATATCTTTACGAAATTTGGCATGTATTTCTCTCAAAAGTAAGCGAAAAACTTTTTCAGTTCAGACCACTATAGCATATAGCTCCCATACAAATTGAACGATCAAAATCGGGGTTTTGGGTGGAATCTTTCATATTTGGGAAGGGTATTCTAACTTTGGTGCAGCCGACTTTAAATAATTTTCTTGTTTTCTAAAAAAAACATTTATTTTTCTTCTGCAAAAAAGCCTGAAAGAAAGTAATTGTCACTCCTACTAATTTTTTCTATGATTAAAAAACAATAAAAACGCTTTAGCTCATTTACATCGAAACAACTTCATACAGCAATTGCTGATTTCACGCAAACGTCGAACATTTGCCACTAATTACAAACCACGGCAGTAAATTGTGAAAAAATATTTGCAATGTGTGTATGTGTGTATGTGCGTGTAAAGAATTTCTACAATTTATTTTTTCAACAAGTCGCTGCATAGCGAATATGAAGGGTGCAAATTAACTAGAAATGGGCGGAAACATAAATAAATATATTTGAAGTATGCACAAGCGCACACACACTCTCAAGCGTACAAATTGCGAGCAAGAACATCAAGTGTAAATGTAAATGCGAGGCAAAAACAAAATCGTAATTATGATTCTACACGCAAAAGCCACTTACACTTAGCCGTTAAGTGCTAATGCTGCTGTACTAGCAAGAAATCTACACCGTAGCTTGATAAGTGGCCGCCCAGTGTGGCACGCCTACTGTGGAAGTGGCAAAAAATGCTTAGAAAACAACAAAAATAAGCAAAAAGTAAACGTAGTACTGTTATGTTGTCAACCAACTGACGCTGACGCTGTTACTGCCTACGACACTGGCACTGCCAACGCTGATTGTTGCTGTTGTTTGTGTTTATTTACCTATTTACGCGACGTGACTGCGTGTTTGTTTACACACTTCCAAGTGGTTACGCTGGCGAGTGCTTTGCCATTTCAAGCACTCAAACATATGCAAACAACAGCGCGGACACAAGCGCACTAACATGCACATGTGCATGTGTGTGTGTGTGGATGTAAAAATATATTATAATAAATATAGCTGTATGTGTGTTGTATATCAGTAGATGTTGTGTGTGTGTATACAAATTTATGTTTGCTTTTGTTTTTGTTTTTAATTTCGAAAACACTTTTGTTGATTTTAATTCATGCAACTTCGTGGATCCAACAAATTTAATACATGCAAATGTATGCAAAAGTTTACATTTCCGCTTCCGCCCAGCTGCGACTCGCTTTAGCCCTGGCGTTAGTGGGTCCTTTGCGCCTGCGAATTCCACTCACCACTACTGCGTCATTCTACATGCACACACGCACACACACACATACCCGTGCGCTCACTTCAAATTGCCTTGGCATTATGGAAATTTTATTTAAAAAATTCCATTTTGTTTATGAACACGAATATGAAAGCAAAAACAACAAACAATTCCATATTTATTCGCTCTGTATACGTGTGTGTATGTGTATGCTTGTTTGTTGTTGTTTTAGTGGCTTTAGCTTTTCATATAAATTCATTTTGTGCAATTTTGTTGTTGTTGTAGTGATATTTACATATGCGTTCTTTTCACTGTTGACATTCATTTCACCGTTATGTGTGTGTCAGCGTTGCGGTTTGAGCTGATGGCTCCATTTATATGTTTACTTAGTGCATTTATCTTTGCTAAATTTATTCAATTAAAAAATATATTAATGCTAAGCAATTACTTATTATATTTTATATACTTGTACATATTTTTTAAATTTTGTTTATTTTGAAAAAAATTCAATTGAAAATTTCCAAGCTTACCCTAAGGATTCATTGGTAAAGTTATTTCTATATAAAGCAGAAATCCGCTGATCATATCCGGCGTTTCTTCAGCTGTATATAGGTTAAAGTTTTCCAAAATTTTTTTTTTTGCTTTTACCTTCTTTATTTTGGAAACAGATTTCTGGCGCATCTCCATAAATATTTAAGGGGATAAATAAAAATTTGTTAAAATCTGAAATATATTTTTTGTATGGCAGATTTAGAAAGACTTTGACATTAATTACACCATTTGTCACACACAAAAGTGAAAGCACACATATTCACGATGATGTTTTTTTCTACTTCAATTACACTAGTTTACAGATTTTTTGCGAATGTGATGTTAAAGTAGAGAACGGTTTCCTCCTAATTTTTGGTTGCTAAAGGGTAATAGGGGTAAAATCAACAATATTTAATGAAATTACAAAAATATATGTGCGTGATGGAAACTTTCTGAATGCGAACATTTTAATTAATATAAGACGTTTGACTTTAAAAGCTGGGAAGATACAACTGAGTGGCCTCATATTGAACAATCTTCCATTGTCTTGTATAAAGAATATTTGAGACTCAATAGCGCTTAGGTAGCTCACCTAACCTCGTCAAAAAATGGTTACAGTAACGGTTATCATTAGATCAATTAAATTTGAGGTTTTAAAAAATAAGCTTGAGGAACAAATTTCATATATCTATTTTTTTTTTGCATATTTCAATTGACTTCCGTTTAAAAAATCTTACTAAAATTTGAAATTATTGTTTTAAATTTTTTGAGCAACAGAGTTTGAAAGTTTAGGTGCTCATTGAACTGAGTTCAATCAGCTCCGTCAATTTATATTGGGTATTCGAAAAAGTATTTTCGTATTTTGTCAATAGATTTCGTTGGAGTCATATATCTCCAGTGCCACCAATCACATTGTGTCATACCATAAAGTGTTGGAAAGGTGAAACTTTCAGCTCTATCTAACCAAAAAATTTAAAAAAGTTACAGCTGTTCAAAAATGAGTGAAAAGAATGAACAAATTCGCTATATTTTGAATTTTTTTTGTATAAAAAAGGAAAGAGTGCCACGCAAGCCACCAATAAATTTGTGAAATTTACGTAGACGGTGCTGTTTCAGTTCGTGTAGCACAACATAGGTTCGTTCGCTTCCGTTCTAGAAATTTCGAAATTTCGATTTATACTGACGAAAGTTTTACACTGATAGAATAATGTCCCTAGCGAGACAATTGTACATATTTGTTTATTTTTTTATTAGAAAAAAATATAAAGAAAAATAAGTTAAAGTTTGATTAGAAATACAAAAACACTTTTTCGACTATCCAACATATAAACGGATAAAAAATGAAATCATGTCGTATGAAGATTGAAAAATGATTAGCAAAATCTTGCTAGGTCTTTGAAATTGCCAACCTAATACTGAAATCTGCTAAAATAATTCTTACTCTGAAGGTGAAATTATTTCAGGTTATCACTAACAACATATTATATTTGTTTTAAAACTTATCGAAATGATTGATATATTGTTATTAGTAACTCTTCATAAAGCATTTTAATTTATAAAACAAAAATATGTGTTGATTTTCACTTGCTTTTAAAAAAGGATTATGTTTAAAGAAATACGACAAAATAAGCGCAAATCTTGTTTATATTAAAGCGAACTTAAATAAGAAACTCACTAATTAAAAAACAAAAACATAACCAACACAAACATATTGCTTTACTTATACCTGCCTTTTCCATAATCTCTAATTACGTAAAGTGGTTCCTAAAATATTATTGTGTTTTGCTGATGACAAGCAGACAACCGCATCATCCACATCATCCCATTTGTGTGCTTAGCTTAATTCATATCTCATTTTGTAATTTACACTTGCCATCACCGCCACCGCTACACCGCCAGTCAACAGTTGGTCACTTAGCAACCGGCCACAGACGTTTTTTATGGTCGAAGCTGAGCTGGACCAGCGGGGCATACCCCACGGGTGTGCAAAGCATGCAAAGACGCTCACTAATGTGCGCTCAAAATCTAAAAAGCGAGCGAGAAGAGTTTATAAACCGTAATGCACATAAAATTTCCACAGTCCCGACACTCGCACACACACACATGTAGGCGGACATACGTTCGTAGTATTTAATAGCTTTGAAGTTGCCGAAAGCGCTAAAGCTGCTGTCTAATCCACTTCACATCACACTCTAATACCCGACAATCCTTTTGTGTGGCGAAAAGTATCTTATGTGCCACGCCGGACATTATGCTCACGTGCATGCGCATGTGTGTGTGGTGTGTGTGTGTGTGTGTTTATGTTTGTAGTCATGTGTGGAGGAAATGCCTGCCTGTTGTGCTGTTGCTGCAGGCGCCATTGCAGCAACTTTTCTACTCAGCTAATTGTGTTGCCGCCAACGTTGGATTTGATATGACAATGTTGCCGCTAACGTTGCCGTTGCTGCCACTCACAATGGTAATTAAATACTTTAGCTCGGTTGCAAGTTTTTCGAATTCGGCAAATGTTATTTTTTGGGTTTAGTTTCTATTTTTGGTAATTTGGTAAACTGTTGCTGTTTTAATTCTCATCTAAACGAAAGTGTTCATGAAGAATGGCGTTTAGTATATGTAACTGTGTAGCTATCGAGTAAAATGGGAGTTTCGCATTTGGCCTCTATGTCGCTTAATCTGCAAGTATTTAATACAAATTATTTAAGAATCAGCTTTCATGGTAGTTTTGTATTAAGAAACTCCGATGGATTTCAAGTAAGTTGATTGGTGATTTTGTGTAGTCGAAATTATTCCAAAAGTTACTTAAAAGCTTAACTTATATCACGAAAGTGCCCTCCAGAGTCTCTCTCTTTGGTTGCGACCAGTTAAATCGACATTATATATTACAATAATTATAAGAGTCAGTCGTAAAAATTCGTTTCTAATATTTTATTTGGTAAAAATCTATTTTATTGGTTTCAACTTCTGGGTTTTCTCCTTAAAATACGTTTCATTCTGAGTAATTTTTTTTTTTTAGCGACCTTTACCTTGAAGCCTGAGTCCACGAAAATGAATCAGGTCCGGGAGTTCGGTGTACGCATTCAACATATTTCGAAATCAATTCAGATAATTCTGTCATTGATTTTATTGAGCTGTGAACGAACAATTTTTGAACGAAAAATTCTACACATTTGATATTTATGGAGCTTCAGCTATCTCAATTAATTTGTTGCAATATTTTTAAGTGTCATCGACTTTGCTATTAATAGCGAATCAATTGTCTGACAGTTGGTGAATGTTTAGGTGACTCTTTCACAGATACTCTGCTGATTTTTAAGTCCTTCCTAGTTACATTCATCTTAAATGTAGGCAAAAATTTTAATTCTGATATGCTACTACTAAGATGTTGCCTACAATCAGGCGAATAATTTTCATATTTTCTGATATTTAATAAACATTGGAGCTTAAAGTTGTAAATAAAAACTTTCAGTCCAGTTAATTACATACTTACAGACTAAAATAGTGACGAAAAAGCATTTCCACCGCAAACTCACAAGCAAAAAATACCACAAAATAACCAATTTCTACATTTTCTCATTTTATTAACGCTGATATTAAATTCTCAGCTGTTTGTGTTAAAAATATTTATTTCGATGGTCATTTGGCACTAATTACGCTGTGCAAGCAACGCCCGCAACCACAACCGCAACTGGGTTGCCATGACATATGCAAACCTCCGTCAACACCTTTGCTAACGCAGTAAGTGGTGAGCGGTAAAATGGTGTAATGGAAAAAATTCTAGTCCCAACTTTGCATGAATTATAAGGCAGCATTTGTTTCCGAACGAACTGTGAATGCACAAAGTTGATAGGAAAGCCGAGAGGAAGAGATAATGCTGGTAGTGCAGTAAGTAGTGCATAAGTCACACAAAAACCGTGTTGTTGTTGTAAACTTCTACTTTAAAATACCCAAATGTTAGTGCCAAATTTATATCACAAGTTCTATGAAATTTCATTAACCATTCACTTGTTTCTCTTAAGCAGCTTAATTGCTAATATTTCCCACTGGGACTTCAGCATTCGTTATTCCTCCTCTTCTAATTACGTGTTTAGATCTTAGTCTCACACTTGCTGCAGTTACGTGGAAATCGTGCTGCATCAGCAACAAAGTACTCATTGATGAAGGCGAAAAATATAAATGTTGCATCATTGCGCTGTCTCTTAAAAGCAGCAGCGCAAGAGGAACGTGAAATAAATCCGGATTTTTCTTTTCACTTTAAATGCTACGACTTAGAGTATTGTGCCGTCAACTGAACTAGCAATTTGTGCAGCTGATTGTTCGTGTGCTGATAAGAAAGACGCTTAGGTAAGTAGGCTGCTCCGTGTGATAATGTTGTTACCGATAGTATTGTGAAGTATTCTTGTCTTCCTGTTGTCAAGTCTACCATTTTTCAGCATGCGAGCTGCAGCGCTAAAGTTTTACGGTTGTCATTGCCGATCCTCATATTGCGCCTACGTTAACTCTAAATATGTACTATATACTTTAAGTGCATACATGTGCTTAATTACAGGCTCCTACACTTAAAAGAAATATATATAAATTAGTGCTGAAGTTAGATGGGTGAAATGCAGCTGGAGTTTAATACGTCTGCGGCGAGCAGTTGGTAATAAGTTGGTTCCTTCGTGCTGCCAAATGCTGCAGCTGATGCCAGGCGCATGGAAGTGCATTCATTTAACACTTTTCACATTTAATTTTCTTTGCTCTACAACTTCACGACAACGCTTTTGCTGTCACTCACACATGCATGCATTCACTCAACGAATACAGTGGTGGCGGTATTAATCTTCTAGCGTTAAGTGTCAGATTTTATGAAAGTATTTGTAGAGGAGTCATAAAAATTTATTTTGGATGAGCAAACGACAGAATACTACAATGTTTTCTGAAAGTGCTTTTCCGCAACTTTAATGATTTTTGCCACTCCCTCGACTAACTCTCTTCATATTCCTGCTTGAAAGGTACACACTTACTTACGGTACGAAAGGTTTCAGTAATCAGTTAAACAAATAATAAAAAAAATATCAGTGTGCTACTTTTCCGCACACCACTGTATTTATAAGTAAATTCTAGCTTGCTTAAATGCATATAAGTATTTATATTTGTTTGCTTTTACTTCGCTACTTATATACAGCGTTTTTTCACTGTTGCTTGTTCTGCTTGCTGCGCTTTTGTTGCCGACATGAAATTTTAATCCCTTCGCCGGCGCAACTGTAAATGAATATTAACGTCGTTGCCTTATTTAAGTACTCACGAAAGCAGATTTACCAAATACCACCCGCTCTTCTTTGACAGCATGCAATTTTTCTTTATCTGCTTTACGCTGCATTCGCTTTGTTCTTCGGCTGCTTTTCGACTACTTTTGTGTAAAGTGTTAATTACGTAACTACTTTTCACACGTAGCTATGTACAAACGTATACACACGCACATATGTCTGTTTGGATGTTCCGCTTAATGCGCTTGAAAATATACAAAATGAAGTAGCGCTCTATGCTATAGTGATTGTGGGGCTTAAAATGCGGATTAAAATTTATAAAATAAGTGTATTTTTAATGGAAATTACAAAAAATGTTGCAACAACATAACAGCTGGCGATGTTGAACATAAGCCTTTGCCGTTAAAGATAGTTAATAATAATGGCAGTGAATGAAGAAGCAGAAATCATTACTGTATTACACTAACAAATTGCTCGAGCAGCGCGATTAACGGTACGCGTAAAAAAGCTTCCTATGTATGAACGGTTAAAGCTTTGTCAATGCTTTATTAAGATTAAATGTGAAAGCGTTTGTGTGAAGCTTTCATTGGAAATCCAGTTTTTGAGGTTTGGCTGTTAGAGTTATTATCGAGCGATCTTATAAGTGACGAGGTTCTTTTATGTAAGTTGACTCGATTCTCATTGTAGTAAAAATGAGATTTGAAAAAGTTTAGATATCAATAAAATTTACTGATTTTGAATTTAAGATAGACAGAAAAGTTTAGTTTTCATTAAAAAAAATGTGCTACAGAGAAACCTTCCCATTATATAAATCAAAAACGGATTTTTTTTTTTTCGAAGAAAATCGGGCGTTCAAATCAAGAAATGGAGATTTTCTACTAAAATGGAACCTTCTGTTTTCTTCTTCTTTGCTCACATCGGAACCCACAGTTTCTTTTTATGAACCTATGATTTCGGGAACAGAGAAAGGGTCAAAAATTTGGAAAACGACCATTTCTCCAGCCAGTTGATCTACGTAATCGAAATTCTCCTGAATTCCTATGAGGTTAAGAAAATTGGAAGGGGAAATGTTTCTAGGCCACTAAAACAACTACTCGCAAGTCGAAGTGTTCTAAAACGGAAAATATGTTATTGATATGAAAATATTTTTCTTAGAAAAGAACAAGTCTCAGTACAACTAAGTTAGTAACCAGTTCAGTTCTACTAAACAAAACAAGAAAACATGTTAACTGCAGAACCGAACATAAAATACTTGATTGCACTCTTAGCTTGGGCAATAATGCAGCTGGATTACGCTATTATATGCATTTTGTAAAGTAAGAAAGTTGTCCATAGAGGAATAGATCAGTATCTATGACAGCTATACCACTAGAGCAATGATTCGATATCCCACAAAGAGGCAGTCGTTTGAGAAGAAATATACGTGTGTAAACTTTCAGATCGAGATCTCAAAAATGGAGGAACTTATTTTAGTGTTTGTGGACGGACGAACATGGCTAAATCGACTCCGCTTCACACGCTTATTATTTATATATGTATTTTATAGAGTCTCCGACGTTTCCTTCTGGGTGTTATAAGTTTCGAGGCAAACTTAATATACCCTGTTTAGGGTATAAAAAAACCAAATGCATATAGTGACTTTGATCGTAATGAGGGTAATAAAGTCTGCACATACGCTCCCATATAAAGATTTGTAGCCGCCGCAGGCAATGCCGTACTCATTAGACAGCTAAATGTGCAAGTCCCTTGCTGTGCAATTTACTAGCGTCTGCTAAAAAAGTAATGGGAAAAGATACACAAATGTGAAAACATAAATAAATGTGCATAAACGTGGTACTAACGGGGCTGAGACCCATGGTAGACTTGTTTGCCAGAAGGGGAGCTACACATTGAACAGCAAAAAGTGGCAGCGCAGCTGCAACATTTGCAGACACATTATGTGTGAGGCAAATACATGCGAAAAATCTGGGGAACGTAAATAGTGGGAACGTTGTAGTCTAAGAAAAACAACCGTTATGTAGTATGTGTTGTCTAGCAAGTGCATTCGGCACGTACGGCTGTGTGCAAACGTGCCGCCATTTTGATATGGTGCGAAAGCGAAGGCGCTGCAGGAAAGTGCCGTCAAGTTGAGCTTTACACTGACGAAAAATAAGCAAAAGTGTGGTCGGAAATAAAAATAATAAAGTAGTGATTTTCTTACTGCGTAATTTATAATGCGGATATAGAAGCTTTAGTTAAATACTAAAATAAGCAATAAAATAAGAGAATTTTTCCTAGAGGTCATTTAATGACTACTGCCTCAGTAGAAACGAGCACTCTCGGGCAGCAGTCATTCCAATGTGCATACATATGCGATAGTGCGATAGGGTAAAAGTCAGCAACGCAATCACTGCGACAGCAAAAAGGAGCGCACTCTGTGCAGC